>JAJEJH010000004.1:0-600000 GCA_026122585.1 Anacardium occidentale
AGAGCTACAGTATGAGATAGCCCGAGAGCAGATTGAGATAGTGACTGTGGGTTTCTCCAGATTACAGATCAGATCTTCTCTGTATGATGAGATCAGAGAGTGCCAGATATCTGACGAGTGGACTCAGGGCATGCTTCAGAGGATGTCAGATAGAGCAATGCCAGATTTTGAGTTCAGAGATGGGATCTTGAGATTCAGGGACAGAGTATGTGTGCCACAAAGTTTAGAGTTGAGACAGAGGATTTTGTCAGAGGCGCACAGCACAGTGTATTCAGCGCACCCAGGCAGTACAAAGATGTATCAGGATCTCAGAAAGAGTTTCTGGTGGTCAGGCATGAAGAAAGACATAGCAGATTTCGTTTCCAAATGTCTGGTATGTCAGCAGGTTAAGGCAGAGCATCAGAGACCCTCAGGTTTACTTCATCCTTTGAGTATTCCTGAGTGGAAGTGGGAAGATACTTCTATGGATTTCATTTCTGGTCTTCCCAGAGTTCAGAAAGGATTTGATGGCATTTGGGTGATTGTGGACAGGCTGAGTAAGTCAGCTCATTTTCTGCCAGTCAGACAGGGCATGTCTACTGATCAGTTGGGGAGATTGTATATCAGAGAAGTGGTCAGACTCCATGGTGTTCCCAGGACTATAGTGTCAGATAGAGACTCCAGATTCTTGTCAGCTTTCTGGAGATCATTGCAGAGAGCCTTGGGGACCAGATTACAGTTTAGTTCAGCCTACCATCCTCAGACAGATGGGCAGACCGAGAGGGTTAACAAGATTCTGGAGGATATGCTTAGAGCTTGTTGTATGGACTTCCAGACCGATTGGGCAGAGTTGATTCCCCTCATGGAGTTCGCGTATAATAACAGTTATCAGGTGACTATTCAGATGGCTCCATTTGAGGCATTGTACGGTCGGAGGTGTAGATCTCCTCTTCATTGGGATGAGATTGGAGAGAGAGATTCCCTGGAGACAGTTGTTGGTCCAGAGATAGTTCAGGGTATGATTGAGCAGATCCGAATCATCAGGCAAAGGATGAAACAGGCCCAGGATCGACAGAAGAGCTATGCAGACCTGAGACGCAGAGAGATTGAGTTTGCAGTAGGCGACAGAGTGTTCCTGAGAGTTGCACCGTACAGGCACGTGCTCAGATTTGGCAGAAAGGGGAAGTTGGCCCCTAGATTCATTGGTCCCTATGAGATACTTGAGAGAGTAGGGACAGTTGCCTACAGATTGGCTTTGTCAGCTAGCATGGATAAGATCCATAATGTGTTCCATGTGTCGCAGTTGAGGAAGTATGTGGGAGATCCTTCTCATGTGCTTCAGTTTTCAGAGGTTGAGTTGGCTGATGATTTGAGTTATCAAGAGCTACCAGTACAGATTCTGGACTATAAAGTCAAGGTTCTCCGGAACAAGCAGATTCCTCTAGTGAAGGTCTTATGGCGCAGTCAGAGAGTGGAGGAAGCCACTTGGGAGGTAGAATCTGAGATCAGGGATAGGTTCCCAGAGTTATTCAGGTAAATTCCGGGGTCAGAATTTTTATAAGGGGGGAGGAAATGTAGCATCCTAGATCCGGAAGCCCTTAGGGGTAGAATTTTGGGGTTAGAAATCGAATTCAGAAAGAGATTGGGAGTCTGGTTGAGTTCAAGGGTGAGTTGGTAAGTTTTCGAAGCCATGTGGCTTCCGTTGGAATCCTTTCGGAAGGATTCGATTAGGCGAGCGAGCGGGAAATAAGTTATACTTATTTTCCCTGGTGCACGACCGTGCATCATTGGTGCACGCCCGTGCGTGGCATAGTATTTAAGTGAGCCGTGAGTTAAGTTCATTTCTTTACTCACCCGTTTGCATTTTAGCCATATTCTCTCTTTCATTTCAGTGCCTCCCGTTCCTAGAGAGGAGACTCAGCAGCCATTAGCTCCCAATCCGATTAGAGAGCCAAGAGATTAGTGATTTGAAGCTTGGTTTCAAAGCATGGAGAGAGGTAAGTGTTCCTCACTTCTTCTTGCGTTTTCCTAGCTTGTTTGATGAGTGTTGATGCCATGGATGAAGGTATTGCATGCTGATGAATGTGTGGAAGGTTTATATGTGATTGCATGTTGATTTGGTTGATAGATTCCCACCCTTGAAGCTTGCATGTGTGTATGTATGGCTTTAGAAAGAGAAAGAAGATATTTCCATGGTAAATCGTGGAATGATCGATGCATGTGGTATATGATGTTTGAATTGTGTTATTTGGGATGTGGATAACATGTGTTTGAAGTGTGATTACAATTGGATGTGTTTTGGTTGGCCATTTGTGCATTTTCCGAGCGGTGCTTTGTTGAAGAACCAGACGCACGACCGTGCGCCATTATGGCACGGCCGTGAGCCTGTGTTTCTCCAGATGCACGCCCGTGTGCACGACCCATGCACGGCCAGGAAATGTGCATGCACGCCCGTGTGTCCGCTTACGCACGCCCGTGCATAGGCAATTTCAGTGACAATGAATAGTAAATTCCCGAGAGTTACACGACCAGGCGCACGACCAGTGCACGGTCCCGTGCGTCAGGGTGCACGCCCGTGCACATTTCATGCACGCCCGTGCATCAGCAGAATTTCAGAAAAATGTTATTGAATGGGAAATTGAGCATGCGAATTCAGAATAAATATTTAATGGCTTCAGATAAGCATCAAATAAGCATGTAATGAGTTAATAAGCTGCATATGCATGTCATGGCATTACATGTAGCTTCAGAGAGGATCAGGGGATCCGAATTCAGCAGTATTCAGAACCCGATGTACGGGTGAGAGTATAGGGTGAATACGAGGGGGCATCTGTGGGAATCAGCCTTCTGACACCAGTCAGAACGCTGAGCAGTGTTTTCAGATTCAGTTCCTGACACCAGTCAGATGATTCAGCAGCATTTCAGTTTCAGCTCTCTGACACCAGTCAGATCGTAGCAGTGCAGATATCAGATTCAGCTTTCTAGCCGGTAGCTAGAATGGTTAACCCACATGGCCAGGATGCCGAATCCCTGTATTACCCAGTCTGATCAGCACAGCAGGTACCCGAGGGTACAGAGAGAGGTATTCAGATGCATGCATCCAGTTTTCAGTTAGCATGACATGACATACACATCATGACATGCATCCATATGATAATAATGAATGAATGAGATACAGATAACAGTTTCCAGATTCCAGCAAGCGCATAGATGTATGATTAGGGTCGAGGCCAAGGTATGTGTTTGTTTATGTGATTGTTGTGCTTGCTTGGGTATTGAGGGAAGTAAGGAGCGCTTACTGGGTGATCTTTATCACTCATCCCCCCTCCTTCTTCCAGTTTTGCAGGTGTTCGTGCTGGGTTCGAGGAGCGGTTGGATCGAGGCTGACGGAGAAGGCATGCACACACACCTCGATCAGTGTATATCAGTTTTGGACCTGTGTGGTCATTGTTGTACATGTTTCGTATCCAGATGTACAGTATATGTATATGATGTAGGCCAGTGGGCCCTTGTACAGAACAGTTGTATATTTCAGATGTATATATATATATATATATGATGTATATTCAGATGAGCTTCCGCATGTATAGAAATGTAAAGCATTGTACAGTTTCAGTTATTCTGTTTTCGTAGGATTCCCGTCGCGGGTACCCATATTTTCAGATGATTAATAAAAGCTCCCCAGATATTGTTATTATTCAGCACAGCAGGGGTACTCGTGGCGGCGGGTCTTACAATGCACAGTCGTGTGCCTATACTACAAGTTCATGCTCCCAACATTAAGTGCTCTCTAACAGTTCAATTCTTTCTATCATATGAACCCTACATAGATGTGTGCTCCACACACACGACGTGCATCTTTATACCTTTATTGCTTTAAAGTTTCTAGAATGACACTCAATCTTGCATATGATACCCGTATAATTACCATACAATCAACATTTTCAACTTACACAGTCGTGTGAACTTTTTTGTATGGGTAGATGCCCAGTGAAGTCTTTATAATACGAGCACGACTAGGCTTTCATAGGAGACCTTAGCGGTGCATCCTTATATTATAACATACGATCATGCACTTGAAATTAGCACAATCATACATCTCGATGTATTATTGCGTAGACGATTGCATCACTTAACCAAGTTATGTGTTCCCCTTATGGGATGCACACGATTGTGCTGTCTAGCACACGACCGTATGTCTGGCTATATTTGTAAAATTAAACTCTTTTATCCTCTCTTATCATAATCATTATATGCAAAGACTAGTTAAATATTTTAACTTAAGTTTTGCATCACAGGGGTCTAACAATTCTCATTTTTTTTATTGATGACAAAACTTATGTTAAAATATAATAAGCATAATGACATAATCATAATAAAGAATTTCAATAATCATAATTTTTTTTTTATAAAATCATTTTAACATACCCAAACATTCTTCCTTTTTTTTGTTATAAATTAAAAATGTATGTTAAAGTTTTCATTTAAGCACAAAAAAACCCTCCCCTATTTAAAATGTTTTATTAATTTAGGCATAAGAAATTTTATAAATTCTTCCTCTTTCAAATATAACTCCTTCTCCCCCATTTAAAACACCAAAAAGAATGAAACTCCCTCTTGCTCAATCAATTATAACATGAATACTCCCTCTCACATTAGCATACATCACACAAAGAACATCCAAATATGTCATTTCTCCTCCTTTTTGTATGGATATTTTTAATCAAAATCAATATTTTTATGTGTAAAAAATGATCATTAAAGCATTTAGAGGATATATTTGTAGAAAAATTTAAAAATTTAAAAGCCTGAAATTTTACAATTGGTGCCAAGCATGGTCATGCAACTTATATGTATGGTCTTGTATGTCTAATTACAAGACATGTACAATCATGTGACATTGAAGCATAATCTCGTGATTGGGGAAATGAAGCATGCACGGTCTTGTACATCAAGTACATGGTCATATGCGACCTCAAAACCCAGAATTCTATAGTTTTTTAACACAAGGTGCAATTATAAATCAATACCAAATTACTCAAATATTTATTTTCATTCATTTTAAATCATTGGAATCAATTTAAAAATACATTTCAAATAGGTTTAACAACATTTGAAACATAATTGACATATTGGAAACCATTTTTACAAATTTTTGTGGAAAATAAGGGAATGGAGCTTTTTATGCATAAAATTTGATCAAAACACTTCAATTTTGCATATTTTGATCATGATGGACTAACAATGTATGAATTCATGTCATTTGATACTAGAACAATTAAATTTGAATCATTTTGACATGAATTCCAATTATGCATATGTTGCAACACAATCACATACACATATAACATACTTGCATCAATTTTATCCAAACATTCAATCATGGCAAATAGTTATATATTCAATCAACCATAATTATAATATAGTATCAAATCATTATCATTAACCAAATATTAATATAAATAAACATTTAAACACTTACTTGGGTTAATAACCTTTCTACATCGATTCTTCATTTCTTCTTCTTGGTATAGAAACACCAGGATACTCGTTCATCTTCTTTGTTGTTTAACTCATCACCACTCCAAGTGGTAAGCACTTTTTTCTTGGCTTTCTTTTTTCATCTGAGGATATTTTTATTGGAAATGTCTTTGATTCTCGCACTCATAGTAAATTACCTCATTTTCCTTTTTTCTTCTTCTTCTTGGAAAGGAATTTGTTGAATTTCATTGAGAGCATCTTCAGGTCTTCTTCATCCATTAAGCTCTCATCATTGATTAATGTAACATCCTAGGGTTAGAAATATCTTTGAGGTTGATAATCTAAGGTTAAAAGTGAGAATTTATAGTATAAATTAGAGTTGAAAAAGTTCAGGAGTGAAATAAATAATTTTCCTAAGTTAGGTGGCTTATGTATGAATCTTGTGAGAGGTTATTCATGCAAGCACAAGAAAATGGCTTTATTGTATTTTTTTCAACCATGCACGACTATGCATCATGAGGTGTAGGACCATGCATCGTGAGGCACACGATAGTGTGTGTTGTATATTTTAGCCGCCATAGTTTAGTTAATCTTATCTCTTTCTTCCAGCTATTTCACCCAAAGTTTCCTTCCGTTTTTCAAAGATTAACAACCCTAGAAGAGAAGAGCAGTATCCAATGATTCCCAATCAAGCTACAGAGTAGGATTTATCTTAAAAAGAGAAGCTTATTTGGCATGGCTAGAGTTAGGTGTTTCTTGCCTCTTTTCCTTTCTTCTTTTATATGTATGATGCATGTTTTATTGAGGTGAGCTTGATTCCAACATGCTTGTGATATTCCCTTGCATGATTGATGATATGGAATTCATAATGATGACATATATATACGTAAGTGAGGTGTATGTTGATATGTATGTGTTATATGATTTTGAAATGGTTTGGATGGTGAATTATGAGAACTAATGTTGTTGCCATGTTAAGTTGGTGTTGATGAAATGTTTTGGATGTGGAATTTGATTGATGATGATGATCTTGTGTTTTGGTATGAAAATGGATGGGAATAAGCATGATCAGCCTCTACCATGTTGAAGCAAAGTGAGACGCATGTCCTTGCACCCGTAGCACACGCTTGTATAAGTCATGCTTTGCATGGTCATGATCGTGTTCATGATCTTATGCACGACTAGATTATGTAGGGTCACGACAGTGCATATTGATGTTATGACCATGCATGTGCATAAAATGAGAAAATAAGATAAAATCATAAAAGCTAGCACAACTAGACTGCAAGATTGGCTCACAACTCATGCAGGCTTATGCACGCTCGTGCATCTGGTTACGCATGCATGTGCATCAAGTAGAAATGAGACTTTAAGCTTAAAACAAGCATGATACACAGTAAACTTAGTATAATGGCTCTAATGTAGTATAATAAGACTAGAAAAATAGACATGATGCATTATATATATATATATATATATATCATGATATGATATGTTATACAACATTTTCAAAAAGGGATCTAAGGATCCAAATATATGTTTTCAGTTAGAAAAGTATGATGTTTCAGACGTTTTTTCAAGGGTGAATACAAGGGGGCACTTGTGAGTTTTAACACACCTAGTTACGGGAACCAACATCAGGGTCTATGACCATACTAGTCACTATATATAGACATATATTAGTGTGCATTTAACTAGCAGCTTAGGAATTGATGATCAGATCATCAGTGATCAGTACTCTATGTATAGTTTAGATTCAATTTATAGATTCAGAGGTGGCATGTGTATTAGACAGTTTCTATTATGTGTCAGTATAAGAAACTCATATAGTTAGGGTGTCGAATCCTTGTATTCATCAGTCTACGTAGCACAATAGTTGTTTTCAATTATAGCATGATTTTCAGTTACAGTATTTTATTCAACATGATTTAGGATCTTCGGATCACAGTTTTATTCTAAAAAGCTAGTTTTATAATTAGCCTTAGGGTTTAGTTCTTACTTTCAACATGTTATTCTTACATGACATATACAGCATAACATAATTTAGCATATGAATAAATAGTTGGAACTCAGAATCAGTATAAACTCAGAATGTACAAAATGACATGAATAACAGAACAAATAACAACATATGAATTGCTAACAGTATTTAGGGTAACCAGCTTATCATGTTTGTAATGTTATTCTCAGAAGAGGAACGTTATAGGGTTAGAGATAGGAAACGTATACTGGGTGAATTTCTCACTCACTCTCTACTTTTCTTTCTCTTGTAAGTCAGTTTCATAGGGGTTGAGAAGAGGAGATAATTGTCGATTGGGAATCAATTTCAGTTTTGTAGCATGCTTATAGGTTGCATGCTTCCACTGTTTCATATATGTATATAGGTGTACAGTATATGTACATATGTACCAACGTATGTACATATGTACTAGCATAACTACTCTGCATGGGTTTTTCAATATATAAAAGTTATTTTTGGGCATGATTAATTTATTTACACCATATGATTTTCCATTGACATATTTCAGCTCAGCATTTAGGTATTTCTATTGTATATTATTAGAGATATTAATCATTTTATTTAACTATATATTATTAATATTTCATACCAAAAGCATGTACATATACAATAGGAGTCCCTACAATTAAGGGCACATCCTCTTTACTTAAGTATTCTTCAAGCTTGAGTGCTATAGTTTTCTTTTTATTCTTAACTTCCTCCTCTCTTTTAGGGTCCAATTTATCTCATGAGTTAAAAGACACTCAATTAACTCATTTATGTCTAACTTGGTCAAGTCATTCTACTCATTAATTGCCATCACCTTCATGCTCCATTCTTTCGACAATGATCCTAAGATTTTCTTGACCAACTCAATGGTTTTGAATTTCTTCTCCAATCCTTTCAAGTCATTCACTAAATTTGAAAATCATTTATACATCTTGATAAATTTTTTTTCCTTCTTCATTTCAAATAACTCATATTCCTAAAAGGAAATCTCCACCTTAGACTCTCTTACTTGATTTATTCCTTCTTGAGTCATTTAGAAGATAGTCTAAACCTCATTCACTATTTCACAAGAAGATACATGGTTAAATTTCATAACATTTAATGCACAAAATAGTAAATTTAATGTTCTAGAATTTAAACTCATCAATTTTTCATCATTTTCATTAAACTCAATTTTTTTTTTTTTTGGGCATATTTGTATTTGGATCTATGGGAATGAAATCACCCTTATCAATAATTTTTCCAAAGCTTGTAATCAATGGATTGAAAAAAAAATTTCATACAAATTTTTTATTAACTATAGTTTTTACCATAAAATAAAGGTAGTCTAATTGAACTACCCTCTTCCTCAAAAGTTGATTTCAAAAATAAATTTGTTATCAGATTTAAAATTTGATCTTTGAACTCTTAAATTATTTGATTTTAAAAAACAAGATCTCTCTCTTTGATACCAATTATTAAACCCTAATATATGGCTAGAACAAACCTAGAGAGGGATGAATAGGTTTTTCGAAAAATTATGAAAACTTAAACATTTTCACTTAAAAGTAATTCAATAAAAAAATTTATGTGTTCAAACAAATTAATCAACACAAGCCAAACAAGCAATCAACAATAAAGTATAAAAACATAAAGTAAAGAGAGAGAAGGAAAGAAACTGCTCAACCAATTTTATAATGGTTCGAATCTTTTCCATATGCCTCTTATGTCCACTTCTTCAAGTCACACTACTTGGAGCCTTTTCTCTATTATCTTCAATCTTAAAGATACAATAGTTTCTAAACAAGAAATTTTGCTCTTCTTACACTAGTTTTGATATAAGAGATTGTATTCTTAACATAATTTCATGAGATTTTGTTCTATACTAATTTTATAGGATTACTCTAGGGATTGTCAAAATACAAGAAAAGAAATTTGCCTTTGAATAGGCTTATACAGAATTTCCGCTCAAAGGTTTCTCTCAAATGATTTACAATTGAACTTTATTGAGAGAAAGTATGGAGAGGAATTAAAGAATGAAGATAAAAGTTTGGCATGTGATTCTCTAACCCTTTTAATCTTCAGGCTAGCTTCAATTTATAGGATTTGAAATATGTATTCGTTGTAACTAATTTGAGAGTCATTGAAGCAAATCTAGGTAGACACGCAGTCGTGTACCTATGCTACACGATCATGCTCCTAACATTAAGTGCTATCTATCAATTGAATTTTTTCCATTGTGTAAACCCTACATGAGTATGTGTTTTACACATAAGGTCACGTGTCTTCATACCTTCATTGCTTTAGATTTTTTTAGAATGTCACACAATCTTATGCACAATACATGCACAATCATCATACAATCAAGATTTCTAGCTTGCATGATCGCATAATCTTTTTTATATGGGTGTGTACTTAGTGAAGTTTTTATAACATGAACATAACTAGGCTTACATAGGAGACCTTGGCGATTTGTCCTCATATTATGACATATAGTCGTGCACTCAAATTTAGCACATTCATACTTTTTAATGTATTATTGCATAGATGATTGCATAACTCAATCAAGTCATGTGTTCCCTTTATGGGATGCATATGATCATGCTGTCTAGGCACAAAATCATGTGTCAGGCTAAACTTGTAAAATTAAACTTTTTTGTCTTTTCTTGTCATGATCGTTACATGTAAGGACTAGTTAAATATTTTAACCTAATTTTTACATCATATCAAAACATACACGGGTCCAATACATTTTATGGTTATTTTCACTGAATTCAAAATAGAGTTGGTTAATTATTTTTAATAATTTTTAAATTCGGTTATTTACATTATTTTCCCATTTCATTATGGCAATCAAACAAACAAGAAGTTTAGATGGGAAACCGCATCATCTCTAAACAATACAATTAAAATTCAAACACATTTAAAATTAAATATACCAATTTCAAGATTAAGAATAGGAAACCTTTAAATAACAAATAAAATACCCATAACAAAAATGTATAGAAATGCTAAATGACCACCCTAAAAGAGATGGTATTAGTTGTGCAGAGAGTGAGTTTCACTCAGGGTCCACTTAAATCTTGGTTGGAACCTTGAATTAGCCAATTCACTCCTATCATGTAAGGGTGTTCATGTAGCATTACTTAAAAATTTATAACAAACTTTGATTCAATCCTAATACTTATGTTACACTCAATTATTTAAAATAGATTCACTTCCTTCAGTAGAGTACAAAATTTGAATAACATTTATTTCTCAAAATACAATAATAGAAGAATAGCAAGAGCAACACCACTCTTCTATTCTGACATTTTGAATCAAGTCTAAATTTCATCATAATACAACCTAAAGAACCTTTAAAATTTATAGGAGAAACTAAAGGAGAAGAAAAAAAAAAAAAAAAGATCAAATTCTTGGTGCAAAAAATGAGAGAAAAGGCCTCCTTATTTGTACTGCTCCAAAGGGGACAAAACATATCTAAATATTTCACTTTTTAATTCCATAACCTTCAGTGCCTTTCAACTCTTTATCTTTTCATCTTTTACCATCTTAATATTCAAATAATAATTAAATTCATTCAATTCTAACATCTTTAACATGATGGTGTAAGGATTACTTAGAGTTCAACGAGCAGTCTTATAAGATAATGCATTGAAGATGAACAATGCTACATGTACTTATAATGCATATCAATTTAGATATAATAATATTATGTTTTCATCTAATTCGATATTACTTTATTTTTACTTTAAATTCACTCAATCACATGATGACATATCATTATTAATGTCCAAATTATTACTCATTATAAGTGTATATAATTTTATTAATTAAATATTAATGTTATTTCAATTTAGCACAATCATACGAGGAAGCATTTCCTTACTCAAATCAGCATGTGTGACTTTTAATACGCTATGATTAGTGACTAGTTATGATAACAAGAACTTTGTTAATCATCTATGAGTGCAGATAATTTTTTTACTCCAAGACAACAAAAAGAACTTTAAAGGGCATTCTATTTCCTTAATATTAACAAGATAAATTACATATTATTCCTTATGCCTACAAGACAACAAAAAGAACTTTAGAGGGAATTATATTTCCTCAATATTAACAACATAAATTACATATTATTCCTTGTGCCTACAAGGGAAAAATATATTTTTCTATCAAATATTGATTTTGTTGTAAATATGATACTTTTGTTTCAGCTCAATTAGAATAAAAATAACTTTTGAGAATCATATTTAAATCAGAAATACTCAAGGTTGATTATTTGAACATAACTTCTCATTTTTATCTCATAACTATAAAGGATGAATACGTAAAGATAAGAGAGCTGATACAACATTTTAGAAGCATATACATAAAAAGAGAAATCCTTATTCCAAGAAAGTATTTTCAAAAATAGTGAAAACATATTCTAAGAATCCAAATATCATCTTAAGGGATCGTTATTCAAAGTTACATCCTTAAAATATATCATATTGTATGAATTATAATTAATAATATACTATGAAAATAAATTTCTAATCATCGCTTCGAGTCATATTAAAATTTGTTGGGTTTTATTTTTTTTTTATAATTGTTTTATCATAAACTATATTAATTATCTTATTTTTACTATCATTGTGATAGTTTATTTTGTGTACGACTCTGAATTCTATATATTAATTAGTCTAAACAAATTTCGGTCAACAAAAACAAAATCTAATAGTTGGATTAGATTATTTCAATTTGAATGAGAAAGATAATTTGATTATATCTTTGTAGTCATTGTTTGTAATGTGAAAAACAAAAGGTCCACTAATAATTTAAATTAGCAAACTAATACCCCGTTATCTATGTGAGAAATAAATCATTAGAGGATTGCCAGAAAAGTGGCACTTAATCCCGCAAAGCAGCCTTGTAAATTCTCTTTTAGTCCCTTTTATCAATATTGCCTACTCAAAAAGACTTCAAGCAACCACTTATATAGTTGCTTTCCTATACATTACCTGAGATGGACCTACCTGATAGGCACTTCACTATCTCCGTCTATGTGAATTCAATTCAATAAATTAAAGAAAGGCTTCCCACCACTAGGGTGTGTTTGGTCATTCCCTAAAACTTTAAAAAACTCATCAAGCACTTTTCCTTTTCTCTTTTCGGGGGTTTTGGCTGATGACAGAATCACCTCCGTTCCATAAAATTAAAGAAAAGTGATTTTGTCTGACTCAGTCTGACGTGGAAGCAGGTCAGGATATAAGGCCAACCAAGAAAACCCAAATTCCATAATCAAAATCATTACTTTGACCACATTGTTCTTAACACCGCTCCAATGACTTCAATTCTTCGATGTTGGCCACTAGAAAATTTTAGTCTTCCACATGGGTATTTTCTGTAACAAAAATGTCTATGATGTTTAGGTCAATCAAACCAGTATTTTTGTATTCTAATAATAATTTCTAATAAATTTTAGTATTTGGATCAGGGTAATTGAATCATTATTCAGATATTATATCATATTATATGATTTGTTTAAAGAAAAATATCCAATTATCTTATTGTAATCACAAAAAATAATAAAAACACTTTTAAGGCTTTTATTATTTTTGTTATATTATATAATATGCTTATTATATTACACATATGTTTGTTATAACATATGATTCATATCATTTTCACTGGCATCATATTGTATAGTCTCATATATATATATATTGCATAATACTATCAATCATGATTTAGATTCTATCATATTAATGTATTCCAATGTTTTAGTTGTTGGAACTAGTGTTTTAGCAATACATAAAAGATAAAACAATCACATTATTATTTTTCTTATATTGATTTTCATTCATATATTAAAATATATGTAATGGTTAAATTATGTATTAAAAATCTTATTAAATTAGGTATGATCGTTTAAATTACCTATAAATTATAAAGAAAGAGCATAAATTTTAGGCCAAATGACTATTATTCATCCAACATTTGATAAAATAATTATCCCATATTTTTAACTTAAAAAAAAAAAAACAATTTCACACGTTAAAAAAAAAACCAATTTCTCACGTTACTCAACCATTAGTTTTAAAATAATAATAAAATTTATATTAATTTTATTTATGAGATTTAAAATATTACAATAACATCATTATTAGATTGATCAATGAATAACATTATAAATATAAAAATATTAGTTTTTAAAATATATTATAATCTTAATAATTTTTTAATTTGTTGTGTTATACTTTTTAGGAGTGTAAGTTTAACTTGTAAAGCTAGTAAGGGTATATATTATTAAACATTTTCTGAATTTAAAAAATCCCGTAAAAATTTTATTATCATTTTTAAAATTTTTTAAAAGTTTAATTTATCTTTAAACATACGATAATACTATATTAAAACTCTCAACAAATAGTGATTTGACTACTCAACAGTGATTTTAATCTAATTTACTATATTAAATGTTATAAAAACACAAATATTATCTTTTATATGAATTACCTTCACCAGTAATCTCCAAATCAATAACCAGCTGCAATGAATTTTAAGACTTAATGATATTTTGTGTCAGTTCTTGTTTATATATTTGATTCTAAGTTGATAACGCCTTCAAAATTCAAATGCAATTGCACAATTTTAACGCATTGCTACTTAATCATGTAGAAGTTGGAAGAAACAAGCATCAGTCGAGCATGAAGATGGCGGGAAGAACTGTCCAAGTGTGAACTGGGTTTAAGCACACTGGGCCACTTTGTGGAATTTTGTGGACGTTGGAGACAAAGCAATCTCTGAACTTTCGGTGTGCGTTTTTAAGTTTTTTTTTGGACTATCGCCTCCTCTCTTCCTATATATATTTCCCACCATAGTCAGCCATTTTTACTCTACCCAATTAACTTCTCTTCTCTTCTCTTTTCTCTTCTTCAACATCACCTTCTTTTTCAGCCAACTAATTTTAACCACACATCCCCAATTCATTCACATTTTTTACTATTTCTCCTTAAATTTTGAATGATTTTATCAACCGGGTACTGGAAAAGATTCCATTTTTGGAAGTTTTAACCAGCTTCTGTACACCACTTTTTAGTCTCTTGAATTCACTACTCCATCTTGGCTTCTGGGTCTAGCTTAAGTTTCAGCTTCTCTCTAGTTTAAACAGCTTTCTTTTTGGATTAAACTTTGTGGGGGTGTTGGGGTTTGGAATTTGGATCAAAAGAAGAAGACGCTTTCAGAACAATGATCTTGATGTTCAACGGGTGCATTCTATGTTGGTTGCACTCAATTCTTTACAACAAATCTAGCGTCGATAAAAGCTTCTATTTTTGGATTTTCCAGATCTTTAATAGGTGCACTTTAGGGACTTAGCGAGCGAGTCTGATACACACAGCCCACCTGATCTGTTTTGTTCTGTTTTTGTATTTTCTCCGGTTTTTCTGTCTTCAGTTTCTTTCTATATAGAGTGTCCTGGGGAGGTAAAGGAGAGTGTAAAAATGGGCACTTTGCCACCTGGTTTTCGGTTCCATCCAACTGATGAGGAATTGGTGGGATATTACCTGAAAAGAAAAGTAGAGGGGCTTGAAATTCAGCTTGAAGTCATCCCTGTAGTTGAATTGTACAAGTTTGATCCTTGGGAGTTGCCAGGTACTGTTACAAATCCATGTTTCTCACCTCTCTAACTGATAATTCTGTATGTTAATTATATGAATTTGCCCTTTTTCTTTTGCATATACACAACTTCTATTCTGTTTGTTCAAGCCAAATTGGCACGGGAAGCTGATAATAATAATGTCATCAGGGATGAAATAAAGTTCAATGCCAATTTGAACAGATTTTTTTTAGTACTAGAAAGCACTTTGCTGTTTGTTTTACCTTTTTTTTTTTGCTTTTGCCTCTCCTACGGTAAGATATTTCTCTTGGGCCCTTCACTTTTTTTATTTGTTTAATCCTTCCAAAAGCCATTTCTATCAGATTCCATGTCTCTCTAGTTATATGAATTATCTGAATGGGAAGCTGTGAATTTTCAGATAAGTCATTCCTTCCAAAGCGAGATATGGAATGGTTCTTCTTCTGTCCAAGGGATCGAAAATACCCGAATGGCTCAAGAACAAATAGGGCCACTAAAGCTGGATACTGGAAAGCCACCGGAAAAGACCGAAAGGTTGTTTGTCAATCCACTTCTGCAACTGGGTATCGAAAGACCCTTGTCTTCTACCGCGGGCGTGCACCTTTAGGAGACCGGACTGATTGGGTAATGCACGAGTATCGACTCAGTGATGATCTTTCTCAAGGATCACCAAGTTTTAAGGTAAGTTCAACTAGTTTGATGATGTGGTACACAAGTATGAAACGGCATTTGGCAGTTTGTTTTGAGGCTTATATATGTGAAGCAACTCTTCTTTCCAGGGAGCTTTTGCTTTGTGTCGTATTGTTAAAAAGAATGAGAATTCACAGAAGATTCATGGAGAATTGACAGGCAAGAGGGTTGGAAGCAAATCGAGCATTGAGGATTTGACTTCCACGGGAGTTTCTAAAGAGCCCTTGAGCATCTCCAGGGACATGTCATCTCAAGCAAGCTGCCTGTACAATGAGAGTCGCTATTCCAGCCCCATGACTTCTCCTTATCCTTATGAAGTCATAACAATGCCCGAGTCTGTGCCTGCTCCAGTGAATTCAAATCCTGCTAATATCTGGGTCTCACCAGAACTTATCCTTGACTCATCAAAAGTAAAAACTCAAGCATACAAGTTGAAAGAAGGGAATTTTAATGGTTGAGTTACATTTGTGAGATTTCTTAATGATTTTCTCATTGTCTTGTTGCAGGAATATTCACAGGCCCATGAAGCTGCCTCCATTCCACAGTATGAGTTTCCAAGCTCGATGACTCCATGGCAGTCATACGAACACACGGAATTCTCCCCAAGTTCGTCATACTCGAATTTCAATGGAGAAATTGAATTTGCTGAAGATCTCAGTCGAATTGGCTGCATGTCACCATACTCAGGACATGTAAATTGCCCAAGTTTTTATGGTAATGAAGATATGCCCTATGATGATTATGATCAAACCAGTTCGATAAATTACTCAAGCCTCTTTTAGAAATCGAAGGGAAGATCATTCTAGCTTCTTCTTTCTCCAACGCCGGGTTCAAGCAAGCAAGTAAAGCATAAAATTTTATATTGGTCTTTGGTTACTGTATAACAATTTGGTTATTTTGATTTGGGGGGTCTTGTATTAGGATTTGTCAGTTGGTGTAACTTTCATCTTCAAGGGGTCTCCGAGACAACGCCTTTTTAATGTTAGATCTTGGAGAGGAAATAATGAGTAAATCTCCTTCTATGTCAAGTTACGGTTTTATTTTTCTGTAAGAGTCCTGTTTAAGTGGTTATGCTTACCGTATTAAGGGGGATTAGTAGTCGAGGGTTGGGTTGGTCTGGTTTTATGTTTACATAGTAAA
The DNA here is from genome assembly GCA_026122585.1 of Anacardium occidentale. Classification (NCBI taxonomy): domain Eukaryota; kingdom Viridiplantae; phylum Streptophyta; class Magnoliopsida; order Sapindales; family Anacardiaceae; genus Anacardium; species Anacardium occidentale. The sequence continues at coordinate 16,896 of JAJEJH010000004.1, forward strand.
AGAACCCCCAGGTGGTCACTTTTATCGATTTCACCTGGAGATGGAATGCTAGATGAATCACAGTTTGTACTATCTCTATCATCATAGAAATAAACTTCTTGCGGCAAATTGTAATTTACCTTCTGATATGTTATTAAGGTTGGTGCTTTCTCTTTCTCTTTCTCTTTCTCTCTCTCTCTCTCTATATATATGTATATATGATTTCTTTCCTATAAAGAAGACTGAATGGTTCTAGAAAAAACTTTTCTCTTCAAGGCATTAAGCATTTGCCACTATTAGCTCTGAGTCTTGAGAAATTGATTACATATCGGATCCAAAATTTGCGCAAAGTATTGCTGCTTTAGACACATCCGCAACATGAACCCTGTGAGTTTTGGTTATTGCTCCGTATTAAAGCGGCTGATTAATTCTAACTTAGTTGACAACTGACAAGGTTAAGCTCCCTGACTCTTAGAACCGACAAACTTTATGCAAGAAAATTGTGACGCCTGGCTACTTGTCGCAGTAGGGTGATTCCAACGGATTTTGTTGGTTTTTAGACAGAAGTCCTACATCAGAAAACCAGATTTTCCTGCAGTGGGTCTGTATGATTGAAAAAAGTACTCAAGATCATTTCCAAGGCTCAGCTGCTTCCGCAACTCTCAGTAAGGCAAATGACAGATATGTTTTATCAGAAATTTTCCCGCTTCGCATATCAAGTTTCTGGATCATTTTATTATTAACTACTACAAGAAACCACAGAGTGGAAGAAATTCCGAATATGTGATGTGGACATTGCTTAGCCTGAAGGCCATTCAAAGAGAGTTACAAAAGTATCCAAACTCCGCCCAAATAATTAATTCCAGTTGAAGCAAAATATAGAGATATGCAAATTAGCCAAGAAAAGAACTCACTGAGTGGTGAAAGATGCGACCGAAAAGAGGCAAATATGCATTTGAAAATAAGATTATGTCAATTTCCCATATGCAAAAGCTATTGCATTATCTCTTTTCATGCAAAATTTTCCCCGCCCATTCTGCACTTTTGGTAAGAATCTTGACAAAAAAGTGTCACTAATGTGACTTTAAAGGGTGCTTTCCTGAAAAGCTAATTATCCATAATCTCTTTTCATGCAACACAAATTTGATATTCTTTGCAAAAATCATATTCTCTGAATGCCCCTTTGGCTCCTTAGTCTCCTCCACCTAATAGATAATGATTTTCTTGTTTAACAAATCTCTACCTCTATGCAAATATGCTCCACTATTTGAACTGAAAGTGAAGTTCTAAAAGAAATGCATTATTCAAGTTCAGTGGCACCTGCTGCGTAATTTAACTAATTAAGTTACAATCAACCATATACTTCATAATGATAAATTAGATATTGGGGATGATGTGTAATCTACATGGGATGATGAAGGCTATTTTGAGTGATACTCCTATTAAACAAAACAATCATTGCTGGCTAAGGAAACTCTTAAATTGGTAGAACTTGAAAACTAAGATTTGAGTAAGGAAGTCTCTGGAATGAATAACTGAAGAGTACAATGTGAACTAACTAGATGATTGGAGATAGTGTTTAACTAGGTAAAACTAGGATCAGATTGAAAAGGGAAATCATTTTCATCAAAATTAATTGAAGTTAAGACAAACTTTACTAGTTTTACTCAAACACCTATAGCCCTTATGTACCATGTTGTAGTCTAGAAACACACATTTTTGGGTATAAAAATCAAACTTATGATTATTATAAGGTTTGAGATATGGATGACATCCATACCCAAATACTCTAAGGGCTTCACAATCAGTTTCTTTTTGGAACAACAATTAAAAAGGTGGAACATTGTATATAAAGGAAAGGGCAATCTGTTGATTAAGAATACTAAAGTTTGAAAAGCCTTCCACCGATAATCAAGAGTCATATGAGCTTAAGAGAGCAAAACTAGCCCTAGTTTCACTATATATCTTTGTTTGCGCTCTGCTCTACCATTTTATTGGTATGTATGAGGGCATGAATGTCTAAAAACAATACCATGGTTATTAAGATAAGGAACAAGTGGTTTGTATTCTTCCCCCTAATCAATTTATAGTTTTTTAATTTTTCTGTCAAATTGATTTTGAATCAGCTTATAAATTTTTGGAATAAAACTAGTATTTAAAATTTAGCTTTTAAAGGAAATACCTATGTGAATCTAGTGAAGTCATCAAGGAAATGTATACAATACTTAAAACCATCTTTGGATGCTATCAATGATGAGCCTTACAAGTCACTATGAAGCATTCTAAGGGCTAAGTTTTTTTTTTTTTTGGTAAATATTCTAAGGGCTAAGTTGCTCTAAACTTAAATAGTGAAAAATGATGTTGTTTATGTTTCCCATACTAACAATTTATGCAAAAGTCTAGTTCAGTAGAATCAGTATTGAGGTTCAACCTATTTGAGATAAACAACATAGTTTTGACACTAGGGTGGGCAAGTCACTTGTGCTATATATAAAATTTCACTTTATTGATAAGAAAAGCATTACAATTGTTTAAGACATCAACAAATACATAAGACTTATAATTTGACAACTAATTATTTAAAACTTCAGTAAGATTATACAAATTGGAACTAGACAAAATGTGACACTGGCAAGGTTTGTGTAACATCCCAGGGTTAGATTTATCTTTTAGGCTTCTAATCTGGGGTTAGATTGAGATTGATGAGAATTCTAGGGCTGTAAGAAATTTTTAGGGTGAAATAAAGGTTTTTCTATAGTTAGGTGGCTTGTGCATGGATCCTGTTGAGAGGATTTATATGCGAGCACAGGAAAATGACATTTTTGTAATTTTCCTACCATGCACGATCGTGCATCTGAGGTGCACGCCCGTGCATGCGAATGTTTCAGTTGCTTTGGTTTAAGTTAAGTTTATCCGATTTTTTAGCCTTTTTCACCCGAAGTTTTCATTTCATTTTCAGAGGATATCAACCTTAGAAGAGAAGATCAGCAACCAGGACCATCCAATCAAGCTTGAGCTTGCGTTTTCCTTGAGAGAGAAAACATATCTAGAGGTAGGCGTTTCTTACCTTTTTCCCTTGTGCTTGGATATGTATGATGCATGTTTTGGTTGAGATGAGTTCGATTCCAGCATGCTTATCATGTTTTATTGCATGTTTGATGATTTGAGATGCTGCTGATGATGATGATTTGATACATGTATGTATGTCATATGTGAGAATATGTGTATATACATGCTTTTGTGATGGGTTGAATGATGAATATGCGATTTGAAGTTATTAAAAAGAAAAATATGTGTATATGAAGTGTTTTACATGTGAGAAATGGTTAATTTATGTTTTGTATAAGATTGGGATAGAAATAAGGTTGATTCCAACCGATCATGTTAGTGCAGAGTAGGGCGCACGCTCGTGCATACTGTATTTTTGTATAGTCACGGTCGTGTTCACGTACCCGTGCATGACCTAAAATACAAGGTCACGCCTGTGTATGTTAATGCATGCCCATGTACCAAGAGAAAATGAGAAATATGTCGAAAAATCACAGAACCGAGCACGATTACATGCACGACTTGCTCACAGTTCTGTGTAAGCTCGTGCACGCCCGTTAGAGGTGATAATTAGATGCATGATAGAGGAATGCCTGCTAGAGATGATGCCTATCAGAGATCGATGAGAAGGTAACCAAAGTTTCAAAGAAGAGATTATCCTGAGCAGTTGGAGGGACAGTGGCCAGAGATGGGTTAGTATCAGGGACAGAGTTCTGGGTCTGATACAGTAAACACCAGCAGTTCAAAGCTATGTTTGAGAGTGTGTTTAGAAGCCTAGGGACAATGTATACTAGAGCTCAAGAGTTTATTGAGTTGCAGTAGGGCTCGAGTTCAGTGAGAGAGTATGCTACTCGGTTTAATGCATTGATCATATTTGCTCTGAGTTTGATAGGGACCGAGGCTGGTAGAGTGTAAAAGTTTATTCATGGATTACATCCAACTATAGCTAGAGATGTTCTGACAGGAGATCATCCCCCGCAGAGGTTCAGTGATGCTCTTCAGAGAGCTACCAGATCAAAGATGTGTTTACAGAGGATGTGTATGTTTTCCAAATAGCTTGAGAGAGGTAGTGACAGAGGTAAAAGACCTATGCAGCAGAGAAAGTTTGGAAAGAGTAGTCAAAGACAGAGGACTGTATTTCAACCACCAGTTTGTCCCAGATATGGTAGGAGGCATAGTGGAGAGTGTTTGATTGGTCAGCTGGTGTGCTTCGGATGTCATCAGTCGGGGCATAGCATAGTTGAGTGTCTAGCTAGAGGTGGAGCAGGTTCCAATAGAGGTGGATCTGGTTTTGGCAGAGGTAGAAGAGGTTTCTTCAGAGGTGGAGGCGATTCAATTGGAGGAGCTGATCATCCTCGAGATGGTAAAACTAGTACATTAGAAGGAGGTGTAAGGCCATCAGGTGAAGGTAGAGGTCGAGCCAAAGTTTATGCCATGAGGCAGGAGTAGGCAGAGGCTACTCCATATGCTGTTACTAGTTAGTTATTCTTCTTTGACACCCCCTTATTTGTTTTGATTGATTGTGGTGTCACGCACAGTTTTATTTCCAGAGGGGTAGTGGAGAGATTAGAGTTGACCACTAGAGTGGTAGAAAGACATGTGTGTATAGAGATGCCAGATGAGAGAGTGATGTTTAGTGACCAGTTACTATTTGATCAGAAGATTGTGATCATGAATAGATGTTTGAGGATATATTTGATCATGTTGGAGTTAGTTGATTTTGACATGATCTTAGGTATAGATTTCCTGGTGAGGTACGGGGCAGAGATTGATTGTCAAAGGAAAAATGTTAGACTTCACTTAGGCCCTGATTAGTTTGTTTTTAGAGAGGGCAGAGTGGAAACCATGTTGATTTCATGTATACAGGCTAGGAGGATGCTAAGTAAGGGTTGTGTTGGCTACTTAGCTAATGTGGTATGTAAAGATGTGAGTGGGCCCAGTGTTGAGCAGATGTCGGTTGTCAGGGAGTTTTCTAATATGTTTCTAGAGGAATTACCGGGGTTACCTCTAGAGAAAGAGCTAGAGTTCAGTATTGAATTGCTCATAGGGATAGTTTCGATTTCTAAAGCTCCACACAGAATGACTCCAACAAAACTTCAAGAATTGAAGAAACAGTTACAAGAGCTGATAGATAAGAAGTTCATCAGACCAAGTTGCTCGCCATGGGGTGCTCCCATTCTCTTTTTAAGAAGAAAGATGGTTTTATACGTATGTGTATCGACTATAGAGAATTGAATAAAGTCACAGTGAAAAACAAGTACCCTATGCCCAGAATTGATGATTTGTTTGATCAACTCAGTGGCGCATCAGTCTTTTCGAAGATTGACTTGAGGTCAGGATACCACCAGATCAGAGTTACTTACAGAGATGTACCGAAGACTGTCTTCAGGACCAGATATGGCCATTACGAGTTTGTGGTGATGCTATTTGGGTTAACAAATGCTCCAACGGTGTTCATAGATTTGATGAACCGAGTATTCCATGATTATCTCAATAGATTCATTGTTGTGTTTATCGATGATATCTTGGTCTATTCGAGGAGTGTTGATGAGCATATAGAGCATCTCAGATTTGTGTTGTAGAGATTGAGGGAAAGACAGTTGTATGCCAAATTCAGTAAGTGTGAATTTTGGGTAGATAGTATGGTATTTTTGGGGCATGTGATTTTTGCTGATGGTCTGTCAATAGATCCAACCAAGGTGGATGTTATTTTGAGTTGGTCGAGGCCGAAGACAGTTAAGGAGGTTCGTAGTTTCTGAGGATTGGCAGGTTATTATAAACGGTTCAATCAGGGGTTTTCCAGCTTAGCGAGACCTCTGACAGCTTTGACTAGGAGAGAAAATCCATTTGTATGGACAAAGGTATGTGAAGCCACATTCCAAGAGTTAAAACAAAGATTGACCAGTGCGCCAATGCTAGCTTTTCCTCAAGAGGGATTAGAGTATGAGATCTACACAGATGTTTCCCACCAGGGGATTGGTGTTATACTGATGCAAGCAGGTAGGGTGATTGCCTATGCTTCCAGGTAATTGAAAGATCATAAGATGAGGTACTCTACTCATGATATGGAGCTTGCAGTAGTTGTCTTCGCTTTGAAGATTTAGAGGCATTATTTATATGGAGTTAAATACAACATCTTCTTAGATCATAAGAGTCTGAAGTACTTCTTCACCCATAAGGAATTGAATATGAGACAACAAAGGTGGTTAGAGTTAGTAAAGGATTATGACTGTGAGATCAGATACCACTCGGGCAAAGCAAATATAGTTGTAAATGCCTTGAGCATGAGAGTTGCCTTATCTAGATTATCTGTTCAGAGTGAGCTTCAGAGGGAAGTCATTAGAGAGTAGATAGAGATTGTTTCAACTGGATTTTCGAGGCTTCATATTGTGTCTTCATTGTCTGATGAGATCAAAGAGGCTCAGAGATTAGATCAGTGGGTACAGATGATGGTACAAAGAGTATTAGAGGGCACAGTGCCAGATTTTGAGATCAGAGATAAGATATTGAGATTTAAGGGCTGAGTTTGTGTTCTAGAAGACTCATATTTGAGGTAAAGAATCTTGTCAGAAGTCTACAGTTCAGTGTATATAGCTCATCCAAGTAGTACCAAGATCTGAAGAGAAACTTTTGGTGGTCAGGAATGAAGAGAGACATAGCAGACTTCGTAGCCAGATGTTTGGTATGCCAGCAGGTTAAAACAGAGCATCAGAGACCATCAGGGTTGTTGCAGCCTTTGAGTGTGCCAGAATGGAAATGGGAAAACATTTCCATAGATTTCATCAAAGGACTTCCCAGAGTCAGACAGGGTTTTAATGGTATTTGGGTGATAGTAGACAAACTAAGTAAATCTGTCTATTTATTACCAGTCAGAGATAGTATGACAACTGATCAGTTAGGTCAGTTGTATGTCAGAGAGATAGTGAGACTACATGGAGTTCCTAGAGTTATTGTGTCAGATAAAGACTCCAGATTTTTGGAGGAGTTTACAGAGGACACTTGGGACTCGATTATACTTCAGTTTAACTCATCATCCTTAGTGAGATGGCTAGACAGAGAGGGTGAATCAAATTCTGGAAGATATGTTGAGAACCTATTGTTTAGACTTTCAGACCAGCTGAGTTGAGTTACTTCCATTGATAGAGTTTACGTATAATAATAGTTTCCAATCGACTATTCAAATGGCTCTATTTGAAGTACTGTATGGTAGAAAATATAGATCTCCCTTGTATTGGGATGAGATTAAAGAGAGAGATTCGATGAAAGTTGTAGTGGGTCCAGAGATGACTCAGTAGATGATCGAGCAAATCAGAATAATCAGACAGAGAATGAGACAGGCTTAGGATCGCCAAAAGAGCTATACAGATTTGAGACATAAGAAGTTAAAGTTTGAGGTTGGAGACAAAGTATTTCTGAAAGTCACTCCTTATTGTCATGTGTTAAGATTCGGTAAGAAAGACAAGTTGGCCCCGAGGTTCATTAGACCTTATGAGTTCTTGGAGAGAGTTGGTCAGGTTGCTTACAGATTGGCGTTATCTACCACTATGGATAAATTTCATGATGTCTTCCATGTACCTCAGTTAAGGAAATACATCAGAGACCTTTCGCATGTTCTTGAGCTTCTAGAATTGGAATTAGCTGAAGATTTGAGTTATCAAGAGAGACCAGTTTAGATCATAAGTAGAAGAGTTAAAGTGCTCAGAAACAAGGAGATTCCTCTAGTCAGAGTTCTATGGAGGAATCAGAGGCAGGAAGAGTCCACATGGAAAGTAGAGTCTGAGATCAGAGATAAGTTTCCAGAGCTGTTCAGGTAATTTTAGGGATGAAATTTTTATAAGAGGGAGAGATTGTAACATCCCAGGGTTAGATGTGTCTTTTAGGCTTCTAATTTGGGGTTAGATTGAGATTGATGAGAATTCTAGGGTTGTGAGAAAGTTTTGGGGTGAAATAGAGGTTTTTCTAGAGCTAGGTAGCTTGTGCATGGATCCTGTTGAGAGGATTTGCATGCGAGCGCGAGAAAATGACATTTTTATAATTTTCCTACCATGCACGACCGTGCATGTGAAGTGCACGCCCGTGCATGTGAAGTTTCAATCGCCTTGGTTTAAGTTAAGTTTATTCGATTTTCCAGCCATTTTCACCCAAATTTTTCATTTGATTTTCAGAGGATATCAACCCTAGAAGAGAAGATCAGCAACTAAGACCATCCAATCCAGCTTGAGCTTGCGTTTTCCTTGAGAGAGAAAGCATGTCTAGAGGTAGGCGTTTCTTACCTCTTTCCCTTGTGCTTAGATATGTATGATGCATGTTTTCCTTGCGTGCGAATGTTTCAACATGCTTATCATGTTTGACTATTTGAGATGCTGATGATGATGATTTGATATATGTATGTATGATATGTGTGAGAATATGTGTATATACATGCTTTTGTGATGGGTTGAATGATGAATATGCGATTTGAAGTTATTGAAAGGGAAAATATATGTATATGAAGTGTTTTACATGTGGGAAATGGTTAATTTATGTTTGGTATGAGATTGGAATAGAAATAAGGTTGATTCCAACTAGTCATGTTAGTGCAGAGCAGGGCGCACGCCCGTGTATACTACATTTCTGCATGGTCATAGTCATGTTCACGTAGTTGTGCATAACCTAAAATATAGGGTCCTGCCCGTGTATGTTAATACACGCCCGTGCACCAAGAGAAAATGAGAAATATGCTGAAAAATCACAGAACTGAGCATGACCACATGCACGACTTGCTCACGGTCCCGTGAAAGCTCATGCACGCTCGTGCACATGACACGCATGCCTGTGCATCAGGCAGAAAAGAGAAAATAAGCATAAAATAAGAAATGTACACAGTTAAAGCTATCAAATTGATAGAAAACAGTAAAATGAGCTCAGATAAGAATAAATGATGCATCATATACACAGCATAGCATGACATGCCATAGAGAGTTTTCAAAAAGGGATACAAGGATCTGAATTCGTGTTTTTAGTAGAAAAACATTGATTTTAGGGGTGAATACAAGGGGGCACTTGTGAGTTTCAACACACTTGTTGTATCAGGAGCTATATACTCATTACTAGCCTTATGTATTGACATATGCCAGGGTGCTCAGTTAGTAGATTATAGGTTTCCTGATCCGAGGATCAGATGCAGTTATAGTGGGAGGCACTTAGTGCAGTATGAAATTCAGAGGCATCACGTGGCCCGTACATTTTATGACGCGTGTTTGCATAGGAAACTCACATGGCCAGGGTGTCGAATCCCTATATTCATGAGTCTGTGCAACATAGCAGGTACCTTCGGGTACACAGATTTTAGCATAGCTTTCAGATCAGTTTTCATCTGAGTTTTCAGATATGAAATCCCAGGATCCAACATCAGTTTTCAATAAACAGTTTTCAGAAAGCTATTTTCAGTATACAGGCCCAGGCCTAGCTATGATTTCAGTATGTTTTATAGCATGTCATTCTTACATGAGCTGCATATCATTCAAAGAATGATAAGATCAATAAGAGTAATGAAACAGTAAATAAGCATGATATGAAACATCGTGTAATAAGACATGGAAATCAGTATATCGGAATATGAAAAGCCATGTAATGATACGTGAACTACAGAGAGCAAGTAACAAAACAGTAAGGAGATAAACAACAGAATGAAAAGCGTAATATAAGAATGATGACACGTGAGAACCAGTTTGGTTTCCTCCCGTGTATAAGTCTGTTACTGTATGTGATGATGTGGCAATCCTCTGAGGAGGATTGTTTTAGGGTCAGAGATAGGAAACACTTACTGGGTGAATATATCACTTACTCTCTACTTTTCTTTCTCTTACAGGTCAGTATTTGTGGGGCTGGGAGGAGGAGTTGGCTGTCGTCTGAGATCCATTTTGCCTTAGTTTTTCAGCATGCTTCGGTTTGCATACTTATTTAGTTTTGTTTGCATGAAAATGTTCATGTTTTATCACACACATACTTTGTAAATAATTTTAATCTAATAAAGTTTTGGGCATGTATATGTATATGTATACATTTGCACCACATGTTTTCCGTTGCAGCATTTCAGCTTAGTTTAGGTATTTCTATTGGGTATTATTGACCATATTTTCTTAATTTATTAATATTATATTTTCATTAAATTATAGAAAAGCAGTAAACAGTAGTACCAAGTGGGAGTGCCTACAATTTGTGTGTAGGATAAAGTAAACCAAGAGAAGAAGATTGAAGTTGATAGAGTCTATCTTTAAGAGTCTCTTGAGAAGCATGACTCTGGTGTCTTTATCCTTAACAAGGTAATAATCACTTAGGAATTCAATAATAACATTGTTATCTTTAGTAAGTCTAGATATGCTAAGAATTATTATTATTTTTTTTATAGTATTAGGAATACAAAGAGTGTTTTTGAGGTGTAAAGATCTATTTAAATGATAAGATGGTAAAAAGAATAACTTGTATGAGATATGACTAAACACTCACCATTGCCTTCTTAAAGTTGTTGATTTCCTACATAATCTTTTTTGACAACAAGTTGATCTACCTTAGCTTCTCACCATATTAACTATGCTATTACACAAATCAAGTGTTAGGTTAGACATTCTCCCTAACCTTTGTTCATATTTCTGTAGGATTAATCTTATGTTTACTAAACTCAACTTTTATAATGAAACAACCATTCCAGCTAGTATGAAAATAATTATAAGCTCAAATTCTAAACGTAAACCATCTAGAATGTAATTGATGAGTTCTTTTTTAGTCAATGAATGACCATAGACACCTACATATCATAGACATCTTTCATCCTTCACAAATACTCTTATACAATAAGTTTTCCATTTTTTAAGGTTTGTAGTTTATTCTTAAGATTTATGATCCTAACCTTAGATTTTGTAACAAAATAATTCTCTAAGGCATACTACATATCACTTGCAATGTTATAACTTGAAAGTAAACTAAACAAATTTTCATAATACTAATATGAATTTGATTCCAAGTTCACTTGTGAGCTTGGCAGCATATTGCTTAAGTACAACTTAATTTTCTTTAAGTGGAAATTAAAGCACTCTAAAGCACTTTCAAGCTCTCAAAACAAGTTTTAGGACCCACCACCCCGAGTACCCCTGCTGCTGAACAATAAATCTTTTTCTATTAATAAACTGGAAATTGGGTACCCGAGACGGGAATCCTACGAAAAAAAAAACCCTACTGCTGCTATTGTACATAAGCGGAAGCTGAAACTGAAACAAATATACAATGAGCCCAAACTGGCTTTTTCATACATACAACTGTTCTTTACACTGTTCTGAAAATATACATCATATACATGACCTCACAGGTCCAAACTGAAAATAAAATACAACTGATCTCTAGTGTGTGGGGTCCCCTCTCGCGAGGCTCGGTCCACCCGCTCCTCACCAGCAGCAAACTAACCTGAAAAGGAAGGAAGAAGGAAAGGGATGAGTGATAAAAATCACCCAGTAAGCATTCCTTACTTCCCCCGCCCAAACAAGCGACAAACAACACACAAACACACACTGAACCTTGGCCTCGGCCCTATCCATACATCTAGTCGCTTGCTGGCGCTGCAACTGCTTATTCTGCTGTTATCTGGATTACTGTTATCTGATTACTGATTACTTGCTTATTAATGAGTCATGGCATGATGAATGTCATGACATGCTGAACTGAAACTGAAACTGTATGCTGATGCATGCATCTGAATCTATCTGACTGTACCCGAAGGTACCTACTGCTGATCAGGCTGATGAACACAGGGATTCGGCATCCTGGCCAAGTGGGCTGAACATTCTAGCTACTGGCTAGAATCTGCTGAAACTGAATACTGAAATACTGCTGCTGAGCTGACTGACTGGTGTCAAAAAGCTGGGTCCCATAGATGCCCCCTCGAGTTCACCCCAAAACTGAAACCCATACATTGGGTTCTGTCTGCTGAAATCTACTTAATTCGGATCCCTGGATCCTCATTCAGGCTACATGTTGTGTCATGCTATGCATATGCTGCATTATTATCTGAATTCACTGTTATCTGATGTCATTTAGGCCTTGGATGGATTACTAAACCTTTAATCATTCATTTCTGCTCATTTTCTGGAAAAACTGGCGGACGCACGGGCGTGTGGGCCAAGCACACGGTCGTGCAGGAGAGACACACAGTCGTGCCAAACAAAGCACACGGGCGTGTGCCCAGACACACGGGACCGTGCCCCGGTCATGTGTCTGGTCGTGCTCTCCTCTGGAATCACTGCGCATTTCTACTGAAGAAGCTGGCACACGGCCGTGTCCCTCAGGACACACGGTCGTGCCCACTGCAAATCTGGCCGTGTGCACTTCGTGCACACGGGCGTGCCCTTGCAGAAACCAGGGCACACGGGCGTGCGTCTGCGGGCACACGGGCGTGTGTCCGGTTCTGCAATACGAGCACCCACCTGGAACATGCAGAAAACCCATCCAAACACACACAATCCTCAACCGAACTGAAATTAACTGGAAACATGCATTCAAGGCACTTCTATATACACATAACATGCATCAATTTCATCATCCATCTATCTCTACTGAATCCACCATGAAAATCTATATTTCTCTCACTAACACACACAAGCAAAGCAAGCATGCATTTTGGGTGGAAAATAAGCATCTCAATCAACATATAATCATCATCTCATCATCATATACACATACAAGCATAGCATCTCAACTGGAATTGGAAACACACGTTTCCAATCATCATCAATCAAGCTGGGAAACATAAGGAGAGAGTAAGAAACACTTACCTCTCGCCATGGCTGCTGGAAACTATCTCTCAAGCTAATCTCTGATCTCTCTAGCTGGATTGAGAGCTGCTGGAAGTTGGAAATCTAATCTAGGGCTGGGAACTGCTGAAACAAAAGAAGCTGAGCTGAAGAGATGGGAAAAGCTGGGTGAGAAACTAAATAAATCTCCCGTCTCTCTCTCCTGCTACCCACCTGCACGGGCGTGCAGGGATGGTGCACGGGAGTGCACCAGGGAAAATGAATAAAAATCCATTTCCCGTGCTTCGCATGATTAAAACCTCCCTAAAGGCATCATACGAAGGCCACTCAGCTCTGGAAAACTACCATCTCACCCCTGAACTCTTCAAGACCCCCACCCTATTCCTGGTCTTATTTCTAACCCCAGAACTCTATCCCTAAGGGCTTTTCTAGAAAAACCCGGGATGCTACATACCTCCCCCCTTAAAAGAATTCCGACCCCGAAATTACCTGGCTAACTCTGGAAATCTACCCCGGATCACAGACTCTACCTCTCAAGTGACTTCTTCCACACACTGGCTGAGCCACGAAAGCTCTTCTGAAGCTGGTCTGCGAGACTCTTGTCTCTCTCACTGCTGGTCTTGCCATCCGGCTTAACTTATCAATCCCTTGGCTTCCGCTGCGCACTCTGATTCTCTGAGCTTGAACTCTGTTTCTCTTCCACTGTTGCAGTCTTGCTGTGGCCATACACTCTGGGCACCAAACTAATCTTCCTGGCTTCTGTCTTAAAAGCTCTCTGATCATTCCTCATTATGTCATCCTCTGTCACTGGAACACCAGTAACACTATCTGAGAGGATTACTCACATCTCTCTCTGAGTCTCCTATGTCTCTGAACTCTGTCAACTCACTCCAGGACTCTCATCTGACATCTCAACCATGATACTCCTACTGGCCACACTAGGGTCAACCCCTAATCTCTCTACTACACTCCAAACTATAAAGCTGGATGTGGCCCCACACTCAACCAAAACATAAAGGAGTATCAAGATAAAGTCACTGACCCGTCTCTACATGGGGTACAGTCTCTGTCTGCTCCTGACGGATAGCATAGACTCTGGCTCTGCCTCCGCCACCTCCTGAAGTACCGGCACCTCCTCCAGGTGCTCTACCATCACCTCGGGGGATGTCCGCTCCACCTCTCTCTGTAATAACTCTACCTCTAGGTGGATCTCCTCTGTCTCTGAACCGACTGGCATCACCTCTACTCGGCCCCACACCAGCTCCACCTCTGGCTGGGCACTCTGCCATTTTGTGCCCTGGCTGACGACACATGTAGCATACAATCTGATTTGCCCAACACTCCCCTGAATGTTGCCTACCACATCGGGGACACCATGGCAACTGGGGCTCAAATCTCTGTCTCTGAAAATCACTGGCTACTCCCTCGATTAACATAGGTCTCTTGCCTCTGTCTCTATCCTCTGCTATCTGCTCTCTGTCAACCTCGCTGGTCATAGCACTCATCCTCTGGAGACCTGCCTCAGATCTGAGCGCTCTCCCCAAAGCATCACTGAACTGCTGGGGAGGATACGGTCCAGTCAGAACATCCTTGGCTATCTCAGGGTGTAAACCGTGGATGAACTTCTGAACTCGACCTATCTCTGTCCCTGCCAAACTAGGGACGAATCTCGCCAAAGCATTAAACTTGGTCGCATATTCTTTCACTGAGCTGGGCCCCTAAACCAAATCAATGAACTCCTGGGCCTTTGCATACATCATTTCGGTGCCCCTGTACTCTGCATCGAATAATTGTCTGAACTCTGTCCAGGTCATCTGCTCCACATTGGCGGAAGCCTTAACTAGACTCCACCAAACTTTGGCATCACCTCTCAAATGAAACACCGCAAATCTGACTTTCTCTCTCTCTGGCAGTGTGAATAAACCCATCACACTCTCCACTGATTCAACCCATTCCTCTGCCACTACTGGATCTCGAGATCCTCTGAATTTTGATGGCTGATATGGTCCTGACAGATAATAAATGGGATGAAGTCTCGCTGATGAACTAGTGCCGGGTATCCTGGTACTCGCACCCTGGCCATACTCTGTAAACTCAGCTGGAGACTGATATCTTTCTCTAACAGACTGGGGCTGAGACTGATACTGTGGCTGGAACTGTGGCTGAGGCTGATACGGAGGCTGAGAATACCTTCTCGACGAGGTCTGAGAAGTTTCATACGGGGAAGAAGTAACCCTGGTGGATTCTGAAAAATTTCCCACACCAGCTCGCTGCAAATTCTCTCTGACTACTTCCCCAATCATCTCTCTCAACTCTGCTGGCCTCATAGTCACATGAGAGGAGCTCTGAGATCGCCGCCTATGACTAACACTCACAGGACGGACAGGGGGGCTACTACTGATCTCATCTACATATCTAGGGGGTTGCTATTCTCTATCTACAAGCAAACAAGGGGTTAGAAACACAACACACAGCAAAGCTGGAAAGAAATACCTGACTGTGCTGTGAGGAGGGCCTGGACGATGGCTGCGAAGGAGAGAAAACACACACCACACACTTACAACTCAAATCTCTACTAAAATGGCACAGAGAACACGCTCTGATACCAACTTGTAGGACCCGCCGCCCCGAGTACCCCTGCTGCTGAACAATAAATCTCTTTCTATTAATAAACTGGAAATTGGGTACCTGAGACGGGAATCCTACAAAAAAAAAAACCCTACTGCTGCTACTGTACATAAGCGGAAGCTGAAACTGAAACAAATATACAATGAGCCCAAACTGGCTTTTTCATACATACAACTGTTCTTTACACTGTTCTGAAAATATACATCATATACATGACCTCACAGGTCCAAACTGAAAATAAAATACAACTGATCTCTAGTGTGTGGGGTCCCCTCTCGCGAGCCTCGGTCCACTCGCTCCTCGCCAGCAGCAAACTAACCTGAAAAGGAAGGAAGAAGGAAAGGGATGAGTGATAAAAATCACCCAGTAAGCATTCCTTACTTCCCCCGCCCAAACAAGCGACAAACAACACACAAACACACACTGAACCTTGGCCTCGGCCCTATCCATACATCTAGTCGCTTGCTGGCGCTGCAACTGCTTATTCTGCTGTTATCTGGATTACTGTTATCTGATTACTGATTACCTGCTTATTAATGAGTCATGGCATGATGGATGTCATGACATGCTGAACTGAAACTGAAACTGTATGCTGATGCATGCATCTGAATCTATCTGACTGTACCCGAAGGTACCTGCTACTGATCAGGCTGATGAACACAGGGATTCGGCATCCTGGCCAAGTGGGCTGAACATTCTAGCTACTGGCTAGAATCTGCTGAAACTGAATACTGAAATACTGCTGCTGAGCTGACTGACTGGTGTCAGAAAGCTGGGTCCCACAGATGCCCCCTCGAGTTCACCCCAAAACTGAAACCCATACATTGGGTTCTGTCTGCTGAAATCTACTTAATTCGGATCCCTGGATCCTCATTCAGGCTACATGTTGTGTCATGCTATGCATATGCTGCATTATTATCTGAATTCGCTGTTATCTGATGTCATTTAGGCCTTGGATGGATTACCAAACCTTTAATCATTCATTTCTGCTCATTTTCTGGAAAAACTGGCGGACGCATGGGCGTGTGGGCCAAGCACACGGTCGTGCAGGAGAGACACACGGTCGTGCCAAACAAGGCACACGGGCGTGTGCCCAGACACACGGGACCGTGCCCCGGTCGTGTGTCTGTTTGTGCTCTCCTCTGGAATCACTGCGCATTTCTACTGAAGAAGCTGGCACACGGCCGTGTCCCTCAGGACACACGGTCGTGCCCACTGCAAATCTGGCCGTGTGCACTTCGTGCACACGGGCGTGCCCGTACAGAAACCAGGGCACACGGGCGTGCGTCTGCGGGCACACGGGCGTGCGTCTGCGGGCACACGGGCGTGTGTCCGGTTCGACAATACGAGCACCCACCTGGAACATGCAGAAAACCCATCCAAACACACACAATCCTCAACCGAACTGAAATTAACTGGAAACATGCATTCAAGGCACTTCCATATACACATAGCATGCATCAATTTCATCATCCATCTATCTCTACTGAATCCACCATGAAAATCTATATTTCTCTCACTAACACACACAAGCAAAGCAAGCATGCATTTTGGGTGGAAAATAAGCATCTCAATCAACATATAATCATCATCTCATCATCAATATACACATACAAGCATAGCATCTCAACTGGAATTGGAAACACACGTTTCCAATCATCATCAATCAAGTTGGGAAACATAAGGAGAGAGTAAGAAACACTTACCTCTCGCCATGGCTGCTGGAAACTATCTCTCAAGCTAATCTCTGATCTCTCTAGCTGGATTGAGAGCTGCTGGAAGTTGGAAATCTAATCTAGGGCTGGGAGCTGCTGAAACAAAAGAAGTTGAGCTGAAGAGATGGGAAAAGCTGGGTGAGAAACTAAATAAATCTCCCGTCTCTCTCTCCTGCTACCCACCTGCACGGGCGTGCAGGGATGGTGCACGGGAGTGCACCAGGGAAAATGAATAAAAATCCATTTCCCGCGCTTCGCATGATTAAAACCTCCCTAAAGGCATCATACGAAGGCCACTCAGCTCTGAAAAACTACCATCTCACCCCTGAACTCTTCAAGACCCCCACCCTATTCCTGGTCTTATTTCTAACCCCAGAACTCTATCCCTAAGGGCTTTTCTAGAAAAACCCGGGATGCTACACAAGTAAGACGCACAAAGCCAAATTTGATCCATGCTATTGAATGAAGTTCAAGTTTTCCAACCCTTATTCATGGCATCTTAAGGAGTCCTAATTCGTCAAAGAAATGCTTAGAAAGTTTAGGGGGAGAGGCGAAACCAAATATGTTGGAAAAATGCCAAAGAAAGGAGTAAACTTGTTACCTCCTGGCCTGACACTATGATAGCCAAATTCTATCATGCAAAAATGCTTGGCATTACAGCGTACTACCGCATCCCTCAACCTTAGGTTTGCATTCTTTTTCTAGCTTTCTTATGTGTTGTTTTGATCCCATGTCTTCTCTAATACATCTACATTAAAACCTATTAATTTCTAATGTCTTTCAACAAGATTAAAGTACAATAATTCTCAAATCAAGAGCAAGTACTCAAGATGAAGATCAAAAGTAAAGGCATCCTAATCAAGAAGGGTTAGCATAGAATGAAGTAAAGACTGCAATTTAATATATTTTATATATGTTTTATTTTAATTATGAGTTGTAATTAACCTTAGGCATATTTTAGCATATAGAAAATTTAGTCTATTCATTTAATTTCCTTATACAATTTGTAATATATTTTAAGTTGACTAGGATTAGTATTTAATAACTATAGTTTTTACTTACATATATAAAGGCATTTGAACTCTTTTGCAAAAGAACTTTTGGTTGAATGAAAATTTTGAAATCCTTTTGATCATGTTCTTCCTTTATCCAATCTTTGAGCAAGTAATATTAGTGGGGGATCATTAAGTTAGAGGAGCTTTAATACAAGTTAGTGAGCTTCCTTCATGCTTTTGTCAAGGATTCATTTATATTTGATTATTGTTACTTACTATTATGTTCAAGTAAGTTATTCTACTTAGTTGGTGAAAGAAACCTTTCCCATCTCTACATTTCTAGCCTTGGCATTTGTTAGAACTTGAAGCTTGCCTGTTAGTTATGGTTAGTTGGATCCTTAATTGGATAAGTGTGCAGTTTGATGGTTGAATTCTCATCAAGTACAAAACTGACTATCTTTAACCTGAACATCATCAATTTCATTATTAGTTTTACATATAGAAAGGGTGATAGGTAGAATGATACACCTGTTAGCTGTTCCTTTAGATCATAAGCTTCTACTACAAAGAGGGCTTATGAATGTCATAGTTTTCAGAGCTACCGATGGTTGGAAATCTGGTATAGGGCTAGGAGCTACTGAAATAAGAGAAGAAATTTGGCTGAAAATGAAGTAAAAGCTGGGTGAGAAGCATTAATCTCTCATCTCTCTCTCAACCACCCACCTGTACGGGCGTGCAAGGCGAAGTGCACGGGAGTGCACCAAGGAAAATGAATATAATTTATTTCCCGTGTTTTGCATGATTGAAACCTCCCTAAAGGAATCATACGAAGGTTACACAGCTTTGAAAACTTACCAACTCACCCCTAAACTCTCCTAAACTTTCAATCTATCTCTGAATCTCATTTCTAACCCTAAAACTCTACCCCTAAGGGCTTTTCTAATTCTAGGATGCTACAACTTTTTCACCCAGAAAGAGTTGAATATGAGGCAACGAAGGTGGTCAGAGTTGGTAAAGGATTATGACTGCAAAATCATATACCACTAGGGCAAAGCAAATATAGTTGCAAATGTCTTGAGTAGGAGAGTTACCTTATCCAAATTATCTGTTCAGAGTGAACTTCAGAGAGAAGTTATCAAAGAGCGGATATAGGTTGTTACAACTAGGTTTTCGAAGCTTCAAATAGTGTCTTCATTGTCTGATAAGATCAGAGAGGTCAGAGATCAAATCAGTGGGTCCAAATGTTGAGTTAAAGGTTACCAGAGGATACAGTGCTTGATTATAAAGTTAGAGATGGCTTATTGGGATTTAGAGGCCAGATTTGTGTGCCAAATGATTTAGATTTGAGACAAAAGATCTTGTTAAAAGCCCATAGTTCAGTGTATATAGCTCATCCAAACAGTACAAAGATGTATTAAGATCTGAAGAAAAACTTTTTGTGGTCAGGGATGAAGAGAGACATAACTGACTTCGTTTCTAGATGTTTGGTATGTCAATAGATTAAGACAGAACATTAGAGACCATCAGGATTATTATAGCCTCTGAGTATACCAGAATAGAAATGGGGTAGTATTTCCATGAACTTCATCTCAAGACTTCCTAGAGTCAGACAAAGATATAATAGCATCTGGGTAGTTATTGATCGACTTAGTAAATCTGCTCATTTTCTACCTGTCAGAGACAGGATAACTATTGATCAACTAGGTCAGTTGTATGTCAGAAAGATAGTGAAACTTCATGGGGTTCCAGAGTTATTGTGTCAGATAGAGACTTTAGATTTCTGTTAACTTTCTAGAAGAGTTTATAGAGGACTCTAAGGACTCGATTACATTTTAGTTCAACTTATCATCCTCAATTAAATGGTCAGACAGAGAGGGTGAATCAGATTTTAGAAGATATATTGAGAGCATGTTGCTTGGACTTTCAGACTAATTAGGTTACGTTATTACCATTGATAAAGTTTACATATAATAACAACTACCAGTCTACTATTTAGATGGCTCCATTTGAACCACTTTATAGTAGAAAGTACAGATCTCCTTTGTATTGGGATGAGATTGGAGAGAGAGACTCAATAGAAGTTGTAGTTGGGTCAGAGATGACTCAACAGATGATTAAGTAGATTAAAGTAATTAGATAGAGAATGAAATAGGCTTAGGATCGCCAAAAGAGCTATGCAAATTTGAGGCGTAAGGAGTTAGAGTTTGAAGTTTAAGACAAAGTATTTTTGAAAGTAGCTCCTTATTGTCATGTGCTAAGGTTTGGCAAGAAGGGCAAGTTGGCCCCAAGGTTTATTGAACCTTATGAAATCCTAAAGAGAGTTAGTTCAATTGCTTACAGGTTAGCTTTGCCTACGAGTATGGACAGATTCCATGACGACTTCCATGTATCTTAGTTGAGGAAATATGTCAGTGATGCTTATCATATTCTTAAGTTTCCAGAGTGGAATTGATCGAAGATTTGAGTTATCAAGAGAAGCCAGTTCAGATCGTGGACAGAAGAATTAAAGTGCTTAGGAATAAGGAAATTCCTCTAGTCAGAGTCTTGTAGAGGAATCAGAAGCAGGAAGAATCCACATGAGAAGTAAAGTATGAGATCAGAGATAGGTTTTTCGAGTTGTTTAGGTAATTTTAGAGATAGAATTTTTATAAGAGGGGGATAATATAACATCCCAGGGTTAGATTTGTCTTTTAGGCTTCTAATCTGGGATTAGATTGTGATTTAATAAGAATACTAGGGTTGTCAGAGAGTTTTGGGGTAAAACAGATGTTTTTAAGAGCTAGGTGGCTTGTGCATGATCTTGTTTGAAGGATTTGCTTGCGAGCACAGGAAAATGGCAATAGTGTAATTTTCTTACCATGCACGACCATGCATGTTGAGGCGTACGGTCGTGCATGTGTTGAGTTTCGACCGTCTTCGTTTTAAGTTGATCTTATTCGTTTTCTAGCTATTTTCACCTAAAGTTTTCATTTGATTTTTAGACACCAATAACCCTAGAAGGGAAGAGCAGCAACCAAGACCATCGAATCCAGTTTGAGGGTGCGATTTCCTTGAGAGAGAAGGTTCATTAGCATGTCTAGAGGTAGGTGTTTCTTACCTCTTTCCCTATCTTCCTTTGTGTGATGTGCTTGTTGTATTCAAGCATGAGAATGATTTCAGCATGCTTGTGATGCTTTTTATATATTTGATGATCTTAAGATGATGATTGATGATGATTAAGTATGTATGAGTGATATGTATGAAGTGATGTATGTATATGCATGCTTTGAGATAGGTTGATTGATTGAGTATGTTATTTGAAGTTATGAATGAAATAAGCACGTATAAATGAAGTGTTTTGTATGTGGGTGCTTGATTCATATTTGGATTGCCAATTTGTATGGGATTAAGCATGATCAAAGTGGTTATGGTAGTGCAGGGTAGGATGCATGACCGTGCACTCGTGGCACACACCCATGTATGCTACATTTCTACATGGTCACGCCTGTGTTCACGTAACCGTGCATGACCTAAAATGTAAGGTCACAACCGTGCATAAATATTTTACAGTCATGCATGCATAAGAAAGAAGAAAATGACTTGAAATTACAGAACCTAGCACGATTGCACGCACGATTGGCACACGGTCTTGTGCAAGTTCATGCACGTCTGTGCGTATAGACACGCATGCTCGTGCGTTAGGCAGAGAAGAGAAAATGAAGCACAAAACAAGTAATAAGCATAGTGAAAGTTATAAAATTGATAAAAAAACAGTAAAATGAGCTCAGATAAAAACACATGATACATCATATGCACATTATAGCATGATATGCCATGTAGTATTTTCGAAAAAAGATCCAAAGATCCAAATGCATGTTTTTAATAAAAAAACTTGATGATCTAGACATTGATTTCAGGGGTGAATATGAGAGGGCACCTATGAGTTTCAACACACCTAATAGCATCAGGAGTTATATGCTCATTACTAGCCACTATGTACGGGCATATGCTAGTATGCTCAGTTAACAGCTTAGGTTTTTCTGATCCAAGGATCAAATATCAGTTATAGTACGAGATACTTAGTTCAGTTATCAAATTTATTGGCATCACGTGACCTAGACAGTTTCTAGTGCGTGTTTGCATAGGAAACTTTTATGGCTAGGGTGTTAAATCCTTGTATTCATTAGTCTACGCGCATATAAGGTATCTTCAGATACGTATTTTCTAGATTTACAGTATGTATACAGATTTTAGATGATTTTAGGATCTTCGTATCTAATAGTAATATTTTAATAAAACAACTTTTGAAAAGCTATTTTCAGTATACAGGCCAAAACCTAGATGTGATTTCATCATATTTCATAGCATGTCATTTTCACATGACATATACAGCAGAGCATGTTATAGATACGATAAATCAATGAGAATAGTGAAACAGTAAACACCCAGAATATGAAACCCTCGTGTAACGAAACATGAATAATAGAATCAGAATACCTGAATGCATGAACTCACGTAATGATACGTGAATCACAGAAAATGAACATTAGACTAGTTTATATATGTTAGAATGAGAGCCAGTTTGGTTTCTCTCCAGTATGTATGTTTTCTGTTGGTTTGATGGTAGTGAGAATTCGAGGAGGAGGATTAGTTTAGGGTCAGAGATAGGAAACACTTACTGGGTGAATATATCACTTATTCCTTACTTTCCTTTCTCTTGCAGGTTAGTATAATTGTGGTGGCTAGGAGGAGGAGATGGTTGCCGGCTGGGATCCAATGTTGACCTTCAGTTTTATAGCATGCTTTTACAGTTTTGCATATGCATGTAAATGTGAGTGTATGATGTATGTACATGTATGACACATATTTTGTTTATATTCTCATATATAAAGTGAGATTGTAGGCCAAATAAACTTGTTTTCATCCTGGTTTTCCGCTGCTATATTTCAGCTTAGTTTAGGTGTTCCTGTTGTGTATTATTAGATATATTAAGTATTTTATTTAATAAAATGTTACTAATTGATAAATTAGTAGAAACAGTAATATACAACAGGGGGGCCTACATATTCTTTAAGAAAAAACTAGTTGTAGGTCTGCCAAAGCTATCTCTGAATTTAGATGTGTGCAAAGCCTGTGAACAAGGGAAGAATGTAAGATTGTCGTTTCCTTATAGTGTTGTGATAGAGCAAAAGAGAAACTTCAATTGGTCCATATAGATGTGTGTGGACCTATGCAGACTTCATCCTTGAATAATTCCAAATATTTTCTATTCTTTATTGATGACTTTAGTAGGTTCTGCTAGGTGAACTTCTTGAAATTAAAATCTAAAGTTACAACTATATTTGTTACCTTTAAAAGATTAGTGGAAAATGAGAGTAGAAAGAAGATTAAGATTATAAGGAGTGACAATGGAGGTGAATATGTTTACAACAACTTTGAAGAAGTTTACAAACAGGCTAACATCCATTACCAACTCATCGCTCCATATTCCCCTTAACAAAATAGGGTGAGTAAGAGGAAAAATAGGACTATTATAAAGATGTCTAAATGCTTGCTATTTGAAAAGCACATGCTAAAAGATTTTTGGGTAAAAGTTGTAAACACTGTTGTATACTTATTGAATAGATTATCGATTAGAGCCTTGAAAGATTATACTCCTTATAAAGCTTGGCATGATACTAAGCCAGTTGTTAGTTACTTGAGGATCTTTGGTAGCATTTGTTGACCCATATTTTAGAGAATAAGAGAGACAAGCTTGGAGAAAAAGCAAAGATGGGCATTTTCATAGGTTATAGTAGCAGCTCTAAAACCTATAAAATATTCAACCCTAAAACTCAATACATCTCTCGATATAGAGATGTGAAAGTTGATAAGAATTTTTGGTATAATTTGGAGGAAAAGAGAGTTAAAAGAGAAACCTGGAGTGAATCCAAGGGAAAGGAAATTTCCATATCACTTATAGATTTTAGTGACATTGATAAAGATGAGAGACCAACTAGGAAAGTAAAAAGATTTGCTAAAATATATAGAAGGTGTAATGCAATAGAACTGGAGACTTTAAGTTATGAAGAATCTGTAAAGTCTATTGACTGGAAGGCTGTAATACAGGAGGAGTTTGACATGATCTAGAAAAACAAAACTTGGGAGTTGATTAAAAGGCTAACAAAAAAAAATATATAATTGGTGTTAAGTGGATATTCAAGACCAAACTAAATGCTAATGGAACAATCAACAAGCTAAAAGCAAGGTTAGTTGTGAAAGGATATGCATAACAACCTGGCATAGATTATACTAAAACCTTTGCTCTAGTGGCTAGATTTGACACAATCAGAATACTACTTACATTGGCAACTCAAAAAGGTTAGATGCTTAGTCACTTAGATATGAAGTCAACCCTCTTAAATGGAGAGTTATTGGAAGAATTCCTAGTAGAGCAGCCACAAAAGAAGGAGATAAAGACAAAGTATGTTTGCTAAAGAAGGCTCTCTATGGTTCAAGACAAACTCCTAGAGCCTGGTACAACAAAATAAATACTTATTTTCTTAAGCTTGGTTTCCTTAAAAGCTTGAGTGAGGTTGCTCTCGACATGAAGAAGAATAAGGAAGGAATTTTGATTGTCTCTCTTTATGTTAATTATTTGTTGGTTGTTGGAGACAAAGCAGAATTGGTCACTTAGTTCAAAACTGAAATGCAAATTCAGTTTGAAATGACTGACTTGGATAAGCTGAGGCACTTTCTTGGTATTGAAGTGTTTCAAGCCAATGAAGGAACCTTTATTTGTTAGGAAAAGTATACAAGGGAATTGTTTAACAAGTTTGGCATGCAAAATTCCAAGAGTGTGAGCAATCCATTAGTCCTAGATGAAAGGTTGTATAAAGAAGATAGAGCCAAGCTGATTGATCCTATAAAATGGAACCAAGTGAACTTTATCTTAAAGCAGGGAAAAGAGTGCTCAAATATGTCAAACAAACCTTGGGGTATGGTATAGGGTATGAGAAAGGAAAAAAAAAACTGACTTTGTGGGCTATGTTGATAGTGATAAGGGTGGATCTATGGATGATTGTAAAGGCACCACTAGTTATGTATTCACACTTGGTTCAGGTGCAATTTGTTGGAATTTCAGGAAACAGGAAGTGGTGGCTCAACCCACTACTGAGGCTGAATATGTTGCGGTAGCCTCAACAATTAATCAACCAATTTGGCTTAGAAAAATCCTCAATGATTTGCTCCATGTGCAAACCAATGCTACCTTTATATATTGTGTTAATAAGTTAGCTGTTGCAATGGTCAATAATCATGTCTTTAATGGTAAGACCAAGCACATCAAGATCAAATATCATTTTTTAAGACAGGCTAAAGATGAAGGAGAAGAGCAGCTAATACATTGCTCTTCTGAAATTCAAATTGTAGACTTATTTACCAAGAGTCTAAACTTAAAAAGTTTTATTAAGTTAAAAGAAATGCTTGGAATTAGTAGTAAGATTGTCAAAGAGGAGTGAAGGAGACTACTGGAAGAAAACAAGCAAGATATCTGAAGCCTTTTTGATATAAACTTAAACCATGTATACCAGTATGAATTATCATAACTTGGTGACAATACTTGCTACATATGTGCATAGTTTAGAAGTGAAAATATGGAATTTTGTTTTGGTAAAAGTTAGGTGTTATTAGGTTACAAAGTATGGTCATTTCGTAATCGAATAGTACTAAACATGGTGATGATTTAATGCATTGTCTAAGATCCATTTTTTGTGGAAATTTGGTAGAACACACTTCGTTTATGTAATGTATTTAAAGTGTTATTGGTAATGAAATTATATTCACTCTTCAGAAAACAAAGTATGCAATACATTTTCTTCTTCTTACTTCATTTCTAAAACCTGCTACATTTTTCCTCCTTAGTTGAGAGAGACTTGAACATCTCCTTTGACTATCAATAAATCCGTCATAGGGATGTCTTAGGTATTTGATCAATTTTGTCTTTATTTTATTCCTTATATAAACCAATTTGTACCATAAGTAGTTAACTAGGGTTAGTTTTTTTTGTTAACCTAACTTGTAATTGCCTATAAAAAGCAACTTATCTCATTTGTGAAGGATCTTTTTGGAAGTTTGAATATATGAAAACCTTAGAAAGCCTCTGGCTTTTCTATTTTTGTGTTCTTAGAGCTTTTGCTCTTGTGAACTATTTTTAGTTCTTTATCCAATCTTGTTGTAAGAAGAGATTGATGGTGGAGGTTTAAGTTGATGAGTCTTAAATTAAGTAGGTGGATTCTTCCTTTAAGTTTGGATCACCATAAGTTGGTGGATGCTTATCCTTTGGACTTGGGTTTTTATTTTTTATACTTATATAATGTCAAGTCACTACAACAAAACAAACTTTTAGTAATGGTTTCTTAAACGCTACTAAAAATATTATTAATATTTTTTACCTGTATTTATTAAAATGTTGTGTAAAGGTTAGTAACAACGTTTATTAAAAAAGTCGACAAAAACTGTATAAAAATGCTGATATAAGTTTATTTTTACTTGTAAGCTTTCCTTCTTTCCCCACCCTAAAAATTTTCATCTCACTGCCCTAGAACATTTCTTCTGCCCAAAAAATTGCTGATAAACTACCCACCATGCTAACATCTTCATTTGCTCATTATCACCAGGGTCTATCACTACTGTCATCTTGTCATTGTCTGTGCACATCTCATAGGAGAGATGATAGTATTTGGTTTAGGTTAGTATTTTTACTTAAGCTCCATAATTGCTTAACATTTTCATCTTGTCACCGCACCAAAATTGTAGAAGCCACTATCGGCGCAGTTGTTTGAAGACATCTTGTCGTCATCTCATCATCATCTCGTCGAAGCTTGAAAACAAAAGCTTGCCACCTCCTCGCTACTGCATTTGTTACCTCACTAGAATCAAGTTAGGTTATTTTAGGTTGAATTGAAATTGGATGATTGATTTGTCTGATTATTTGAAGTATTTAGATTAAAAGTGTCCTGCTGTACTTGAATCAGTTTTTGTCCACAAAACAAATTGCATGCCATTATGCTTACTTGAATGAATGACTCCATTAGTGTGCTTAAGTTAATGAATGACTCCATTAGGCCACAGGACACAAGGTATTCTTTTAACAATCTTAATTGACAAAGTTACCAGCAAACAACTTATTAGCTCAATTAATAACTAACAGCAAAGATACGATAAACGAAAGATGGTTTCCCCCTGATCATAGGATTGTCAATACCACCAAGATTCTGTAAAATAGTAACTAATCTCAATTAGGTCGGAACCAATATAAATTAGCACAATAGTGCTAAGCAACTCTCTCACTAGTACTTCAAGCAAAGTGCGAGGGTCAAGTCCACTCTTTTCTTACAATACTAGCCCTTCAGAAAATGCTTCATCATACTGCAATAAACAAAATATATAAGAAATACAATTCAAGTTTTCAAAAACACTTCAAAATGAAAAATCTTATCTCACTCACTGAATTTAAATACTGTGCCTCATTTGAATTTTATAGCGCAAAATGAAGTTGTTTGCCAATTTCAAAGTTATTAATAATCTACAAGGATCTAGAAAAAAAATTTGCTATAAGAATAGTTCTCCAGTTCATGGAGAATGGATATCCTCATTTTGTTACTCTGTGGCAAGCCAAGTAATTTGTTTCAATAACAAAATCATCCAGCGATGAGGATTATTAGTCTATAGCCAAAATCAAGTAATCCAAGGCTTAGGTTGTTAAATCATGATTTCTCAGGTTGAAAGAAATAAAATATAAATACAAGCATAAAAAGATGCTATTGTATATAATATATTACTTTTGTTAGAATTATAAATGTATTAAAAATTCTAATACTCATATAGAAGGATAACATGGTCTTTATATTTTATAATAGAAGATAAAATTGTCAATTTATGATAGTTAATATAAATATTATCAAACACTGCATTTGATAGGAACATAAGTATGATCTATAAAAAATATAGACAACTTTCTGGTTTGTAAAATTCTACTGAAAATAAATCCTGATCCATCATAAAGTTTTAACGTTGAATTTAGAAATAATGTATTATTTTAATATTAAAGAGAATGACTTATTGGAAGAAGAATCACTGCAATTGGTTTCTTGAATTCAACCAAAATCCATGGCAAAAGGTACGTTTCCATAATATTCAATTAATTGATTAGTTATTATTAAGATAACATATTAAAGAATTATTTCTATCAATAGTATCAGAGCCCTAATGTTTCTGCCTGTAATTGATTGAATCAATTTTGATTAAAATTTAAAATTAAGGGTTTTATGATAAATTAGGGTTTATATAATAAATTTGATGCTTTTGTGATTTTGATTTTGTTGTATAAAATTGATGTCATCTTTGTAAAATTTG
Organism: Anacardium occidentale; assembly: GCA_026122585.1. Taxonomy (NCBI): domain Eukaryota; kingdom Viridiplantae; phylum Streptophyta; class Magnoliopsida; order Sapindales; family Anacardiaceae; genus Anacardium; species Anacardium occidentale. The sequence continues at coordinate 45,417 of JAJEJH010000004.1, forward strand.
ATATCAAATTAACTTATATGTCAAAAAATATAATTTTTTGAACACAAATTGAATCTTAAATTATGTGTTTGAATTCTGATCACTGTAAACGATGACTTAACAATTGTGTTGGAAAAATTTGACTCTTGGGTTTTATTTCTTTGTCATTTTCTCTCGTTTTATTGCCAAAATTGTGGTCGAAAATAGTTGATTTTTGGCCCAAAAACTGTTTTCTCTTAGATGGGTTTTTTGACTCATTTTGGTTGACCCGCTTCTTTTTCTGACCCGATTAATTCCAAAGGTGTGTACTGTTGGCGTTAAAATTTTGAACGCATTTAAATGTTGAAAGCAGTATTTCCTTTGGCTTGAAAACTGTTTGCATTTAATGTCTTAATTTAAGCATGTGCTAATTTTATTAAAATGTTTTAAATTTTTAAATCAGTACAAGAGATTGATTTGGTACCGGGTTAAGTCAACTGATTAAGGGAGTCAAAATATCAAATCACATATTTAAATAAGTCAACTAAATTTATTGAATTGAATTAAACCAATTTGATTGATTAATTAAGTTAATTCGATTTGATTGACTCGTTTATTTAAACTATTAACCAATCAACATTTAAACACCAATGGTTGATCACATTAAGATAAACGAAAGCATGTGTACATGCATATGCATGGCAATATGTGAGAGCATATGACGATGTGTGATAGCACATGAGTCATGCATGAAAGCGTGTGATAGATTTTATCAATGTTGAGGTGTGTAAGCTAATTTTAATGACATGTAAATATACGTGCATCCTTTGGACAATATGGTTTTGACGTTCAAGTATACAAAATAGTAGTATGAAATAGTATATGACTTAAAAATCTCATAAATTTGATATAGAACATTAATAAATTAAAGAAAATTAAGCGAAATTCACCTTAAAAAGGAATTAAATATCAAAATTTCATTAATATTTTTAAATTTAAACTTTTATAACTTATACTATTACATATTCATGAACATGATTAATTACTATTATATTTATACTTATTTCAATACTTAAAATTTAATTTTAATTATTTTAAAAATTTATGAGGATTTTGTTATTCAATAAAACCTTCAACAATAAGAGTGGGGAAGGCTATTTGTAACTAAAATACACTAATTGTTTTTATCACCTTATTCAAATACGCCATACTCATCAACATCTTTAAATTGAAATCATTAATTCTATCAAATTAGATATTTAAATGATAAACATAAATTTGTTGACTACTCTAATTCTAAGTATTATAGAACTTCTCTCACATGTCAATTATATAGAGTTTTCACATGACAATCAAAAATACTATATAACTATGAACATCATATTATCTTAGTATCTAAGTTTATGTTATAATATATATATATATAATTTTTATATCTTTTATCTTTGTTTCGCTTTAACAAATGATTATAAAATAATAATGGATAACAAGATAGTTACAATACATACGAGAAAGTTCACGTCTTCTCTTTAGAAAACAGTTCTTCAATCTTCTTTCAAATTCTGAATTTTCTCAAAATATACTATTAAATCGATTCAAAACTGTTTTTTTATTTTGTATTGTATCGATTCTACATCCGGAAAGTGTAACGGCACATGATTTAAAAATTTATTAAACTTTAAGTATACAAAAAAGTATTATGAAATGATACATGATTTAGCAATTTTACAAACTAGATATAAAACATTAATAAACTGAAGAAAATTAAGAGAAATTAACCCTAGAAAAAAATTAAATACCAAAATTTCTTTAATAGTTTTTAATTAAACTATTATAACTTTTACCATTACTTGTGTATGAATATGATTAATTATTATTATATTATTGTTTATTTTAATACTTAAAATTTAAATTTAATTATTTCAAAAAATTAAGAAAATCTTATTATTCAATAAAACCTTTAACGATATATATAAGGAAAAAGGCTTTTTGTAACTGAAATAAACTAATCGTTTCATCATCACATCCAAGTACCTTACACTTATCAATATCTTAAAGTTGAAATCAATAAAATAATTTTATAAAATCAGATATTTAAAGGATAAACATAAGTTTATTGACAACTTCAATTATAAGCCTTGTAAAACTTCTCTCACATGTCAACTACATACAGTTTTAAGGTGGCAAGAGATATTATGTAACTATGAGCATTATATTGTCTTACTATTTGGGTTTATATTATGATCTTATATTCTAGTCTTCTTCTTCTTGAATTTTGTTTCGTTTTCACAAGGTGATTATAGAACAATAACGGACAGTAAGACAGTTATAATATGTACAAGAAAGTTTACGACTAACCGTCTTCTCTTTAAAAAACAATTTGTCAGTCTTTTTCTAAATTTCGAATTCTCTTAACACATACTGTTATATCAATCGTGGATGTCATTTTTTAATTTTGTTCATTGTTAATATAGGTCATTGATGTTGTGCATTCTGGAAGAGCAACAGCGCATGATTTAGAAATTTAATCTACTCCTTAAACTTTAAGTGTATATATATATATGTATATTTTCTGGTAAATTTCTGCAAATAACGCTTTAATTTAATTTCATTGTTGTTGTTGGTCACAAGAAATTGAACATGTCTAACAAGATGAATGAAAAGAAACAAATGTTTAGCAAGTGTCCATCTCAAGAAGAGATCTCAATGCTTTTTCACCAACTTTCCGCTGACAACCTTCTTTAACTTGATCACTCTCTCCGTCTCTTCCATCCCATTTTTCTTCAGAAGCTTCAATATCCTCTCTCACCACTACCCACGATTTCAGTGACACTATCCACAACACCTTCCACTGCTGAAATTATGAAATGATATATGATTTAAAAATTTTATAAACTTGATATAGAACATTAATAAACTGAGGAAAATTAAGAGAAATGAAGCCGTAAAAAAGAATTAAATATCAAATTTCTTTAATATTTTTTAAATTAAACTATTATAACTTCTACTATTACTTGTTCTTGAATATGATTAATTACTATTATATTATTATTTATTTTTAATACTTAAAATTTAATTTTAATTATTTCAAAAATTCAAGAGAATTTTATTACTCAATAAAACTGTCAACAATACAAGGGAGAAGGCTTTTTGCAACTGAAATACACTAATCATTCTCATCACCTTATCCAAATGCCCCAACTTATCTATATCTTAAAATTGAAATCAATAAAATAATGCTATAAAATCAGATATTTAATCAATAAAAATAAATTTGTTGACTACTTCAATTCCAAATCTTATAAAACTGCTCTCACACGCCAACTATGTATAGTTTTCACGTGATAATCGGAGATACTGTGTAACTATAAGCATCATATTGTCTTATTAGTTGGGTTTATATTATGCTCTTATATCTTTAATCTTCATCTCCTTGATCTTTGTTTCGTTTAGGCAAATTGTTTATAGAACAATGACAGACAACAAGGCAATTACAATACGTACGAGGAAGTTTATGATCAACCGTCTTCTATCTAGAAAACAATTCGTTAGTTTTTTTTCTAAATTCTGTATTCTATCCATATATGCTTTTGGATCGATTCGATGTTGTTTTTAAATTTTGTTTTCTATTAATATAGGTCATTGATGTTCTGCATCCGGGAAGAGCAAATGTTTCAAAGGTTTGGCCTTTTTTCTACTAGTTGTAAGCTAGATTCATTATTTTTTTTTTTCCAAGGTTTCGTATTGTTGATATCTGGAACTATTAGTTGAATTCAGTTCTTTCATTTTTTTTTTTTTTTTGATATACTTATTTAAAAGTCAGAGTTGAAGGAGAAGTTAGCCAGGATGTATGATGTGAGGGATCCAAATGTCATTTTTGTATTCAAGTTCAGAAACCAGTTTGGAGGTGGCAAATCCACTGGATTTGGTTTGATTTACGATTCTGTTGAGAATGCTAAAAAGTACGAGCCAAAGTACAGGCTAATCAGGGTAAGTTTGTTTTAAACCGTTAATTATGATATTCAGTTCATGGTTACAAAGTGAATTTGAGGGATTTCTGGATTATCGGTGGGTCCAAGGATAATGTTAAATAACATGTGCTTATTTGCGTTGGGGCACATTTGCCTATTAGGCATTGTGCACACACTTGTACAAGTGACCTCTTTCCCAACCTTTGATAATTTGTGCAGAACGGACTGGACAAGAAGGTAGAGAAATCAAGGAAGCAGTTGAAGGAGAGAAAGAACAGAGCTAAGAAGTTACGTGGAGTAAAGAAGGCAAAAAACCAATTTCCTCTCTCTATATTTGTGCTTTAATATTTATTTAATGATGGTTGACATTCTAATTCCTGCAATTGTCACTGGTGCAGACCAAGGCTGGTGAAACTAAGGGGAAGAAAAAGTGAAATTATTCTCAGGATTTTTGCATGCCTACACAACGAGTGTTCCCTCTTGCCTACAGCTCTGCAGCTTTCTTCACAAATAATTTTCTTCTATGGTTTCTCGCTGTCAATTTTCTTCCACGTCTTTTCTTGTAGTGAAAAACATGTTTTCCAGGATAATAAATTTTAACGTTTGACTTTCTATTTCAGTAACATGATTGTCAAAACAATATCCCTGGCTATGGCAAATGGGTTTTGAAGTTCATGGATTTCGACTCACTTACCAACCACTCATGCTTATAGTAGAAGTGTTCACAAAATTCCTTTTGTCTTCTTCACATGCCAACGCTAAAAGAGCTCGTTTAAGTTTTGATTTATTCATATTGGACGTAGGTTGCCTTCCTTTTTTTATTATTTAACTTTGGAAGAACGAATAAAAAAAATAAAACGTAATTAATTATATTATTCATTTTTTAAGTCAAAATCCCCTGACCCTCTCAATCACTTTTTTTTATTTTTTTATTTAGTAAGTACTCGATCACATTTTAATGTTAGTTAAAAGGACAAAAATTATTAGAAAAATATAAATTGATTTATCATAATTTTAATAAAAAATTTAGATAAGAAATTTCTTATACGAAATCTGGTGTATTTATCGGATAATTATAAGTTAAGAAATTATATTTAATAGGACTATTGAGATATTTACTTTTTCTCTCAACATCTGACAATTTTATTCTTTTTCAAGAACAAAAATATCGTTATTGGCGCAACCATATTTACATTGCAATCGATGATAGTCTTTCCATCTTCACTTCATGTCAAAATTAAATATGGTTGATTTATGCTTTAATTGATTGATTAAATATTTTGTTTTGTTAGGTTTATTTGTGTAACGACAAAGTCTCCATTGAATGAATGTCAAATTTTGCCAAAACAAAACCTAGCTGTTGTTTAAGGTTTTCATCATGTTTCAACAAGCTATTGTACTTTCATTTAAAGCTTTTGGTTTCACTATATTTTATTATTTCGTGAAAAACTTCAAGGCTAGACAATCTTAGACAGGGTGAATAGGATTTTAAAATTTGATGCTTAAAACAATTTTATGCATGAAGAGATCAAACAAATTTGGTATACAAGCAATAACAAAATGAAAAAGCAAATTAATTCAATTAAAGAAAGTAGAGAGATAAAGATCGCTCAATCAATTTTAAAGTAGTTTGAATTTTTTCTCATAAGTCTTTTATGTCTACTTCTTCAAATAACTCACTTAAAGTTTTCACTAGTTGATGTGCCCAACCTTTACAATATTTGATCAAGGATTTTGCCTATTATAATAGTTGCGCGAGATTTGCCCAAGTATTGGTAATACAAATTATAATAAGAAAGAATGCCCCTAAAACGGCAAATATACAATTAAAGCATTATCAAATTTCCTCAAAGGTTTGCTATCAAGTTTAGAGAGAGAATTGAGTAAAAGTAAGAGTAACATTGTGCTGGCTTAATACAATACCATTTCTAACCCTTTTTACTTCAAATCAGCTTTAATCTATACTATTTGAGTTACTGAAACTAGTAAGAATTCGTTGGAGCTCAAACTCTATCTATCGGCTGACAAAACATTGTTTTTCGTTAATTTCTATACAGGCACAAAGACATATGCTTCGAGTGCACAATTTTGTGTCTTTTATTTAATTCCTCAAGCAAACTCCCAATGGTCAAATTCATTAACCCCTCTAACCTACACACAGTTGCGTGCCTTTGTTAATTGAAGTAGCTTTGAATCATTGAAAGGTCATATTAATTAGGGTACAATATTCCATATGAGAGCACACATGCCTTGATTTTGTTCGTCGCATATGCTTCTACCTCTTCTACATGGTCATGCATCTATAACTTAGATATCAATGACTGAGCACAAGTGGACATGTATGGGTGCTTACTTATGTATAACCATAATCTTAGGGTTGGTGCCTTATAACCTTATATATGTTGTGTAATTTTTTATTCACTTGGACTTTAATGTAATTTATAATTACATTTTGATTATTAATATAAGGTATTTCAATCATATTAATGTTAATGTATCTAAATATATAAATAAATGACAAGCTTTTAGTATGGTAGAACTATGCCGATGAAATTAGATGATTGATCGTGCTTCCTATATGTGCACTTTAGTGGCTATACTGAAACAGATTTGTAATCCTAACAGTGCCATAAAACTTTTGGGCCATTAGTGATTGTAAAGGGATTACCATGGTATATGTGATCTCATCAAAAGATGGGGACAGTTTGCACGTGCTAAGGTTTGTTGGTGTAAGTTGGTCTTGCACATAGGTGCTTGATTTTGTGATTATGTTCATTGGACTAACTCAATGATGAGAATCCCATATAGAATGTGTCCTACTGTGTCTATGGATCAATCTTTATGACTTGATAGGTACATATGGTTTTAAGTGTACCACTGTAAATGAGATGCTATAAAGATGAGTGATTGGTTGTATTATAATTAGTATAAAGACTATAGTAAATCAACATAAGATTTTTAACCTTGGAACCAAAAATGTTTAGAATCACTAAGTCTATAACCATAGTTGGATCGGTTAGTGTAGTATCCAATATCTCTAATTTAGACAAATATGAAAGAAACAAATGAAGAAACATAAAGAAAATCATAGAAAAAAGAAGCAAACATCCATACAAGACAAGTCATGGAATAAAGGTGCAATATTACGTATCATATGTTAAGATTAGATGATTACCTTACTTCCAATCCTTGGATATGATGTAACCAAGCTTCAAAACCTCAAAGCCTTTACACTTTATCACCACCTTGAGATAGAAAACATCTAGCCAAGAAGAGGAAAAGTTAGTGGGAGAGAGAGTTGTTTCAAATATTTGAAAAGTGTTATGGAAAAACGCAATGACACTTTTCTTACATAAGCTAGGCAAAATTAAATTTCTAATTATTCATGGCTTCCCCTTTAAAAACAAATGTTAAAATAATGGAACCACTTTTCAATTTTTTATCCATTGAGTCATCAAAATTAATCAATGGCCCAAATAAACTACATTAGTTTACTTTTGCAACCCTTATAGTTTATTTTAAATCCTTTAACTTTTAAAGGTAATCATTTGGCCCATATTATATATCTTGACTCTTTAAGATATTTTAATTAATCTAATTAAATAATTTTGGACCTTATCAACCCTTTAAAATTCTCAAAACAAATTCCATGTAACAATTAACATAAAAATTATGTTATTACCCTCGAAAGGTGCTAACCCTCTTTGGATAATCAAATCTCTCTCTCATTCTCCTTTATACCCATAAGGTAATTGGTGATACCATGTAGGACCACAATAGGTTAGTTGTGAGCTAGTTTTGAACCAGTTTAGAAAGTCATCTAGAGACCCAACAACTACGGTAAATATCTAGTAATGTATCATAGCCCCTAAATCATGATGGATAAATAGCTTCATCAAATCCATATCTAGTCATATCTATCGTTTAGGTAATATCTTTTCATTGTCATATCTTTATCAAATTCAGATTCATCAGATGTCAAAATCCTAAACATGATTTCTTTTTTAATCATCGATCGATATATTTAGAACTTGTCATCATGAATAACCTTCGTATGACCTTTTCATATACTTTGGCTAAAGATTTTTGCTTTTGACATTTATCAACATTCAATTAAGAACTCAAATCTAAACAGAGTTAATGGATATTCCTGATCCTTTATATCTGAGCTAATAGATCCCATCTTAATCATTGTTTGTGTTCACAAATGAACAACACATAACCAAATAGGTTTTATTGTACTATACATGGCTAGCCTCAAACCTATACACCATATGAACCATATGCATTTGAACTAGATCTAACTACAATGTCTCGGGTCAAATGATTACATTGTATACTAATATGACCAAATGACGAATCATTGACAATAAGAAATCCCATGTGATTTATCATTTTAGTAGTCACTTTCAATAAGCACATAACTATCTGTTAATCCATACAATGCTCTAGTGAGATGACTCTCATCATCATCTGAACCTATATTAACTCTTGATACATCTTTTGGAAGCATTCAACATGTCTATTATACAATATTATTGCCTAGATAATATTGCTTATGTAGGGAAATACTTAATAATTTCATTTGACTATCAAAAAAATTATTCAGACAAACCGTATATATACTTTATATTAGATATATAAAGGAAGCAATTTATATACGTAAACATAAGAACACTTTCTTATTAATATATAAGTTATTTACATGAAAATATAAAATAACGAAATGCCTTTGAAACCGATAACACAAATGGTTTCTAGGTCATACGCTAAGAAAACTCTTACTTGCATTAAAGTCACTTATTGTTGTATATTATGCCTATCTTCTTAAAATAATGGTCCAATTGCTTTTATGTCATTGCCTTAGTCAGTAGGTTAGTAATGTTCTCTTTTGAAAAAGTCTTCTAAATCAAAATTTCTCTAGTTCCAATGAATTCCCTTAATATGTGATATTTACATTAAATGTGTTTAGACTTTTAGTGTGCTTTTAGTTTCTTACCTTATGTAATAACCCTAGCATTATTATAGTATAAGGCTATCAGATAAGCCATACTTAGAACCATACCAAGTTCTAACACAAGCTTGTGCATCTAAATAACTTCTTTTGCTGCTTTGAAAGTAGTAATGTATTCAACTTCTATAGTAGAATCTGTTGTTGATAACTATTTGGAAATCTTTTAATTGAAAACACCTATTACACATGAAAACGAACCTTGATGTAGACTTTCTATCATCAATTTCTGATAAAAAATCAGAATTTAAGTACCTCTAGATGTTTAACTCTAACTCAAAATAAGATCCTTAGTCCTTCTCAAGTATTTAAGGATTGATTTAACAGTTGACCCATCTTTCTCCCTTGCGTTAGCCTAATATCTAATTGTAACACTTATAACCAAAGCTATATCAGGTCTTATGCATAGTATTGCATACATTAGATTACCTACTATCAAAGCATAAGGCATAGTATGCATTCATTATCACTCTTCATCAGTTTTTAGACCCATACCTTTAGAGAGATAAAGACCATGTGTAAAGAACAATAGTGTTGTCTTGGAGTTTTCCATGTTGAACATTTTCAACATCTTTTTTATGTATGATTTCTAAGATAATCCAATTAATCTCTTTGTTCTGTCTTTATAGACATGAATGCCAAGGATTTAGGTCACTTCTCCTAAGTATGTCATTGAGAATGTTTTGGACAACTAGAGTTTTACTTAATTCATCATGCTAACATCATTACCCATTAATAGTATGTTATCTGCATATAGTATGAGAAATATGGTAGCATGATCTTTAACCTATCTGTAAATATAAGGCTCATCTAGATTTCTTCATGAAGCCAAACAATTTGATTACTTTATCAAATCATATGTTCCAACTTCTAAAAGCTTGCCTCAATCCATAAATAGATCAATGCAACTTGTATATCGTATTTCTTTTAGGTATAGGTATGCAACCTATAAGTTGTTCCATATAAATGTTTTGATTTATGTATCAATCAAGAATTATGATTTTGACATCCATTTTCCAAACTTCATAATCATAGTATGTAACAATGGCTAGCATTATAGGTAGTTCTATCATAGTTATAGGCGCAAAGGACTTTTCAAGTCTAACCCTTGTTTCCAAGTATACCTATTTTGTTATAAACTGAGTTTTAAAGGTCTCTACCTTTCTATCCTTGCCAATTTTTATTTTATGAACTTACTTACAACCTATAAGAACAATTCCTTATAGTGGATTAACAAGTGACCACACTTGATTAGCATGTATTGATTCTATTTCAAAATTCATAGCCTCTGGCCATTTTCCTAAACCAACATCTAAGATTACTTTCTCGTAACTTTTACAATAATCATCATGGTCAACGTTTTTAACTAAGAAAGATTCGAAATCCTGTTTATACAAGAAGCCATAACTTTTTAGTGGTTTAAATATTCTAAAAGATTTTCTTATTAAAATTGGCATATCAGATGATGAGGGTTACTGAGTGGATGATCCAACATCAATGATATCGGTTTAAGGCATAATGGACTTTTTCTTGATCTCAAAATTTCTTCCTATGCCACCTTCTTTTAAAAACTCATTTTCTAGAATATGTGTATTTCTACTTATCGAAACTTTTTGATCAATTAGGAAATATAAATAATATCCTAAACTATCTTTAAGATATCTTATAAACCAACCGTTCTTTGATCTTACATCTAACTTATCAGTTTCAATTTCCTTAACATAAGTTAGACATCCTTATATTTTCGTATAGCTTTAATTGGGACGTTTCCCAAAACATATCTCATATGGTGTCTTTTGGACTGATTTGGATATGATCCTATTAAGAATATGTGCAATGGTTTAGAAAGTGTACCCTCAAAAAGATATTGGTAAGTCAGTGAAACTTACCATAGAACATATCGTATCCAATAAGGTACAATTCCATCTTTTTTATACACCATTAAGCTTAGGTGTGTAAGAAGGAGTCCATAGGGAAATCATTCCATATTCCTTTAAAAAATCCTAAAACCCTGTACTCAGGTATTCTCTTTCATGATTTGATCGCAGAGTTTTGATACTTTTTTTCTATTTGTTTTTCTTCTTTATTTTTAAACTCCTTGAATTTTTCAAATGATTTAGATTTATCTATCATCAAATAAAAATACCCATACCTAGAATGACCATCAGTAAAGGTAATTAAGTATTCAAATCGTTCTCTTACCATGGAACTAAAAGGTTCACATACATATGTATGTATGAGTTCCAATAGTTTCTTGGCATGTTCTCTTTTACTCTTAAAGGATGACTTAGTCATTTTTGTAAAAGTCCTCGCTATAGGTCACTGTATATTTCTATTTATAATTATTGATTATTATTATTATACTAATGAATATCCTTAGCCTATAGCAGGAATCCCCATAACAAAAGATGCTATTAAATTAAAATTTTTTTGCATGTAGAAGCTTCAAACACACAATAATGATGATATTATGTAGAAAATACTATGCATATATTGAAAACCACTGAACCATTTATTATGATAAAACATACTATACATATAGTGTATATAAACTGTGATTAGTATACATATATGCATTAGTCAAAATTGTGTAAAAGCATGCAAGCCATTGACATGCTAACTATTGCTAAGCAGTATCCCAAAACTCCTAACCTTCTCCTATCTATATCAGTCTTAATAAATTACTGACCTATAAAGGAGAAAACATAGCAAGGGTGAGTGATAAAATCACTTAGTAAATGTTTCTTATCTCTAACACAAGTGGGTTTCAAGCTAAATCTCACTTCATGATTTGTCATGTTATATTTTAGTTTAGTATTTTGTTTGTACTCTTTTCTATAATGTGTTCTATATCTATTATATCTTTGTCTTTATCTTGTTCTATTTCTCATGAAATGCTACAAATGACATGATGTGAGTGGGCTAATGTCATGTAAATACTAGAAATTATAAAGATTTGCCCTTAGGTTTTTTTTTTTTTATTTTCTGAAACATTTTCTGAAATAATAGCTATGATTCGCGGATCTTAATATATACATAGAGTATGTAAATAAAAGCTACACTTGAAAATATTGTATTTGAAAATAACTACTGTGCTAGCCAAACTAATGAATACAAAGATTTGACAACTTGGTTGTGTAAGTTCAATCTTACTGAAAATCTACTAATGCATTACCAATACTCTCTCTAAGAAGCTTGATCAATGACCATGTCCTTTCTAACCGATGTTGATTTATCTTTTTGATGGGTATGCAAATTTACAAGTGTCCCCTCGTATTCACCCCTAACTAATGTCCGAAATATCATATATTTTGTAATTTAAAACATGCTATTGGACTTTTGGATCCCTTTTCTGAAAACATTAGTATGATGTCGTGCTAAATGATGTTATTTATGGATGATACTTTATTTTCTCTTGATATTATTGAGTTATGTATGCTTAAAAGTGGCTTAGACATGCTTTACAACTTGCTCAATGCTTTTGTTATAATGCACGGTCATGTAATGCTTAACACACAATCATGTGTAAAGATGCATGAAGCCATGCGTGAAGTCGTGTATTGGTCATACTAGCGTCTGTGAATTTCTTGTAAATATTTGGTTGACTACATAAGTGTGTGGTGTAAGGCACATGGTCGTCTCCTACACTTGAATGGGCATACAGTAGCTTATATAACACTCTTATGTCTTGCTTACACAAATTGTAAAATTGAGAATAAACTCAGGGTTGTGCTCTCACTTACATGGTCATGTATCTAGGTTCTCCAGGCATGCATAACTACATGCACAATTATGGTATTGCAGAAATGAGGTTGTAAAGTTTTACATATATAAGTACATAATCGTGCTTTCAACTTAGATTCTGTAATAATACATCTGAAAACTTAGAAATCCTAGCTATTTTCTATTTAAAAATTTCCAACTCTTAATCAAATGCTATGATAACTCAAAGCCTCATAAATAACAAATATATACATCAAACCATATCAAGAATTATGCCAAACACGCCATATTTCTCGAAATAAACATGAAGCATATGTACACAAACATATAAAAACATTTTAATGAACTCTTACCATTAATCTATTTCTAAATCATTATTTCAACATATTAGCAAGTCAAACAAGCATCAAACAACTAATAAACATCATACAACTCAACTAATAAAAAAAACATGCTATGAAACAGGGTAGAACAGGTAAAGAAACACTTACCTCTAGTTGTGGCTACTGAATCTCTCTCTCTAGCTAGTTTAGGCTCTCGAATCTGGTGTTGGAATGTTAGTGAATCACTTTCAATGGTTACTCTAAGGTTCACTAGAGAAAGATAAGAAGAAAGGTTGATAAAGGGAAATATGAAAATTTGAAAAAAAATAAATGTATATATAGTTGTGCATTGCGATGCATGGTTGTGAGCCTAAGGCACACAGTTATATGTCAAGGAAATCTTGGATTTCCTTTCTTTTTTGTGTCATACATGGAATATTTTCCTAAGAATATCTATGTACATGCCACATATAGCTTTTAAATGACTATTTTACTTCTAAACTCTCTCAACACTAATTTATATTACAAGATCTCTCTTTTAACCTCGATTTCTAGCCTAAAAGAAAATTCTAACCTTGAGATGTTATATATTTTTGCCTTAAATAAAAATTTTGTCCTTGTTACCTGAACAATTTTGGGTACTCTCTTTCATTCAAACTTAACCTGTTAGGTAACCCCCTCGAGTCTTTGACTATTTCATAGTACCTTAATCAATGGTATCTTTTTTATCTTAAGGGTCTTCACTCTATAATCCAAAATCTGAACTGGTCTTTTCTTGTAGCTTAAATCATTTTCTAACTGTAGATCTTGAATCTCAAACCCATGAGAAGGATTCCTTATTTATTTTCTCAGTTGAGATACATGAAACACATTATGGATTTTGTTCATACTCACTAGTAAGGCAAATTTGTAAGCTACTCTACCTACTTGCTTCAAAACTTTATAAAGACCAATGAATCTTGGAGTCAATTTACCTTTCTTTCCAAATCTCAAGACATACCTATAAGAAACTACTCTTAGAAACATGTGAACTTAATCTCTTTATGTCTCTAATCTGCATAACTTTTTTGATGATTTTGGGGCTATTTCATTCTTTGCTTGATAACTTTGATCTGATTAATCATCATCTAAGTTATCTTTGGTCCCACTACTATCTTTAAAAAATATCTTTCTCTCCAATCTTATCCCAATGCAGTAGAGATTTACACCTTTTACCATACAAAGCCTCAAAAGTGCCATTTACATAGTAGTTATAAACAAAATCTATCAAAGGCAATAGCTCAGCCCAACTAGTCCAAAAATTCATACAACAAACCTTTAACATGTCTTTTAGAATCTGATTAATTCTCTTAGTCTGACTATTTGTTTGTGGGTAGTTAGTTGAACTGAATTGAAGTTTGGTTCCTAATGCTCTCTATAAACTGCCGAAGAAAACTAACAATAATCTTGAGTATCTATCTGAAACAATATCTCTGGGATCTTTATGAAGCCTAACAATCTATTTGACATATAGATGACTTAATCGATCAGTAATTATGCCCTTTCTGATAAGTAAGAAATGAGCAAACTTATTCAATCTATCAATAATAACTCAAATGCTATTATACCTATACTAAACTTTGGGAAGCCTTGATATGAAATCTATAAAAATGATTTCTTATTTTCACTTAAGAATCTTCAAAGGTTGTAACAAACTAGGAGGTCTCTGATGCTCTACTTTGACTTGCTAGCAAGGTAAACATCTAATTATAAAATCAACAATGTTTTTCTTTATACCTACCACCAGAAAAATTTCTTGTGATCTTGATACACTTTAGTGCTACTTGGATATGCTGAATAAGCTGTATTGTAAGCTTTTGTCAAAATCCTTTACCTCAGTTCTATATCATTTGACACACAAACTCTATCTCTGAACTTTAGAATCCCATTTTTGATTACAAAATCTGGTGTTGTACTCTTGAAGACCTTCTAAACCATCCATTGAACTTATACACCAATCATCTGACAAACTCTACAGCGTGGATACTATCTAAAGTCTAGAAAAACCAATTTTCATAACCTCAAACTCTTCTTTGATAATCTCATGCTATAAGTTTCTCTACATTGAAATCATAGATAGAGCCACTCTTTAGCTTAAAGCATCAACTATTATAGCAACTCTACTTGGATGGTATTTGATCTCATAGTCATGATCCTTCACCAATTCTGACCATCTTATTTATCTCATATTTAACTCTTTCTGGGTAAAGAAATACTTGAAACTCTTATGATTAGAATATATGTAGCATCTCACACCATATAGTTAATGTTTTTAGATCTTCAAAGAAAAAACTACTGCAACCAACTCCAAATCATATATAGAGTATTTCAACTCATGATCTTTTAATTACTTGAAAGCGTAGGCAATTATCCCACCACACTGTATTAACACAACTCTAATCCTGTGGTAGGAAGCATTTATATAAATATCAAAGTCAACTCCATCCTGAGGTAACAACAACATTGGGTTATTGGTCAATCTTTGCTTTAACTTTTGAAACTAAGCTTCACCCTCCTTGATCTAAATAAAATGTGTCTTTCTTTGAATCAAAATAGTCAAAGGTCTCGCTATACTCATTAACCTTTTAATAAACCTTTTATAATACCCTGCTAAACTAAAGGAACTCCTTACCTCCTTAGTTATTCTTAGCCTCAACTAACTCAAGATAATTTTTACTTTACTCGAGTCAACAAAAATACCAGCTGCTAATACTATATGCCAAGAAAAGCCATAATGTCTAACTAAAACTCATACTTAGCAAACTTGTCATAAAGTTGCCAATCTCTCAACCTCTAAAAGACAAATCTTAAATGCTCTTCATGCTTTTCTTTACTCATCGAGTATACCAAGATATCATCGATAAACACTATAAAAAATCCATTTAGACAATCTTAGAATACATTGTATATCAAGTCCATGAATATTACAAGAGCATTTGTTAACTTAAAGGGCATCACCATAAGCTTGTAATAGACATACCTCATCCTAAAGGTAGTCTTAGGCACATACTTATCTATAACTTTCACCTAATGATACCCAGACCTCAGATATATTTTGGTGAATACTACAGCTCTGTGGAACTAATCAAACAAATTGCCTGTCTTAGGCAATGAGTATTTGTTCTTTACTATCACCTTATTTAACTCTTTGTAGTTTATACACATCTGTAGGGATCCATCCTTCTTCTTCTTTACAAATAATATAAGAGTACCCCAAGGAAAGCAATTTGGTCAAATAAATCTCTTGTCTATCAATTCTTGAAGTTATTTCTTTAAAGCTTTTTCAACTCCTGAAATTGCTTCTTTAACTCGTGAAGCTCTATTGGAATCATTTGATATAAAGTTTTAAAGATATGAGTCGTACCGAGAAATAGCTCAATAAAAACTCTAGCTCACTTTCTAGAGGTCCTTAGGAAACATACTAGAAACTTTCTTACCACATGTACTCCCTCGATACTTGGTCTAGCTATACTCATATACACCACATTAGTCAAGTATCCAACACAATCTTTACTCAATAACCTCTTGGCCTAAATGTAGGAAATAAGTATGGTTTCTACTCTACCTTCTCTAAATATGAATTGATCAGGGTCTAACTATAATCTAACATATTTCCTCATATAATCTATCTCTACCTTATAACTGCTCAAAAAATCTATACCTAAGATCATATCAAAATTAACTAACTTTAGCATAATCAAATCTATCTTTCATCTCTTACATATAATCATTACCTTTTGATCCATTAGTACTTGGTCACTTGGTACTATACCTCTATTTGGTATCTCGATACAAATACTTCTATCTGCTATACTAAGGATTAACCTTAACCTCTCTACCACTTTTTTGATACGAAGCTATATATGGCACCACAATTAATTAACACACATAAAAGAGTATCAAAGAAGAATGATTGGTAACTACATGTTGAGTAACCTCTACCTGACCACATCTCACTGTAAAAACTCTAGCTCTACCATATTTTGATATATCGACACCTTCTCTAGGTGCACCAATATCACCTCTACCTACTTCACTACTTCTACTAGTTAAACTAAGAAAATCTCTACTTAGTCCTACTCTACCTCTAAATGGTCCAGCTCTTTATATAGATAGGTACTTAAACAATCTATACCTTGGTTGTTAACATTTATAACACATACTTTACCCTATAGGACATTCTCCTAGATGTCTTCTATTATATATCCTACACACCAATAGCTCAACTCTTTACTTCCTTCCTCTGATTGATTTCTTGGATTACATTAGTTTCTTGCCTTTATCTTCTCCTCTATTTGAACCTTTATTTGGACTTCTTTGTGCTAGTGTGGAAAACATACCCATCTTCTATAAATATACCTCAAATCTTAAAGCTCTTATTAAAGAATCATTGAACCTCTGTGGGGGAGTCAATCTTGTCATCACATCTTTAGCAATGGTAGGATGTAATAACTTTTACACTTTGTTCAACTTTGAACCTACCATGCTTAGAACAAACCTTACCAACGAATTGAATCTGGTGGCAAGTCTTGAATCGAACTTATCCCTTGAGTTAACTCTATAAACTCTTAGGCTTTGACATGAACCATATTAGCACTATAGTACTCCTTATCAAGCAATCTTTAAAACTTAGCCTAAGATAAGTTCTCCTCATCCACTGACATCTGCGTGAGGTTCTACCATACCATCACATCACCTCTAAACATATAAGTAGCATACTTCACTCTTTCTTTATCAATTATTGAAGATAACCCTAAATCACTTTCAACTGACTTAATCTAATCTTTGACTACTATTGGGTTTCTAAAACCATTGAACTTAGGTGGTTGATACATATTAGGCTGATTGTAAATCAGATGCAATCTCTTATAACCACTAGTACCTATTATATCTGTGCCTAAACTCTGACCTATCTGATGATCAAACCTTGACATCTGGTAACTCTTTTTCCTCTAATTATAATACCCTTTATCTGGCCCTTGATAAGCCTCGCCTCAGATTGGCTCATGAGTCTCTACCCTATCAATATACTAAAGTCTCTCTCTAAACACCTCTCTAACTATCTCCCTCACATCCTCTAGTGATATGTTAAAGTTTAAGCCTTAACTTCTTAGAAAGTGTACTAGTTTAAAATAATAAAGGAAGTATTAAAGGTTATCGTATCTATAGGATTGTATAAGCAAGTATCAAAAGGACACTCTTCTAACTTTATCTAAAGTATTGAATGCGAATTAAAAATAAATCTAAAACTAAAATAAACTAAAATCAAACAATTAATAAGCACACATAGGTAAATCAAATAACAATAAGCGAGATAATGCTAAGACTTTGGGTTCACTAATTCACTACAATGTAAGTTTTTTATACAACTAAATATCATATGTTATTCGTATGAGAACGAAATTCCTTAAATTGATCAACATTCTTTTTCAATCAATATTAATCCTATTTAACAATCTAATAACCTAAATATCTCTATTTAGGGCTGGTTAGATAAAAATGCATTAAGTTATATGAAATTCACTAGCCTTTAGCACAAGTCTATTGTGCCTACAACTACTACATGTATTATCAAATGTATCTTTATATTTGATTAATTCACAGTTCATATTCTAGCTTTTTTTATGTGATCTCACCTCTCGGTGTCAATCACACATCAGAGATTATATTAAAAATTGGCCAAGTTTTTAACAGGCATTAAGTTCAGAATGCAAACTTATGTCAAGTAATATGCTTGTAATTTAAATTTGAAAAACACTGCATATTTATGAATTAGCTAGACCTAATTTTAACAAAAATTAATTAGTTCTTCATCAAACATAAATAAACAATCTGAATCAAATAAAGCATAATGAAAAATAAGAATAAAATCCAATAACTTGTTGAATCCTTTATTGAAATATGATGAAAATCTATCTCACAATTGTATTTTGAATAGCTTTCAAATGATTCTTCAAAAAAAAAATTTAGAATCTTTAAAATGTGCTTGAAAAATCTCTCAAACACTCTCCTAAGACAACCATCTCTTTTTCTAAAGTTATAATTTAATATATATATTTAGGGTTACGAAAGAATTTCAAACAAACTAAAATTCTAAAAAAAGTCTCCATGCTACAATATGATGTTGTAGCATGGAGTTTCTTTCTACCCTACTTGTACTGAGCATGCTGCAGCATGCAGCTTCTGGAATTTTTATGTGCCTCTTACATTCCCTAGTGTTGCAACATGATGTCGTGACATGTAACTTTTAGAATATGAAATTTTTGTCTTCATAAAAGTTGTAGCATTAGATGTTTAGTTTCATTTGAATTTTGAATCACCTCATGTGGACTTCAGAATCTTAAGTTATGACCATTTTAGTGCTCAGTGGTCAAATATAGAATTTCACCAAGAAGACTTGAATTTGTGACAACAGTTGAGGGCCTAAACGAACTCAGATTTTTTTATATAATAGCTTTCTGAAAAGCTTGATATGTCCAATACAACTTTGATGAGACTATGTTTTCATTTTACTACTCAAACTTATTGAAAATCCTTGGTTTCCTACTATGGTGCATAATGCTCTCCTTCCTCTTTTATACTTTAGTCACTCATTCTTTCTTGGACTAAATTTAAACCATTGACTAGTCCTTTATAAGTGTCTTTTTGGCTTTATTTATATTGAATTTATATCAAAACCAATGTTTCTTACAAAACCAATCGTAAAAACTTGTGATCTTGAATTTGTGACAATGGTTGAGGCTCGACAACGGTTGAGGGCCCAAACAAACTTAGATTTTTCTATATAATAGCTTTCTGAAAAGCTTGATATGTCCAATACAACTTTGATGAAGACTAAGTTTTCATTTTACTACTCAAACTTATTGAAATCCTTGGTTTCCTATTATGGTGCGCAATGTTCTCCTTCCTCTTTTATACTTTAGTCACTCATTCTTTCTTGGACTAAATTTAAATCATTGGCTAGTCCTTCATAAATACCTTTTTGGCTTTATTTCTATTGAATTCATATCAAAACCAATGTTTCTTACAAAACCAATCGTAAAAACTTGTGATCTTGAATTATACACATAATAAGGGTAAAATGGTCAAATCACGCATAAAACTCTATAAATTGACCATGAAATTATACATGCAACTGACATTTATCATAACCCTTAATCACCTTTTTGCTAGTCCCTAACAAAATAAGCAACTTATTGGAACACAAGAAAAACAAACTAAATGAGAATAAAATTAAACTAACACATTCACTATCTAAACCACTTTCATAGGTTGTCACGGTTGTATTTAGTGTATGCAACAAGCCTTTAAACCCTTAGG
Organism: Anacardium occidentale; assembly: GCA_026122585.1. Lineage (NCBI taxonomy): Eukaryota > Viridiplantae > Streptophyta > Magnoliopsida > Sapindales > Anacardiaceae > Anacardium > Anacardium occidentale. Next base: position 65,762 of record JAJEJH010000004.1, read on the forward strand.
TGGCCCTAGTGGATGAGTTACAGTCTCATGAGGGTTTCCAATGATGCTACCCATAAATATCATTTGCCTAATCCTAAGAAAGAAACATAGCAAGCACATATAATGTTACAATAATATAATAGTTAACTCGTACAAATATCTTAGGAACTAAAACAAATAATTAGTACACAACTTACTAACCTCATCATTCTTAAAAGTATTTTAAAACAACACACCATTACTTAATCGATGCTTTCATCTATCTCATTCACAAACCACTAACCAAACTTTCAGAATATATCCATGCATGCATCCATATGTACAAATGATTGAAAACAAATGTTATAAAAAAGTTCCCTCAAACAAACCATTCAATTGCCTTCCCTTGATATATTTTAGTGATAATGCCTCAATCCTAGATGTCATGACTATTATGCACGTTATGTATCATGCTTAATAATATTTTTCTTTGTTGGTATTTTCTTTTACATATAATTTTTCAAGGCTTTGTTTAGTTTTCTTAGGTTGTAAACCAGTCTTTTTACGCGAACAATCGATATTTTTAATACCACGACCTGGTTACTAAACTAGTCACAAACCTCAAGTACTTTGCATACTCTTATCTCTTGTCACTTTTTGCTCAAGGGTCACTCACGATGGACATGTTAACTCCCAACTTACTCAATAACTAAGATATTGGAGTAGTTGAAATTTTAATTTATGCCCTTGATTTTTTTTTCATTTATATACTCATTCTATCTAAGGATCTAAGCAATGTATATTTCCAAAACCATAGTTCAAACAATCATCAAGTCTATCTAAAGGTTTTTAAATTTTTCACTTGCATACATGAACACAACACACAAACAACTTCAAGTTTAGTCATCAACCATAAATACCTTAAACTTGAGAAACTCAATTTTGTAATGTGTATTTCTCTATACTTTTAAATCAAACAAAGATAACTTATCATATATCAATCATTCATCATAGTTATGTATAATCATAGAAATATGAGCTAATTCAACACACACACTAAAAGAAAACCAAAAAATTTAAGAAAAATAAAAAATTTGTCACTAATGTTGCCATTCATGCAATCTAGTTATAAATTTTTCTCACCCCCAACCTAGCATTGATATTGTCCTCAATGGAAAATGAGAAAAGTAAAAAGTTAGAACCACTTCCCTTATTTTACGTGAGGTGTTTTTGCTTACTTATGCATCAGGATTTGTAACTCAGAAAAATTCTCCACAGCCAATGCTAATAACAAAACAACCTCAAATAACATAGTTAGATTACATTAATTTGACAAACAAAAAAAGGAAAATTAAAAATATTATGAAAAATAAAGAAAAATAAATGATATAACTTGGGTTGCCTCCCAAGAAGTGTTTGTTTTTAGTCTTTAGCTTCACTTGATATTAGTCTTTTTAGGTTAGATCATCTAATAGGATGAAGACTTTGCCTTTTCTCCATCCATTTTCTTTATAATATTTTAACCATCGCTCTTTGATCGTGTATGTGCCTTTATCCTTGTGATTTACCTCTATAACTCCTTTAGGATGGACTTTGGTGACAATGAATGGACCAGTCCCTTGAGCTCTTAACTTTCTAGGGAAAGGTTGACATTAAGAATTGGAGAAGAATCTTTTTTGGCTACTATCAAATTTTTTTCTTGTGGGTTATTGGTCTTGCCACTTTTTAGGTTTATCTTTATCAACTTTAACATTCCCTTTCCTAAGCTATGTTGTTCCCTCTAGCACTTCTATTCTATGACATGTCTCTTTTTCACTAGAGGGATTTGTGGCTTTATATACTCTGAAGGTTACTATTTCATCATCAACTCTTAATTTTACTTTTCCTTTTCTTATATCGATTAGTGCCCCTTCAGTGGCTAAAAATAGTCTTTCAAAAATTATTGGCATTTCGATTTCTTCTTTTATGTCCAATATAAGAAAGTCCACAAGAAATATAAATTGATCAAATTTTACCAACACATCTTCCATAAAACCTCTTAGATACTTGATCATTTGATCTGCCAATTGTAAGGATACTATAGTGGGTTGTGGTTCTCCAAGTCCCAATTTCCTAAAAATTGACAAAGACATTAAGTTGACACTTATCCCTAAATCACATAACACATTCGTGAAAGAAATTGAACCTATAGTACGAGAGATAGAAAAACTCCCTGGATCTTTAAGCTTTAGTGGCAATTTATTTTGGAGAATGATAGAACACTCCTCTGTGAGCTTGACTGTCTTATGCTCTTCTAATTTTCTCTTGTTAGATAAGATTTCCTTTATAAATTTTGCATAGTTTGGCATCTAAAGCAAGACATTTGCTAAAGGAATGTTAATATGAAGTTTCTTAAATATTTCCAAAAATTTTGCAAATTACTTATCCAAGTGCCTTTTCTTGTATGCAAAAGGAAAAAGAAGCTTGATCTCTATTGGCTTTTTCTCCACCTTCTTTGTTACCAGTTCATCTACTTTGGCTTCTTTAGGCTTTTTCTCTTTAGGCTATTTCAATTCTTTCCTACTCCTAAGTGATATGACTTTTATATGTTCCTTAAGGTTCACTCAATATCACTTGGTAGTGTGCCTTGTGCTCTTCTAGTGGCTATATTTGCCAATTGTCTTATTTGTACCTTAAGATTTTTGATCGATGCTTCTTGATTTTGAAATTTTGTTTCAACATTATTAATGAACTTTGTTAGCATCTCTTCCAAATTTGATTTCTTTTCTTGAGGTTGAAATCCTAGTGGTGGTTGGTTGATTGATTCTGATTGCTTCATGAGAGATTTAGATGATTTCGCCACCCAAAATTATATGTTCTTGAATATGCGTTATTTTGTAGAGGCTTACAAAAATTTCCCACATAATTAGCACTACAATTCATGTTTGCATGACACTCTCCACATAAGTCACAAACTATGCTCTTCAGTTGCATGATAGTCATTGTCTCTATTGGACCCCTGTGGATTTTGAATTGAAGCAAAACATATGTTCAAATATCTAACTAGTCAATGCATGCATTGATCATGATAAAAAGGACCAAAGGTTTTTATTTTGTAGAATTTACATGACACACGACCGTATGTGTCATAAATGTATGATCGTGTGTATGCAATAAAAACAACACACAATTAGGATGGATCGTGTAAAGTGTCCAAGTGTGAGGAATATAAGACGCATGACCATGTGTTTTTCAGACACATAACTGTGTGTTAAGATATAAGGATGCACACTCTTATGTAGTTCTAACCATGCCTGTGTAAGAAAGGCTTTGCTGGATACATGCACATACAGCTACAACACACGCCTGTGTTACCTAGAAAATGTTGGTCATGTGAAGATCGTACAGGTATCGTGTATGCAACCATGTGGCCATTTAGAATATTGAAAAACTGAAACTTCAAGGACATACGATCGTGTGTGTGAGGCACATGCCCATGTGGGTGCATGTGATAAGAGAAATATGACCATTGGAAAGTGTAGAATAAAGGAAACATGACCATGCAAGAGAAGAACACGCTCGTGTAACTTCCCAAAAAATCTCCAACGGCTAATTTATTCTAAATGCTATAAATTGGAGATGATTTGAAGACTCAAGGGTTATAGAATTAGGTCAAACACTCACATCTATCTATTCTCTAATTCTTTTCCACTTTCTCTTACAAAATTCATATTGTAAATCAATTGAGAGAGTTTTTGAGAGCTTATTGTGTATGAGACTTGTGAGGCAATTTCTTTGTACCGATTCCACAAACCATTGGGCGTAATCCCATGAAACTAGTGTGGGTCATAATCCCTATTAAAACTAAGTTAAAGACGTAATCCCTTGTATCAAAACTAGTGTAAAAAGAGCAAAATCTTTTGTGTTAAAACTATTGTGTCAAAACTATTGTGTCTTCAAGGTTGAAGTTAATGGAAGAAAATCTTCAAGTGGGGTTGCTTGAAGTAGTAGACATAGGAGGCATAGAAAAGCTCTGAACCACTCTAAATCGATTAAGCAATTTCTTTCTCTTACTCTCTTTTATTTGTATTAATATTGTTTATTTGCTTAGCTATGCTTAATTGTAATTATTTACATATTTGTATATTTGAGTTGGTAGAATAGGAAAAAGTTTTAAAATTAAAAAAAATTTCAAAATTACCTATTCACCACCTCCAGGTTATTTACCATTTAGGTAATTTTTAAAGTTTAACAATTAGTATTAGAGCTTTGGCTCTTGTTTTCAAAAATCTAATAATTTTTAAAGTTCAAGATCCCTTTTTGAAATTTTTATGGCAAACATTTTGCAAAAACTATCTTTTGAGGAAGAAGGTAGTTCACTTAAGCCACCTTTGTTTTGTAGAGAAAACTATGGTCAATGAAAAATTCATATGAAATTTTTTGTTCAATCCATTGACTATAAGCTTTGGAAAATTATTGATAAGGGTGATTTTGCTCCTATAAATCCTAATACAAATATGCCTAGGGAAGAAAGTGATTTTAATGAGAATGATGAAAAGTTAATGAGTTTAAATTCTAAGGCATTGAATATGTTGTTTTATGTTGTAAATGTCATAGAATTTGACCGTGTTTCTTATTGTGAAATAGCACATGAAGCCTGGATGGTCTTCCACATGGCTCAAGAAGGTACAAGTCAAGTAAGGAAGTCCAAGATGAAGATGTTTTTCTATGAGTATGAATGATTCAAAATGAAGAAGGAGGAGAATATCATGAAAATATATAAACGGTTCTCAAACCTAGTGAATGAATTGAGAGGATTAGGTAAAAGGTTTGAGGAGGTTGAGTTGGTTAAAAAAGTGCTAAGGTCATTACCGAAAGCTTGAAGCATGAAAGTGACACCAATTGAGGAATTGAAGGACTTGACCAACAGGAGTATGAATGAATTGATTGGGAGTCTCTTAACCCACGAAATGAAATAGATGCCCAAGAAAGAGGAGAAAAAGAAGAAGAATATAAAACTCAAGGTTGAGAAGGATTCAAGCGAAAATAAAGAAAACACAACTGAAAAAGAGAGCTTAATGGATGAAGAAGATTTGAAGATGCTCTCTAAGAGTTTCAGCAAGTTCCTTTCAAAGGGAAGGAAGATGAAGAAAGAAAAAGTGGTGACTTGCTATGAGTGCGGAAAGGAAGGACACTACCAGCAAAAATGTCCTAAGGTGAAGAAAAAGAAATCGAAAAAGAAACTGTTTGTCATATTAAGTAAGGAAGATTCTGATGATGAATATGAAGAAAAATGAGTTTCCTTGTGCTTCTACACTGGAAAGGAATGTAAAAGTGGTGTAGGGAAGTCATCAATCCAAGTAAGTACCCCAAACCTTATTTTTATGGTATACTTGATTGATGATGATGTGGATGCCATGTAGTAATTGTGCTGAATTGATATGCATATTTTTACTTGCCTTATTTGAGTGGTTGGGCTGAATTGATGCAAGTGTGATATGTATATATGTTTTAAGTTATAACATGTGCATTTTTGAAATTCATGTCAAATTGGATCAAGTTTGCTTGTATTGGTTGCAAATGACATGGATTCATACATTAAATGTGCCCCATGGTCAAAACATCCAAAAATGATATATTTGATGTGTTTTGATCAAATTATGCTTCAAATGTTTTAATATTTCCCTAAATTCCCCGTTATTTGCAAAAATATTTCAAATATGTCAATTATGTTTAAATTGTATTTAGACATGTTTGAAATATGTCTTTAGTTTGTTTTCAATGCATTGAATTGAATAAAAATCATTTTTGAAAGATTTGAAATTGGTTTGAAAAAGGCCCCATGTGTCAATCTGCAGTTTTTTAAAGAATATCTAGGTATTATGGGTCATACACGATCATACATATGAGTTGCATGACTATGCATGATACATTTTCCTAGTCACGATTCCATGCTTAAAAGTCAAACAACCGTGCATGCCATGAAATCAGACATACATGTTTGTGTATTGCGTCAACACGACCGTGCATGACACAAATTGTAGAAAATGCTTCACTTTCACATATTCTTAGTTTTCTACAAGTATTTTTTCTTCTATGCTTTAATGATCAAATTCCTTTAATTGAAAATGATGATTTTAATGCATAGATCTTTTCAAAAAGGGGGAGAAATGAAAATTGAATGCTCTTTGATTGAAAATGTATGTTCTTATGAGGAGGAGTGTTTATAATTTTATCAACAAATTGGTATAATAATCTTTGAAAAAAGGGGGAGCAAAAGTTTTTTTATAAGAAGAGAAATTTCATATAGGTGCATATAGAAATATCTTATTTTTCAAAGGTAGAGAATATTTTTTTGGTGTTAAATTGAAAACTTTTAACATTTCCTTTTTTATTTATAATAAAAAGAGGGAGAAGGTTTGGATATGTTAAAATGAATTTACATGTATATTTTTTGTGCTTTGTTGAATTTTTTTTTGTAATTTATGTTTATTGTGGTTAAATGCATTTTAACATAAGTTTTGTCATCAAATCAAAAAGGGAAAAATTGTTAAACCCCTATGGATTTTGAATTGATGCAAAATATATGTTAAAATATCTAACTGGTCTATGCATACATTAATCCTGACAAAAAGGACTAAAGGTTTTTGTTTTATAGAATTTGCATGATACACAACTATGTGTGTCATAGATGCATGACCGTGTATATGCAATAAAAGCAACACACGACTGGGATGGATAGTGCAAAGCGTGTGTGAGGAATGTAGGATGCACGACTGTGTGTTTTTTTAACACATGATCGTGTGTCAAGATACAAGGACCCATACTCTCGTGTAGTTCCAGCCGTGCTCATGTAAGGAAAACTTTGCTAGATACACACCTGCATAGCTATAATACGCCCATGTTACTTAAAAAATGTTGATCATGTGAAGATCATACGGGTATCATACGTGTAACTATGTTGCTTTCTGGAATATTGAAGAACTGAAACTATGTGGCTTTCTAGAATATTGAAGAACTGAAACTTCAAGGACATACGATTTTGCGTGTGGGTGCGCAATAGGAAAAATATGACAGTTAGAAAGTGCATAATAAAAAAAGCACGACCGTGCAAGAAAAGAACATGTCTGTGCAACTTCCTAGAAAGTCTCCAATGACTCTCAAATTATCCCAATGACTAATTCATTCCAAATACTATAAATTGGAGATGATTTGAAGACTTAAGGGTTAGAGAATTAGGCCAAATACTCACATCTTTCTATTCTCTAATTCTTCTTCACTTTCTCTCACAAAATTCATATTGCAAATCAATTGAGAGAGTTTTTGAGAGTTTATCGTGTATTAGTCTTGTGAGGCAATTTCTTGTGCTAATTCCACAAACCCTTAGGCGCAATCTCGTGAAACTAGTGTGAAGCATAATCCCTGTTAATCCTAAGTTAATGACTCAATCCCTTATATCAAAACTAGTGTAAAAAGGTTAAAATCCCTTGTGTCAAAACTATTATATCTTTAGGATTGAAATTAGTGGAAGTCTTCAAGTAGGGTTGCTTGAAGTAGTGGACGTAAGAGGTGTGGAAAAGCTCCGAACTATTCTAAATCAGATGAGCAATTTCTTTCCCTTACTCTCTTTTATTTATGTTACTATTGTTTATTTGCTAGTTATGCTTAATTGTGATTATTTGCATATTTGTATGTTTGAGTTAGTAGAATAAAAAAAGTTTTAAAATTGCAAAAGATTTCAAAATAACTTATTCATCCCCCCTCTAAGATATTTGCCATTAGGTATTTGGGGTTTAACAGTATCAATTTTCTTGTTTAATGATTTCATTTGGGTGGCCAACGCATTGAAGGAATCCACTCCATATACTCCTACAACTCTATTTATTACTCCATCATTTTGCCATTGGTAACTATCAGAGTCTATCTCATCTAGCAACTTGAATGCTTCCTTTGGTATCTTCCTTATAAAGTTACCTCTTACAGTTACGTCAACTAAAGTGTGATTAATAGCCATTAAACCATTATAAAACCTTTATACCTAAAACTATATGGGCAAGCCATGGTATAGGTATTTTCGGAGTAGTTCATTGTATCTCTCTCATGCTTCATATAATGACTCCATGTCATACTACATGAAAGTTGTAATATCATTGCATAGTTTAGTAGTCTTTAATGAAAGGAAGAACTTTACTGGGAATCGATGCGTCATTTCATCCCAAGTAGTGATTGATTTAACAGACAATGAATTTAACCAACTCTTTGCTTTGTCCCTTAATGAAAAAGGAAATAATCTTAGTCTGATGGTGTAGTCTGTAACTCTATTTTGTTTAAAAGTGTCATAGATCTCCAAAAAATTGGCAATGTGTTGATTTGGATCATCACTAGGTAAACCATTGAACTGAATTGGCGCCTGAATTATCTAGACTATGTATAGTTTGATCTCAAAATTGCTAACCTATATCGATGGTCGCCTTATGCTTAAAGCTATTCCTTCGACTGTAGGAGTCACACAATCGATCAAAGATCGCTAGTTTATGGCTTGATTAGCTTGCTCTAAGGCTGGCGGTGCCACGCGATGATTATCTGCCATTACTCTTCTTTGTCTCGTTAATTAATATAAGGTTTTTTCTATCTCAGGATCGAAAGACTCAATTTTCTGATTTCTAGTACGTGTCATGTGCTAAGTAAGAACCTGTAAGGCAAACAAGATCAAGTAGCACCATAAAATAGAAACAAAAAGAAAAATAAACTAAAATAACAAGAAACTAAAATATCTAGAGTAAAATTAGAAGTAATATATCTTGATATTGTCTAAGACGTAATCCCCAATAATGGCGCAAAAAACTTGATGCGTTAAAGTTTAAACCCTAACTTCCTAACAAGTGTACTAGTTCAAAATAATACAAGAAGCATTTAGAGTTTTTGTATCCATAAGATTACATAAGGAAGTATCAAGACGACACCGCTCATAACTTTATCTAAACTATTTAATACGAATCGAAAATAAATCTAAAATTAAAATAAACTAAAATCAAACAATTAATAAGTGCACCTAGGTAAATCAAATAACAATAAACGAGATAATCTTATGACTTTAGGTTCACTAATTCACTACAATGTAGGTTTTTCATACAACTGAATATCTCATGTTATTCGTGTGGCAAAGGAATTCCCTAAATTGATCAATATTCTTTCTCAAGCAATATTAATCATATTTAACAATCTAATATCCTAAATATCTCTATCTAGGGTTAGTTAGATAAAAATGCATTAAGTTCTATGGAATTCACTGGCTTTCAGCACAAGCTTATTGTGCTTATGACTATTACATGTATTATAAAATATATCTCTATATTTGATTAATCCACGATACATAGTCTAGCTGCTTTTGTGCGATCTCACCTTTCGGTCTCAATCATACAATAAAGATCCAATTAAAAATTGGCTAAGTTTTTAACAAGCATTAAGTTTAGAATGCAAACTCATATGAAATAACTGTCTTGTAATTTAAATTCGAAAAATACTACACATTCATGAATTAGCTAGCCCTAATCTTAGCAAAAATTATTTAATTCTTCATCAAATACAAATAAACAATCTAATCCAAATAAAACATAATAAAAAATAAGAATAAAACCTGATAACTTGCTGAATCCTTTATTGAAATTTGATGACAATCTGTCTCACAATTGCAATCTGAATAGCTTTCAATTGATTCTTCAAAAAAAAAAAATTTTAATATCTAAAAAGTGCTTGAAAAATCTCATAAAAATTCTCCTAAGACAACCTTTTTTTTTTTTTTAAAGTTACAATTTAATATATATACTTAGGGTTAGAAAAGAATTTCAAACAAATTAAATTTTTCCAAAAAGTCTCCATGCTATAGCATGATGCTATGGCATGGAGTTTCTACCCCACTTTTGCTGAGCATGCTGTAGCTTGATACCGCAACATGCAGCTTCTGGAATTTTCATGCATCTCTTACATTCCCTTATGTTGTAGCATGATGTCACAGTATGTAGCTTCTTGAATATGAAATTTTGGTCCCTTCAAAGTTGTAGTCCTGGATGTCTAGTTTTATTTTGACTTTGAATCACCTCATTTGGACGTTGAAATCTTAAGTTAAGACCATTTTAGTGCTCAGTGGTCAGACACAAAATTTCATCGAAAAGACCTGAATTTGCGACAACGGTTGAGGGCCCAAACGGACTCGAATTTTTCCCTATAATACGTTTCTAAAAATCTTGAGATGTCCAATACAACTTTGATAAGGACTACTTTTTCATTTTACTACCTAAACTTATTGAAAACCTTTAGTTTCTTGTTGTGGGGCACAATGCTCTTTTCCCCTTTTATGCTTTAGTCGTTTATTCTTTCTTGGACTAAATTTGAACCATCAGCTAGTCTTTCATAAGTGTCTTTTTGGCTTCATTTCCATTCAATTGACATTAAAACCAAAATTCTCTACAAAACCAATAATGAAAACCCATGATCTCGAAATATGCACATAATAAGGGTAAAATGGTCAAATCACCTCTAAAACTCTATAAATTGACCTCAAAATTATACATGTAATTGACACTTATCATCTAGTTTAAGAGATACCCGGGAGTACTAATCTTTTATTCTCACTAGTACTTATAGGTCTCATTGAGGCATTATTCTTATCTCCTATGAATCTGGGTAGATAGGATCTCTTATCTAAAGAATCACAAACATAAGGGGGGTTACTATCTAAAATAAAGTTGAAATTTATACTATTATACGTACGCTAAGAGGACACGAGCAATGGCTCTTATGATACGTTGGCTTTGGCTTATACAGTTTTAGCAAAAAATAAAAAATAAAAATTGATGCATATGAAAACACATTTTCTAATAATATGACTCATATCTACTCTAATACTAACAGCTGCATGAGTCCCCATTACAAGTCGTTGTATGCTACTATTTATAATAATTATTATTATTATTATATTAATGAATATCCTTAGCCTATAAGAGGAATTCCTACAGTGAAAACTACTACTGAGTTAAAAGTTTTTTACATACGAAAGCTTTAAACACATAATAGTGATAATGTTGTGTAAAAAATACTATACATATATTGAAAATCACTAAACCATTTAATATTATAAAACATATTATACATATAGTGCGTATAAACTATAATTACTATACATATATGCATGAGTCAAAGCTGTGCAAAAGCATGTGTGCCAATGACATGCTAACTGTTACTAAGCAATATCCCAAAAATTTCAGCCTTTTAGTATCTAGCTCAGTCCTGATAAGTCGTTGACCTAAAAAAAAGGAAACATAGCAAGGGTGGGTGATAAAATCATTCAGTAAGTGTATCTTATCTCTAACACTAGTAAGTTTCAAGCTTAATTTTGTTTCACAACTTCTTATGTTATATACTTGTTTAGTATTTTCTTTTGTACACTTTTCTATAATGCTTTTTGTATCCATTATATCTTTGTCTTTATCTAATCCTATTTTTCATAAAATACTGTAAATGACAAGATGCGAGTGTGCTAATGTCATATAAATGTTAGAAAGCATAAATCTTTGCCTTTGGGCTTATTTTTTTTCTTTTATGAAATAGTAGCTATAACATGAAGATCCTGAATATATGCATATAGTATGTACAAAAAAGCTACAAAAATCTAATAATACACAATTAGCATTCTCTCTAACAAGTTTGGTCAGTGACTATGTCTTCTCTAACAAATATTGGTGTTACTCTCTAATGGATGTGTGAATTCACAAGTGCCTTTTTGTATTCACCCTTAATTGATGTTCAAAAATTTGTATAGTTTATATTTTAAAACATGCTATTGAACCCTTGGATCTTTTTTTCTAAAAACATTGGTATGAAATTCTATTATAAATGATGTTATTCATGCATGATATTATATTTTCTCTTGATATTATTGAGCTTTGTATGCTTAAAAGTGGCTTAGGAATGTTTTACAACTTGTTATGTGCTTTTGTCGTAGTACACAATCATGTAATGCTTAACAAATGGGGGCATGCATAAAGTTGTATATTGGTTATACTAGCGTCTGTGAATTTCTTATAAATCATTGGCTGACTAGATGGGTATGTCGCGTAAGGCATACGGTCATGCATAAAAGCATATTGTAGTGTCTTACACTTGCACCTACATGTATTAACTTATATAACACTCTTGTGTCCTACTTACACAAACGTGTAAAATTAGGAATAAGAACATGGTCGTCCTCTCGCTTGTAGGATCATGTATCCAGGTTTTCTAGATGTGCATGACTATATGCACGGTCATGCTATTATAGAAATAGGGTTGCACGATCGTGCACTTATGAGTACACAGTCGTGCTCTCAACTCAGATTCTTCAATAAGATGTTTGGAAACCTAAAAATCCCATATATTCTCTACCCAGATGTTTCTAAATCTCAATCAAATGCTATAATAACTCAAAGATTCAGCAATAACAAATATATATATCAAACCATATCAAGAATCATGCCAAGAAGCCATATTTCTCAAAATAAAGCATAATACACAAACATATACAAATATTTTCAATAACTTTTGCCATCAATCTGTTTCTAAATCATTATTTCGACATCTTAGGAAGTCAAACAAGTATCAAACAACTAGCAAACATCATACAACTCAACTAACAGAAGAAACATGCTATGAAACAGGGTAAAAGAGGTAAAGAAACACTTACCTCTGGTCATGACTGCTAAATCTCTCTCTCTAGCTAGTTTAGGCTCTTTAATCTGGTGTTATACTGCTAGTAAATCCCTCTCCATGACTGTTCTAAGGTTTACTGGGGAAAGAGTAAAATAAAGCTGATAAAGGGAAATATGAAAATCTTAATATATATATATATATAAGGTCGTGAATTGTGACACACGGTTGTGTGCCTAAGGCACACGGTTGTGTGTCAAGGAAATCTTGGATTTCTTTCCTCTTTTGCACTATACATGGAATATTCTAAATGATTATTTTACTCATGAACCCTCTCAATTCTAATTTCTATTACAAAATCTAAGTTTTAACCCTGATCTCCAGCCTAAAAGACAATTATAACCTCGGGATATTATAATTTTACCCTAAAGAAAAGACTCATAGGTTAAATAAGGTTCTAATCCTAATGAATTTAAAAGTCCACTTCCTCTAAGTTTAGTTAACCTCTTGTCTCTTATATGGGGTTAAATGCACTCATGGTCACTGAACTATTCACTAAAATCATTCGCGATCACTTTTGTTTAAATCGTTGCATAAAAGTCACTAAACTTTGGATTCCATTTTCTGTCAAGTCACTCTACAGTGTTCTACAGTGTTCCCGTCTAATTTTTAAACGGTTGCTGATATGGCGGATGATGTGGCGGGTGATTGGGCCAATAGTAGAATGCACGCTGAGGTGTCTGCTGACTCAGCGGACAGTAAAACACGCTAACGTGACAGGGGTTAAAAAACCCTACCGGCTTCTCTCTTCCTGATTTTCTTCACATTCCCCTTTTAGGTTTTCTGCAAAAATCCACAACTCTCTGCGTTAACTAGCGACTGCAATCCGTTTCCTCTTTATACCTCTTTACCATGCACTTGTCGTCGATGGAAATCTATCGTCATCTGTATGGTTGAAACTGCTATTATGTGTCTTCAATCATCTGTGTGAGCGTATTAGTAGGGTTAGGGTTCGCAACCTATGTTCATGAAAATTTCCTTTGCCTCCCAAATCTGCCCAAATTTGGCCAAAAAAAGTTGAGGGTTGTGCTCGCACTTTGCTTCGTACTATTGAATCAAGCAAAAGACTGATATAGGGTATGATAAGCGAAGGAACCGTTGACAGCACACCAATATGTTTCTGCAACGAAATTGCTAGGTTAAGGACGTTATGAACTGATTCCAACCCTAGAAGGCGATTCTTTGGTTGTTCAGCTTATGGGGTAAGTTCTTAGTCCTTGTACAGAAAATTTGGGATTTATTGAGCAAATCTGGGATTCTAATGATAGTGGTGTATTTTTTGGAAATTGCACAGGTGGAAGGATCGTGTCGTTACTTTCAGTGGGTAGATCCCCCAATGCAAGCAAGGGCTAAACATGTCATAGTTGGGCTATTAAGGAAAATTGAAAGACTGGAGAGGGAAAAGAGAGTCAGAGAAAGGCAAAGAAGAAATGGTTCGCGTGGTAGAGTCTGAGGCTGGATTTGGGTTGTTATGTTGGCAGTTGTAATGATAATGGCAACTTTTTTGGGCTCTAGAATATGATCTCAGGGTAGTAAGGACCCTTGTATTGTAAACTGAATTCTGTATTGTAAACTCCAGTAACTGAATTATATAGAATCTTGTTTGGCAAGCTGAAATCTGTAGAATGTTGTATGGTAAACTAAATTTTACGGAATCTTGTATTTATGTTTGTAGTGCGTGTATTGTAAAGATGATTTGGAGTGGAGTGTTACCAGACCCGTGAAAAGTATTTCATTCATGGTCATTGAAGTTTTTATCTATTTAAATCTTGGTCACTAAACTTTTCGACAATTTCAAATAGGGTCACTAACATAACAACCCAAATCTAATAAATGAATACTTTGCAGTCACAAATGAATACTTTATGAGTGAATACTTTGACACTGCATTTATTAAGCAGACAACATTCATTTACAGTAAATGAATTCTTTGTAAGTGAAAACTTTGTGAGGCCACAAATGAATACTTTGACCATTTTTTGATTGAGCAGAAAGCAATTTTCATTTACAGCATATTACATGGGCAACATTTAGCACTCAACCTAAATCTAAAATGCAGTCACTGAGCATGCCACATTAGCAGCAATATCATGTACCAAAATTGTGTACGTTAATTATGCAGTTAATACACACAAAAGAGAGCTTGAAGCTGCACTATTTTGTATTTACAATAAAATACATTCATTGGGAAGAATACATATTCATTTACAGCAACGGGGACTGCTTCTACAGCCTAATTTCAGAGCAGAGACGAAGCAGCATTTACAGCATAATTGGAACTGCATTTACTGCAGTTACAACATAATTTCATAACGAACGAAAAAACAAAATCAGAGCAAAGAAGGGACCTGACATTTACATCATATGGAATGAACAACATTTATCACTGAACCCAAATCTCCTTTGCCTCCTAAAGCTGCCCAGACCACTAAAAATTGGAAACCACTGAACACTTCCTAATTCCTAGTTCTCTTCCTCTTTTCTTGTGGTTTTGACTGAGTAATGTTCCTAAACCGTGAGGAAACTGCTCTTCCTCTTCCTCTGCTGGGCTTCAATTTCTGAGCTGATGATCTACTTGAATCTGGTGGTTGCTCTGGTGGCTGCTGTGATGGTTGTTCTAGTGCTTGCTGTGTCACCAAACAAGTATCAGTTCTTAATTGATGTGGGTCATTACTCCCACCTACCACTAGGGTTACAGAAGGGACCCGGCCACTACCATTAGAACCAACAGATGACTGCGAAACCCTTTCCCCCTACAACAATTGAATAATAATGTAAATATATTTATGGAAAACAGTAAGGGTCACAGATATAATTTAGAAGGAAACTTACAGACGTTGCATGGAATCTTCTATTGTGGCCTCCTTGTCCACAAAGACTGCAATGACCAACAATCCTCTTTCGACGCAGTTTCTGTATCGTTTGACATCTTTCAATCTCCTCAGCTTCCTTTTTTCTTGCCATTTGTTTTCTTCCTTTGCTTGGCCTACTAAATGATGTAGGGAGGGGGGGGGGGGGATAGGAGGCAGGTCACATTGAGGCCACACATCTGAAGAGGGCAGCGGTTGAATGAAGTGACTATACACCCTGCAATAAGTACTCGTCCGGTAGTAATCACTGACATAACTTTCAGGGTGTTCATTGTTGGCATATATTAAGCCAATTGCATGGACACAAGGAATTCCTGTTATATCCCACTTCCTGCATGTGCATGTTTTTGCCTTTAAGTCAACAACCGCTTGGACTCCATGTCCTCTGACTTCCACACATGTAGTGCCATTAAACAGGGGAGTAAAGCTCAAATACCCTTCTTTCAATTTATCTAACTTTTGTTGGATTTTAGGACACAAACCTCCTTGAACATGTTGCATCTCTTTGAGCTTCTTCCCAATTCTCACCATCAACTGACTTCGAATCATCTCTATCATTGTGATGATGCTCTTATCCCTTGCGTCTAAAATATACTTGTTAAAGCACTCACATAAGTTATTCAACAGAATATCACACGAACTTCGTGGGGAAAATTCAAACCTGGTCCATATCTGGAATGGCCTCTCGTGCAACCAAGCCGAAGCTTCAAGACTTTTTTCCCTAATCTTTTCCATTGCAACCCTAAAAAGGGCATTATAGGTTGCCCTAGTTGCATCCCATAGTAAATCTTTAAGTTCCTTACCCTTGAATTTCCCTCTGAAGTTGGTGTACATGTGTCTAACACAACACCGATGCTCTACATTAGGGTATCTCCTATGAACCACATTCAATAAGCCCTGCATACCAAAATTATGCAAAAAAAAAAAAAACACAATAATTAGAATAGAGACCAAATGGCAGACGGTAATTTCATAAAAGAGAAATGAATATGGGAAAACAGTTTTTCGTATCAAGAAAATTAAAGCCCCCATTCAGTACCTTTTGCCTGTCAGACATGAAAGTCCACTGGTTGTTGTTTACTATTTCCAAATCTTCTTCCAGATGTTGTAGGAACCAATCCCAGTTTGTAGTGTCTTCCTTCTTCACAACAGCCCAAGTTATAGGATAAATATAATCATTGCGATCTATCCCAACGGCCGACAATAGTTGCCCCCCGAAGAACCCCTTCAACCAGCATTCATCAAGGCACACTATGTTTCTACATCCAGCCTTGAACCCCTCTTTCAATGCCGAGAGACACATGTATATGCCCCTAAATCTATTACCTTCTCCAACCCAAAATTCAACTGTGGTTCTAGGATTGGATCTTAACAACTCTAATTTATAATTGTATAAGCTCTCAAACTGTTTGCTTTTATCACCACTTATTATCTTAAGAGCTAGTTTTTTGGCGCTCCAGCCTTTGATTTTACTAACCCGTAATCCCATCTCCTCTTGGACGGTGCTAACGAACCCTTCAACTGACCAACTAGGATCAGCCCTAAATCTGTCCACATATTTCTTGGCTAACCATGTCCCTGTCATATAAAAATTTGCAAAATCCTTTGCACATGTGTGCACCACCACACATGATTTCAGTTACACCGTAAGGTCCTCACTGTTCAATCTAGAGGCCCACAGTTTCCACCCACATTCTTTAAAGCACTTGACCTAACATCTTTTTTTATCATTAACTGGGAAATACACTTGGAATCGGTTGTACACGTCATACTCACGAACAACTTCTTTGAATTGCTCAAAACTCTTATACCGCATTCCTGTTTTCCATTCCAGATTTTTTACATCAACCCTACTCTTGAATTCGGGGAACCTTGTTGTGTCCTGCTGCTCTGAATCTGACTCAGAGTACAACTCATCTGAGTCATTATACTCTGAGGAATTATCATTCACATTACATTCAGGCTGAATCCCTTCGCCACTTGAAGAAGCCCTCCCACTGTCATTCTGTCGTCTTCTAGCTCTACTCCTTCCAAGATTACTCCTCATTCTAGCTTCACCTAAATCATTGTCATTTCCAATATCATTATCAGTCTCTACAAAATATGTTTCATCCTCAATAACTTCCTCTCCCACCATCCCATGATCTTCAGCCTCATTCTCCTCATCACCCTCATCATTAGTGCACCTTGGTTCAACCCTTATTTCTTCACCCGGTCTTGAACTAGAACCAGCATCAACTCCTGTAGCATTTTTTTGACTTATTCCACCCTTACATTGGGTCAACTGCCCCAATAATGTAAGTGTTTTCCCTTTAGCAATTACAGGTGCAAGACGACAAGACTAGGGACTACATGGACTCTCTATTTCCTTTATTACTACTCTTTTTTGAGGCTTTGGTGAAGACAACTTCTTCGCTATAACTGCCTTTGACCAAAGCTTGACAAAGACATCAATTTCTTTGTGATGTCTCCCATAAAGCCCTAGTTCATACATATAAGCATCATTATCAATCATTTTTAACCCACTCTTATACTCTTGCCTTGGCCATAACCAAGCATAGCTCACCAACCCATGAACCTTCATATTCTTTACCATTTTGTCCAGTGTTACTAACCCTAACATATCAGCATCACAATAGTCCAAATAATCTACTTTCCCACCGTAATAGCCCCATTCACCGAACTCGCCTCTATAGTGAAGAGCAATTGTAAATTTATTCCCCTCTGGATCTGAACCAAAAAAAATAAAAATTAAACACTAATCAATTTCTCATCACATTAATTAACAAATACCAATATATGTTGCAAATTGTTTACATTGTTGGAAAACCAAAAAAAAAAAAATCATATTACCCTACTTTATCAACCTTCAGACGGTCCCCACTTCTTTAAAATTTTTTTTTTTTTGCCCAGAAAAAGGGGACCAGGTTGCCAACATGCACATGGTTTGAATACAACCACAAACAAACAAATTGTTATATGAACCCAACACCCATCAGTCACATGCCATAATAGACTCTTACCATATTACGGTTTTGACAAAATGCCACGTTTTCGGAGCCACATCTTCAACAATCTTCTTCGTTCATCGAACAAAATTGTTGTCGACTTAATACCCTATTTTCACTGAGTAGAAATGGTTGTCAATTGAAAACCTTAGTTAACGCAGAGAGTAGTGGATTTTTACAGAAAATCAAAAAGGGAAATGTGAAGAAAATCGGAGAGAGAGAAGCCGATGGGGTTTTTTAACCCCTGCCACGTCAGCGTGTTTTACTATCCGCTGAGTCAGTAGACACCTCAGCATACATTCTACTGTTGGCCCAATCACCCGCCATATCATCTACCACATCAGCAACCGTTTAAAAATTAGACGGGAACACTGTAGAGTGACTTAACAGAAAATGGAATCCAAAGTTCAATGACTTTTGTGCAACGATTTAAACAAAAGTGACCGCGAATGATTTTAGTGAATAGTTCAGTGACCATGAATGCATTTAACCCCTCTTATATGACTTAATCTATGATGCCATAGAATCTTAGGATTTGTTTTAGGTTGTCTTCTTTTATATGTCTAGGAATTTATCAAGTTATTGTCATTTATTTTTAAAACATACAAACCATTTATATTTTTAGCATTGCTAGCTAAAAATTTATCAAAATAAATAGGACATTCATTTCCATCAAAGTTCATAATATAACTAAGTCTACATAAAGCTGAGATAGAAATAATGTTTCTACTAGCATCTCTAAAATACAAAACTCTATGCAACATCAAAACATGTCTTATATTCAATGCTAATTGGCAAGATCTCATAGCCTCTATTGCAACTCTTGCCCCATTGGCCATCTTTAAACAGATTTCATTTTTGACTAAAACAAAACTATTCTGAAGTGCCTATAGTGAAATACATATATGAAAAGTTATTACTAAATCTAATATCTAGGAATGATTGTCTTAGTTTCTATTTAGTTCATACTCAATAACTTGATAATGGAAAGTACTTGTTTTATCCTTCATGAGACTTTCCAAGCATAACGAGTAATTCTTCTTCCAATGCATCTTTCTGGCAACGGAAACACTTTTTCTTTACCTAGGTTTTGTCTTCCTTAAAAGCATCTTTCCTAAAGTTTCCTTTATTAGGTTTAACATTTAGACCCTTTTTAAATTGCTTCTTAGACTTTTTCTTTCTCATGCTAAAAGAAGCAATATTAATCTCTTTTTTTCCTTTCTCTATCAATAAAACCCATTTAAGATTTTTTATAACACACATAAGGATAAATGGTTAGTTAATGAGCTTTTGACCATGTGTGTACAAGATGAAGGGAGACTATTATAGGAAGAGGGTGATTTTATGCATTTGACAACTAGAATGAGTAAGGCATGTTCTAGTAAGAAACTTAAAGAAAAGACAAAGATGCATGCTCCTACCACTGCTATCAAAAAGGATGATTTGTATTGTTTCTTTTATAAAAAGAAATGACATGTGAGAAAGAATTGTCCTAAAAGGTAAGTTTGGCTAGAGACGAAGGGCAATCTCTTATCTTCGGTTGGTTATGAATCTAATATTTGTGTTTTTCATAATGATTACAGGATTGATTCTGGTTCTACAATTCATATTTTAAATACCTTGTAGGGTTTTCTAAACCAAAGGAAACCATTGGAAAATGAATGTTGCATCTATTTAAGAAATCAAATGCCTTTACATGTTGAGCTTATTGGAACTTCTGAATTAATCTTCGATTCTAGACATATTCTAGATCCTGCTGCAACATAAGTAACTACCTTGAAATGCTTTTTGTAACACAGACCATTTTTCTCCCAAATTTTATGCCATGCTTTTTTGTTTCTCCTTGAATTTGCCTGAAAAAACTGACTAGTTGTTTATAAACATCTTTTAGCTTACTTTCTATTGAATTAACATGAAATTAATCATTTTTTACAAGATAATACACAAAAATCCATGATCTTGACATATGTGTATATTGTGGAAAAACAGTCAATATACACCCTAAAACTTTATAAATCGTTTATGGAGTTATATGTGATAAACACTTATCAATTATACACAACTGTGACCCTAATACTCTTCGAAATCAACAAAATTCTAAAAGCATGTACGACCAGTGTATGATCATATGTAAGGAAAAATTTGGCTTATGTATAGTGGTGAATATAAGAGTCACAACTTTGATAGATGTAATTCCCAAAATTCCCAACAATGGGAATTACTAGAAAATACCCTAAACAGTATAGGCAATGCTAGAAGTGAATGAATTTGGCATGACATGCCAAAGGACATTTCCAACAACACTCTCATTACGTGTAACAATGCATAATGGAAGCGATCTCATGTGACAACGTGAAACCATCCACTCAACCATAACAACCTGCAAACTAATTCAACTAATCCAATTTGTAAAACATTTAATAAATTTAACTTGAACTAAAACTTGATAATCTAACATATTTTTATGTTGTAATTCAGTTTCATCTTGTTATATTTGATTTAACAAAAACATGCAATTTTAAAACACAAGTCTAAAATAATTTTTAGAATACTAAAATAATGGCTCTGATACCACTATTGGGAATCTTAAGATCGCCAGGCGACCATGCAGTATAATTTAAAAACTTAATTAAAACTCCTAGGAAAGCCCATCTAGAATCTCCGTTTTTTGCAAATTACATAAATTAAAAATAATGAAACAACCATAGGGTGTTTTAGAAAACATACCTATATTTTTGGCTTTTCCAGTCTTTATGTGGTAGACCATTGACACTCATGGTAACCTACAAGAGCAATGATGGAGGCTTCGTGCACTTCAAATTTACTAGAATTTATAGGTGTATAAGCATGTGCTTACCAGTCATGGGCACGAGTGTAAAAAAAAAAAGAAAAAAACAAAGAAAATGTCGCTCTTTAATTTATACAAATAGGGTCACGACTATGATTATTCAAGTGCACACTTGTGACACCCCTATATATGCATGTGACTAAAATAGTCATGTCCATACTTAATGTTTTAACAACCTTAATTTTATATGTTATGTTGTGCAACATTCTAACAATATTTGATTAATTACATGTAGTCCCATGCATATAACCTATGTGCTTATGAATTAGTAAATTATTTAAATTTTGAAGTAAGTTTGACTCAGTCAAACCTAATTCTAGTCGAACATTTAGAATTTTGTCGACCACCTAGCTATACATGTGGCAACCCCCACCATAGACCACTGTAGACTGTTAATAATAATAATAATAATAATAATACTATAATATTACTTACAACGGGAGTCTCTACAATAAAAGTTGCTGCATGCAGAAGCTATGAATATAATTTACTAAGAAGCTGATGCTACATTTAAAAACTTCCTAGGTTTTTCATTTATAAAATATGCTACTTTTATAGTGTATATTAATAATATAATAAACACATATACATGATCAAAACTATACAAAAATATGCGAGCCATGAACATGCTATCTGCTACTAAGTCGTATCTCTAAAATCTGATAGCCTTTTCACTCTACTCAACCATAAGCTCACTGACCTATAAAAGAGAAAATAAGGAAGAAGGTGTGAGTGATAAAATCACTCAGTAAGCATTTTCTATCTCTAACACAAGCAGGTTTCAAGCTAAATCTTATTTTGTGACTTGTCACAATATTCTTTGTTATAATATTTGCCATATTCTTTATGTCTAAGATGTTTTTGTTTTATGTAGTGTTTGTCTTTATTTGTCTTGTTTCTTATAAAATGTTGTACATAACATTATGTGCATGCTTTAACGTCATGTCAATGTTAAAAAACTATAAAGATTTACCCTTGGGCCTATTTTCTAAAAACTCTTTTTGAAGTAAAAAGTTGTGATCCAAAGATCCTGAATATATACATATAGTACATACTAAAAAATGAATTAGAAAATATTGTATTGGAAAATAACTATTGCGCTAGCCATACTAATGAATACAACAATTCAACACCCTAGTTGTGTGAGCTCAATCCTACTAAAATTTACTGATGCATAATTAGCACTTTCTCTAATGAGTTTGGTTAATAACTATGTCCTCTTTAAATGACACCAGTTTCCTATTCTAGTGGGCGTGCAAACTCACAGGCACCCCCTCATATTCACCCCTAATTGATGTCTAGAACATCATATATTTATACTTTAAAAACATGCTATTAGATCCTTGAATCCATTTCTGAAAAAACTCTGATATGGCATGTTATGCTCTGTACTTTTAATCATGCATGATATGTTGTTTTATCTTGTTATTATTGATTTTTGGATGCTTAAAAGTGGTATAAGGTGGCTTAAGGATGCTTTAAAATTGTTTCTATGTTTATCTTAAAGTGCACAGGCACAGGGATCGTATACTGGTTGTGCTCTTAGTCATGCTAGCTTTGGGAATCCTTTCATAAGAATTTGGCTAGCCACACAGGTGTGTGGTGTGAGACATATGAGCATGCATCAAGGCACGAGGCCATGTCCCACACTTGCACGGGTATGTAGCTACCAAATGACATTCTTGTGTCTTGCTTACACAAGTGTGTGAATTTAGGAATAAACACACAAACATGTGCTTGATCACACAGGCATGTGTCTAGGTTTTCTAGGTACATACGAGTGCTATACAAGGCTATGCTCATACAGAAATAAGGATACACGAGTTTGCACCTGTAGGTACATGGTTGTGTGCTCAACTTAATCATTACACTCTTCTATTTGTAAACCCAGAAATCCTAACTCTTTTTTCATCCAACACTTTTAATCTCAATCAAGCATAACAATAGGCTCAAAACATCAGTAACAACATATATAGTCATCAAATCTCACTAAAGTCATGTTAGCCATGCCATATTCATCAAAATAACACATAAAGCACATATTCTCAGTGATATAAACATATTCACAAAAAATCACTCAATCAAACCTTCATTTAATATGTAAGCATGTTTGATAAGCGTTACAACTAATAGTTAATGCCATTCAACTCAAACAATGAAGAAGATATACTATGAAACAAGGTGAAAGAGGTAAAGGAACACTTACTTCTAGCAATAGAAGCTTGTTTTCTCTCTCTAAGAGTCTTTGGATCTCTAATCTAAAGCTAACAAGCTATTGGTTGATCTCTCTCAACTTTAGGGTTCATTAGGATATGAAGAAGAAGAAGAAGAAGAAGAAGAAGAAGATAAAAGTTGGAAACTGTACAAAAGCTGAAATATAAAACATATATATGGCTAAAATATGCGACTCATGATTGTATGTCTTGGGCATACGATCGTGTGTCTCATAGAAATCTCGAATTTCTCCTATTTTTGTACCATACATAAAATATTCTCCTAATAATACCCATGTACAAACCTCAAATAGCTTCTACATGACTATTTTACATCTGAACCCTCTCAAATCTATTTTCTATTAGAAAAATCTCACTTTTACCTTGATTTCAAGCCTAAATAGACAATTCTACCCTTGGGCTATTACAACTCTCCCTTCTAATAAAATTTCATCCCTGGAAATTACCTAAACAGTTATGGGTATCTTTCTCTCATGTCAGCCTCAACCTCCTAAAACCTTGACCAATTATATCTCTCTATTTCTAAGGGTTTTCACTTTATACTCCAAAATCTAAACTGGTACTTCTTGATAACTCAAATCATCTACTAACTCTAGGTCTTGAACTTTTGATACATAAGAAGGATTTCTTACATATTTTCTCAGCTAAGACACATGAAACATATTATGGATTCTATCCATGCTAGTTGGAAAGGCTAATCTGTAAGCAACTTTATGAATACGTGCCAAAATCTCATATGGACCAATAAAAGTCAGAGCCAACTTACCTCTTTTACCAAATGTCATGACACATTTGTAAGGAGCCACTATCAGGAACATATAGTCTCCAATCTAAAATTCTATCTCCCTATGCCTTTGATCTGTATAACTTTTCTAATGATCCTGGGCTTGTTTAATTCTCTATTTAATAACCCAAATTTGATCTATATCAACTGAGTCATCTCTAGCCCCATTATTGTCTCTAAAGAATTACTCTCACTAATATCATCCTAACATAGTGGTGATTTACATCTTCTACCATACAGTGCCTCAAAAGGTGTTATCTAAATAGTGGATAATAACTATTATTGTAAGCAAACTTCATCAATGGTAATAACTCAGTCTAATTAGTCTGGAAGTCCATACAGTAGGCTTTTAACATATCTTCTAGAATCTAGTTAAGCCTCTCAGTCTGACTATCTATCTGCGGGTGATAGGTTAAACTGAAATAAAGTCTAGTCCTTAATGCTCTCTATAGACTGCCTTAAAAAGCAAACAAAAATCTCAAATCATTGTCTTGAACTATATATTTGGGAACACCATGTAAAGCCTAAACCCTAACTCAGCCTAATTAGTAGATGATAGTGGATGATAACTATTATTGTAAGCAAACTTCATCAATAGTAATAACTCAAACTAATTAGTCTGGAAGTCCATACAATAGGCTCTTGACATGTCCTTCAGAATCTAGTTAAGTCTCTCAATCTGACCATCTATCTATAGGTGATAGGCTAAACTGAAATAAAGTCTGGTCTTTAATGCTCTCTATAGACTGTCTTAAAAAACAGACAAAAATCTCGAATCTTTGTCTTGAACTATATCTATAGAAATACCATGTAATCTAACAACCCCTTTGACATATAGATGACCCAACTAATAAGTACTCATACCCTTTTTGATTCGTAAGAAGTACGCAAACTTGCTCAATCTATCAATTATTACCTATATACTATTGTAACCACATTGTACTCTAGGAAGTCTTGATATAAAGTCCATAGAATTTTTCCTATTTCCACTTAGAAATCTTCAATGGTTGAAGTAAACCAGAAGGCCTTTGATGTTTTGCCTTAACCTGCTGACAAGTCAGACATCTAGTAATAAAATTTGTAATGTCTCTCTTCATACTAGACAACCAGAAATTTCTCTTGAGATTCTGATACATCTTAGTATTGCTTAGATGTGCTAAATACATTGTACTGTAAGTCTCTAACAATATTCTCTATCTTAACTCTGTATCCTTTAGCATATAAACTCTATCTTTGAACCTTAGAATCCTATCTTTAACCTCAAAATTTGGAGTAGAACCCTCGAAGACCCTCTGAACCATACTTTGAACCCATATGTTTAACATCTGACTAACTTTGATATCATCAAGTAGCATGGATACAATAAGAAGTCTGGAGAAACTAGTTGTTACTAACTTAATATCTTCTTTGGCAATCTTATGTTGTAACTCCCTATGAATTGAAATCATGAATAAAGTTATTCTTCTACTCAAAGCATTTGCCACTATATTAGCTCTACTAAAATGATAGTGAATCTCACAGTCATAATCATTCACTAATGCTAACCATCTCCTATGTCGTATGTTCAACTTTTTCTAGATAAAGAAATATTTGAGACTTTAATGATCTGAATAAATGTAGCATTTGACCTTATACAGATAGTCTCTAGATCTTCAAAGCAAACACCATAACAATCAACTCTAAATCAAGAGTAAAGTATCCTAACTAATAGTTCTTTAATTGCCTAAAGGTATAAGTAATTACCCTACCATGTTGTATCAACACTACTCATATCCATTGGTGGGAAGCATTTGCATAAATGTCAAAATTAACACTCTCTTAAGGCAATGCTAACACTAAAGCACTAGTCTACCTCTACTTTAACTTTTGAAACCTCTCTTTATAGTCCTTAATTTATATAAAAGGAACCTCTCTCTAAGTCAAAGAAGTTAATAGTCTCGTTATAGTAACCAGCTAACCTGACGAAACTTCTCACCTTCTTAAGTGTCCTTATCCTCGCTAACTCAAAATAACCTTTACCTTACTTGAGTCCACAGAAATACCAGTTGCTGATACTATATGCCCAAGAAATGCCAAGATGATTAACTTGGCCTTATACTTACTGAACTTGGCATAAAGCTGACAATCCCTTAACTTATGAAAAACAAATCTCAAATGCTCTTATACACTTCTGTACTCCTTGAGTAAACCAAAATATCATCGATAAATACAATAACAAATCTATCTAGACAAATATGGAAAACTTAGTTTATCAAGTCCATAAACACTATGGGAGCATTCGTAAACTTGAAAGGCATTATCACAAACTTATAGTGGTCATACCTCATCCTGAAAGTTGTCTTAGGTATATCTCTCTTTGCTACTCTTACCTGATGGTACCTAAACCTCAAATCAATCTTATAGAATACTATAGCTTCATTCAACTGATCAAACAAGTCATCAATCTTAGGTAACAGATACTTGGTCTTGATAGTCACCTTATTTAACTCTCTATAGTCTATACACATCCTCAAGGATCAATCTTTCTTCTTTACAAAAAAAAACTAGAGCACCCCAAGGAGAACAACTTAGCTTGATGAATCTCTTACCAATAAGCTCTTGAAGCTACTTATTCAATTCTTGAAGTTCTGCTAGAGCTATCCGATATGGAGCCTTAGAGATAAGAGTCTTACCAGGAATTAGCTTAATACAAAATTTCAACTCTCTCTCAAGAGGCAACCTTGGCAAATCCTCTAAAAACTTTTTCACTATAGGCACCTCCTCGATACTTGGTCTAACCACAACTTTACAAATTACATTAGCCAAGTATCTTACATAAATTTTACTCAATAATCTCTTCGCCTAAATACAAGAGATAAATATAGTCTTCACTTTCCCCTTTCCAAACACAAACTGATTGGAGCCTAACTATAATCTAACATTTTTCTTCTTATAGTCTATCTCTGTCCCATAACTACTTAGGAAATCTATGCCTAGGATCATGTCAAAATCAACTAACTCCAATATAATCAAGTCTATCCTCACTCTCCCACCTATGATTTTTATCTCCTTATCTATCATTACTCGATCACTTAAAACCACATTACTATTTGGTATCTTTATACATATACTCTTATCTTTTACATTATGGATCAACCTTACACTCTCTACTACTTCTCTAGATATAAAGCTATCTATGACACCACAATCAATGAACACATAAATAAAAGTATTAAGGAAGAGAAACTGATTGGTAATTACACGCAGAGTAGCCTCTTCTTGACCTCATTTGACTATAAATACTCTAGGTCTACCTTTACCAGAAAGACCAACACCTCCTTCAAGTGAATTGACACCACCTCTGCCAGCATCACTACCTCTATTTGCTAAACCATGAGTACCTCTACTTGCTCCACTACTAGCTAGGCACTCTGACAACCTATGCCTAGGCTATCGATACCTAAAACACAAACTCTAACTTGCTAGCCATTCCTCTAGATACCTCTTACCATAAGTCTTGCATATTGATAGCTCTATTCTCTATTTTCTTCCTCTAATAGCTTTTTTGGATTGCATAGGTCTCTTACCTCTATTATTACCTCTTTCAGAAACCTTGTCTAAAAATTTTTTTATTAGTTTAATGAACATACTCATTCTCTATAGATAAACTTCTGATCTCAAAGCTCTGTCTAAAGCATTACTAAATCTCTGAGGAAGAGAAGATCTTGTCATCACGTCGTTGGTAATAATGGGGTGTAATCCATACATAAACTTTTATACTCTAGTCACCTCTAAAGTTGTCATACCAGGGATAAACCTCAACAACTGATTAAATCTGGTGACATAATCTTTTACTAAACTTGTATCTTAAGTCAATTCTATAAATTCTTGAGCTTTGGTATGAACCATATCTATACTATAGTACTTCTCATCAAATAGTCTCTTAAACTCATCCCATGTCAAACTCTCTTCATCAATAGACATCCTTGCGAGGTTACACCACACCTTTATATCACCTTTGAGCATATAGGTAGTATACCTCACCTTTTCTCTGTTTGTCATGGAAAACAACCCCACATCATTCTCATCTGTTTCCATCTAGTTTTTTACTATTACAGAGTCTCTAGAACCAATAAACTTACATGGCTGATAAGCTCTAGGTAAACCATATATAGGATAAAGCCTCTCTGAACTGCATATACTAACTATCCCTAGACCATAATTCTAACCTCTTTAACACTCAAACCCTGGTATCTAATAACCCTTTATCCTTTACTCATAGTAACCTCTTCCTTACCTTTAATGGGCTTTACCAATAATAGGCTCTTGGGTCTTTACCTTTTTACATATTATAACCCTTCTCTTAGAACTTTTTTAACTATTTTTTTAACATCTTCTGTTCTAAGGGATGCTCGACAATATTGAGACCTCTTAGTATCACTAATACTTATGGGTCTTACTAAGGCACTATTTTCATCGCCTATGAATCTAGGTAAGTAGGATATCCTATATAAAGAACCATAACATAAGGGGTTAACATCTAACACAAAACTAAAATTCAAATTAAAATACTTATGCTGAGAGGACAGAGCAATGACTGTTGGGATACGCATAGAATATTAGTAATAAAGAAACATATCATGTATTCTAAGTGAAATAAGAGAAGAAACAGGAGATGGAAACAAAGAATCCATGATTATAACTAAGAGAAACTTAATAGTAGTGCAAAAACAACTTAAATAACATATCATGATCAGAAAACATATGGAAACAAGAGAACAGTAATATATACAGTAAACACATAGACACACATGTATATATATATGTGTGTGTGTGTGTGTGTGTGTGTGTATACAGAAACAGAAACAGTTATGAAACTTATAAGACAGGAATCTTACAAATACAAAATTAAAATACAACGTACAAAATAATATATGTATAACTTATTAACATACTTAATAAATTATCTGAACAGTAAGAATACACAGAACAAAACTAAAATAGATGTACATCTAAACAAAAAGTAATTAGAAGGAAATAAATGATAACCTATCATGTATGATATACATTACATTATATGACATGCCAACTTAGTGTTTTCAGATAAAGGGATCAATGGATCCATATGCATCAATTTTAAATGTCATAGCTCAATATCCGGGTTAGTTAGTAAAGATGAACTCGAGGGGGCATTTGCAGGATTTCAGCTTTCTGACTACGGTCATATTGGTTTACTTTTAGCTTACTGGTGCAAGGACTGGTATGGTATATATTTCAACTTACTGGCACTTTGCTGGTCTGGTTCAGCCCATATGACCAAGATGTCGAATCCCTATGTTCATTAGCCTGATCAACACAATATGTATCTTCAAATACATAGTGATTTCAGATACAAATGTTTTTCAATATTTTTAGCATTTTAGGATTTTCAGATCCCAACAGTATTTTAGTAAAATCAGCTTTTAAAAAGATATTTTTAGTAAATTGGGTTAAAGGCCCGGTTATGATTTCAACATCACTAAACAAGATTTCAGCATACTTTATAACAGGTCATATGTGTCATAAGAGTAAACAAAATAGAAGAATTATCAAACAAGCTGATAACCAGTAATATAGACAGAATATAAATGCCAGAGAGATAAGTATGTATAAAAAATTATATATATATAACAAGATGAATAGGTTTACAAAATAAACAATGATAGAATAGTAAATGATCCAAAGAACAGGATAATGAATATTAGAAAGAGAACTTAGTGAGTTGAGTTGCACCACTCATATTCCTCTTCATACTAGGTTGTTTATGTATACTCATATCTTTATTTACAACATAGCATGAAATAGTGTTTAAATAGTAAGTCAAACTAGAGAAAAAGACACTATAAGATCAGAAATAAATCAAGTTGAGTATATCATATTAGCAATCATACTAGCTATAGGCAAAATAGAGTCTATTAAGCTAGTAACCAATTAGCAATAATGAAATAGGAACAGAGTAAGAGAACAGTAAAAGAAAGAAAACAAAGAATAAGATAATAAGAGAAGAAGTTATTAGGCTAGCAGAAAACTTAGTTAAGTTCACTAGTTTAGTAGCTAGTCAGTGGTACATCAGCTTAGAGCCTACCTAAGGGTAGAGGTAGAAGATGCTTACTAAGTGATTTGTCACTCATCCCCTATAGTTTCTTTTTTCTTGCAAGTTGAGTCAAGGAGCTAAGCTTGAAGCACGAGATGACTGGAGAGTGAGATACGGCTTGAGTGTGTTCTTTCTCGGTGTTCTCAGTTTCGTGTATATATATATATATGTATTTAGTTTTCAGTAGATAGCATGTTAGCTTGTATGCTTTGTATTGCTCATGCATATGAAATGTACAATATCATTTATGTTTTCAGATATTAACTACTAGTAATAAAATATGACTTTTATTCAAGATACTATACAATAGGTTTTAGCATTCCACCACATTTCATTTATAAACTTCCGCACAACATGTAATTTTAGTAAAGCAACTTGTGTTAGACTCCTACTGTATGTACTAATAAAGGCTTCATTTCCCCGTACAATATAATAAAATACCATTATTTTGATAGTAATTTATGTATTATAGTAACAATAGTATATACGATAGTGGGGTCTTATAAGCCTAGAATAGCCTAAATAACTAGCAGAATACGATCCGAAAATAGATAGAAACAAGAAAACAGTTAGAGAAACAGTATAATCCCCTATGGGGTAAACTTATTAGATCAAAATAAGGTATCTATATAATGACAAGACTTTAGGCCTAATAGCCAAATAAACTTAGTTGGATGATTATAATTTTGGGGCTTATAGCCCTTAAACTTATGATAAGACAATTATGACATTTAGGCTTAATTCTTTTTTAGACAAACTTACAATCAATTAATTTTAGATAAAATGCATTTTTCTAGGTAAACGAATGATGAAATTGCACCTTTAGGGCAAATCAAATAGAAATACCTACCTTGAGTGACAAATAATGAAATTACCTACTTGAGGTGAATCAAACAAAACATACTCAATTTAGATGATGAATGATTATTTTACCTATTTAAGTTAACTTAAATTAAAATTACCTATTTTAGGTGACAAAAGATAGAAGTGCCCATTTGGAATGGCTTTATTCAAAATTGCCTACTTTGGTTGACAAATGCCCTTCTAAGGTAGCTATAAAAGTACCTGCCATAGGCCACTGTAGACTATTATTTAAATATAATATTATTCAAATAATATGCATATAACAGGAATCTCTATAATAAAATCTGCTATTGAACTAAAATCTTTCATGTAGAAGTTATGAATATAACATACTATTAATAATAGTAAGAAAATGTTGATTATGTATTAAAAAACCCTAGGTTTGTTTTCATTTATAAAACATGCTATTCATACTATGCATACTAACAATATAATACACATATATGCATGATCAAAACTGTATAAAATCATGCGAGCCATTAACATGTTATCTGTTGCCAAACTGTATCCTAAAGCTTATAGCCTTCTCGCCTCCAACTCAGCTATAAGAATCATTGACCTATAAAAAAAAAAAAAAAAAAAAAGAGGGATGGGTGATAAATCAATCAGTAAGTGTTTCTTATCTCTAACACAAGTAGGTTTCAAGCTTAGTCTCAATCATGACTTATCACATTAAGTTCTTGCTATAGTATTTTCTTAATTCTCTTTACTATAAATATCTTATGTTACTATAGTGTTCTTTGTATTTAGCTGTTATGTTTCTCACGAAATGTTGTATATGACATGATATGCATGCTCTAATGTCATGTCAATATTGAAAACTATAAAGATTTTCCCTTGGACCTATTTTTTAAAAACTCTTTTTGAAATAATAGCTATGATTCAAAGATCTTGAATATATATACGCAGTATATATTAAAAAGCTGAATCTAAAAATATTGTATTTGAAAATAACTTTTATACTGACCCAACTGATGAATACAAGGATTCGACACCTTGGTTTTATGAGTCTAATCCTACTAAAACTACGAATGCATAACTAGCACCCTCTCTAACGAGATAGGTTAATGACCATCTCTTTTCTAACAGATGCTAGTTTCTCTCTCTAATGGGTGTGTGAATTCACAAGCGTCACCTCGTATTCACCTCTAACTAATATCTGGAACATCGTATATTTATATTTTAAAAACATACTATTGGATTTTTGGATCTATTTCTAAAACTTTAATATGGCATGTCGTGTTTTATGTTACTAATCATGCATGATAAGTTGTTTTCTTTTAATATTAGTAAGTTTTGTATACTTAGAAGTAGCTTAGAGTAGCTTTAGATTGGTTAAAGTGTGTTCTATGCTTTCTCAAGGTGTATAAATGTGTGTTATTCAACACATGGTTGTTTAGGAAGGCATACGAGGCCATGTATGAGTCATGCTCTCGATAGTGCTAGCTTATGGAATTCTATTACGAAACTTTGGCCTACCACATGGATATGTGGTGTAAGACACACGGGCATACATAAAGGCATAAGATCATGTCCTACACTTGTACAAGTGTATGACAACACATACAATACTCTTGTGTCTTGTTTACGAAGGTGTGTGGAATTAAGAATGGGCACACGGTCATATACTTAGTCATACAAACATATGTCTAGGTTTTCTAGGCATGCACAACTACATGCAAGGTCATGTTATTGCAAAAATAAGGCCACAAGGTAGTGCACCTACAGGTACACAATTGTGTGCTTAAGTTAATCTCTATAAATACCCATCTAGAAACCAAGAAATTATAGGCACTCCAGTTGTATATTACTATATATGCTTTTATTATAAAATAAAAATAATAAATACAGTTATTATTATAAATAAAGTAATTAATATTTCCAATTATACATAGTAAAAATACCTAAATGTTGAGCTGAAATATGGCAATGGAAGATAAAGTTATGAAAATAAGGTAGCATGGCCTAAAATAACTTTTATATATTGAAAACCTCATACAAAGTAGTTATGCTAGTACATATGTGTCTACACTATATATTCATATGTAAATATAAAACAGTATATGCATGCAAACTGTAAGCATGCCATATAATTGAAAACTGGATCCCAACTAGTAGCCATCTCCTTCTCTCAACCTCTGCTACACTGACCTACAAGCGAAAGGAAAGTAAGAAGTGAATGATAAGTTCACCTAGTAAGTATTTCCTATCTCTAACCCTAAAACGTTCCTCTTCTGAGGGTAACATTACAAACATAACAAACTGGTCACCTTGAATACTATTTTGCCATTCATAGACTATTATTTGTGTACTATTGTTTATGTCTTATTATGCATTCGGAGTTTATATTGATTCTGAATGCCATCTGCTTATTCACATGCTGAAGTATGCGATGTTGTATATGTCATGTAAAAATGATATGCTGAAAATCATATCTAATGCCCTTGGGCTAATTATAAAACTAGTTTTATACTGAAAATTGTGATTCAAGGATCCTGAACCATACTAAATAAAATACTATAACTAAAAATCATGTTGTAACTTAAGACAACTGTTATACTACATAGACTAATGAATACAGGAATTCGGTACCCTGGCTATATTTGTTTCCTATTTAGACTCTTATGATATGAATAAATGCCACATCTCACTCCATATAAATAGTGTCTTTAAACCTTCAAAGCAAACATAACAGCTACTAGCTCTGAGTCATAGGTAGGGTATCTTAGCTCATGATCTTCTAATTGTATGCATATGCAATCACCCTATTTGCATGCATCAAAACTACACCAATCCCTTGATGGGAAGCATCGATGTAAATCTTAAAATCCAGTCCTTCTTGAGGTCTCTTTGTTTCAATTCTTGGAATCAGACTTTGCTTTCCTTAGTCCACACAAACAGAGTCTCTCGCCTGGTCAATACTATCAAAGGTCTTACCAAACTTAAAAATCCCTAGATAAACCTTTGATAATATCCTACCGATCCCAAGAAACTTTGGACTTCTTTAATCGTTCTAGGCCTCAGCCAACTCAAGATAACCTCTACCTTACTCGAGTCTATAAATAAACTGTCAACATAAATAATGTCCCAAGAACACCACTTTATCCAACCAAAATTCACACTTATTAAGACATGATTTGATTGTCTGATATTGAATACTTGATTGTGGAGGATGATTTAATGTTCATTGAGTTGTTAATAAAAAATGCTAAGCTTGATTATGCATGATAATGAAAATTGATATTATATGATGAAATATGATTAGATAAAACATGATTTAGGATAGATCTTAATGCATAGGTATATAAATGCATGTATCTGTGTTGGTTGATTATAGATCTAAAGTATATGAATCAAATTTGTGCATATGTTGATGAAAATTAGGTTGAATTTAAGTGATGAACATGTGACAGAAAATGATGAGTAAACTATTGTAATTGTTAAGTTCAATGCATTAAATATGCAATTTGTTAATAATATAGCTTAATTTTGATAGTATGATCAATCATGAGAAACTAGTTTGATGTTAAATGGTTGAGATTTGGCTGAGTTCGATTGATGTTTGGCTGTGGACGTTGGAGTAGAACATGATGTATGACCATACATGCAAGAAGCTCAAGCTTGTACATGCATCTTCTATAGCTTCACAACCATGCATCACATATGATGTATGGGTAAATTAGAAGTGTTTAGATGTACGTGTTGCTTAGCAGTCACAACCATACTTGACGAGGTATGGTTGTAAGGCTTGTATGGTCAAGGTCGTGAAATAATTGCTTGTATGGGAGTGTAATAACAAAATTCATGATAATACATCTTCGAGAGGCACGACCATGCATAACACTCTATGAGGAAAAATTAATAAGAATAAAAGAAAACAATTTAAGACTCTTAAGTAATAATAGATTAAGAATTTTATGAAACAGGTTTAATACATAAATTTCATTCTTATGAGATGGCATACCAAAAGAGAAAATAATTTAACATGAAAGAAAATAAAAATGATATTTCATGAGTTTCCATGTTCTATGAAAAAGTATAAAATGCGATGTTTCAAATATCTTTTAGAGGTGAATACAAAAGGGCATCTATGTATTTGCATACCTGTTAGAGAAGGAACCAACACTTATTAGAAAGGACATTACCTGTAGCTAAACTCGTTAGAAAGAGTATTGGTGTGTATAGTAAAACTCATATAGTTAAAGTGTCAAATCTCTATGTTCATCAGTTTGATGTGCATAAGAATATTTTTATGAACGACTTTATGATGAGATTTTCAAATCAATTATAAAAGTTATGATGAAAAGTTTTATGATAAAGTTTATAACATTTATGAAAGAAGGCTTTGGGCTAAGTCAAGACATGATTTTATTATGTTTTAGCAGGACATACACAATCAATAAGATAAAGTTAAGTAAACTTCAAGATAGAAAATGTGAATCCAAAGAAATTAAGTTAAACATTTATGATAGGATTTAAGAATTAATGAAGAAAAATTAAGGTTAAGAATTCTGTTTGTTGAGTGACTTATCACTCATTCTAAGTAAACTATCTTTTGCAAGTTTTAATACCGAGTAGTTGCACAGATGGTTGCTAATATTGGGATAATGTTAGCATTTGTAGATATGGTTGTATACTACTGTATGTTTTCAAAACAATTGTATAAATAAGGATCAATTTTGTAAATAATGTATGTTCCATATTTTATGAAGTTTTAATGAAATAAAGAGAAATTATTTAGAAATGGGTTTATGTTATGTTTTAATTATGTTAAGTAAAGTTCCGCACTATCCATGTATGAATGAAGTTTAATCTGTGGCATATTTATTGATATTTATACTTATATACTTGGATTAAAAATCGACTAAAAGTGAAAATACCCCCTTCGGGGTGACTTTGACAAAATAAAAAAAATGCTTTTTAAATCTAATCTTTGCCCCCTTATCACTCCTTTCGCCCCCTTATTACTTCAATTAGCATTAGGTTAGAAAAGTTAATTCTACCCTAGGTGAGGTTAGTAACTACTATGTCATCAAAGGACCCAGTAATCTCTCGTCCTAAACCTAATCAATCCTTACGTACAAAGGTTCAAGTTTCACATGCCCATTCAGGAATATGTCAACTCATGTTATCAAGATTTCTACAAAATAATGTTTCAAGAAGTCTTCTCCTATTAGGGACCACTTTAACAAACGATTGGTGAGATCTTACTATTATGGATAAAGACATATTTCAGAATGGGCAACAAAACTTGAAACTTTGTACATAAGAATTTGACTCAATCAATCACATGCAAAAAGGTCCTAAGGGTTTTATATATATATATATATATATATATATATATATATATATATATGTATATATAAGATAAATGTGTTACATATTAGTTGGTATCAGAACAAGATTTTAAGTTTGTTTTCAAACATTTTCGAGTATTTTCAAAGTTAAATGGATTTTAAAAGTGCATTGTTTTTTGAAAATTGCATTTAATTAGGAGTCTGAGAATTTTTGATAATTAGTGTTCATTATACCCACTTATTGTAAATGTTTTATTATTTATAATAATGAATTTCCCCTAGTTAATTAATGATTAATAAAATTTTAGACTTAAGGAGAAATATGCATCTTAATATCTCAGAGTGAGAGAGAAAGTGGCAAAGAGTATGAGTTCTATTAGAGTTACTTCTAAAAGGGGTAGGTTCTCTAGTAGTTTCGATTAGTTTGAGTTAGTAGATGTGAGAAATATGAGCACTAAAGCTTTGAGGGATAGAGATAGGAAGTTAGTATTAGATAACAGGATTAAATCAAGCTTTGATGAAGAGTTGGATGGGTCATTATATCATGGTAGGAAAAGGTTGCATCCTATATACAGTTTCCTTGGAGTTAATTAACCACAAAGATTTTGAGGTTCTCATGATCCAGTACTGGTTGAGAAATGGATAAAGTCATTAGAGAGTGGTATAAGGTTAGTTGGGATGAGTAATCAATAGAAAATACAGTGTTTTATGTATTTGTTAAGAGAAGATACTAAGTAATGGTGGAACTTGTTCAAGATGTTGGTATGTGTCAAGGCTAAGTAGGAGTGAGTTTCAAGGGATGTTCGATGACGAGTTTTGGAGTGTAGATTTGACTTATATAAGAGCTCAAAAGTTTATTAAGCTAACTTAGAAGAGTAGTTTAGTTTAAGAGTATACTACTTAGTTTAATTCATTAGCTAGGTATGCCTTAAGTTTAACAAGATTTGAAGAGAAGTGAGCTTAGAAGTTTGGCATGGTCTTTACCAAATGATAACGAGAGATGTAATGATGGGTACTTGTCTTCCTTAGAGGTCTAGTGAGGTATTAGGTAAAGCTTTGTAGTTTAAGGTTTCTTTGAAGAAGATGGGGATGTTTGCCAATAATAATAGTAAGGATAACGGTAAGAGGCAGATTCAGAGTAAAAAGGATGTTAAGAGTCATAAAAGGGCTTGAATGGAGTTACTGACTTGTGTAAAATGTCACAATAAACATCCAAGAGAGTGTTTGATGAGACAGAATATGTGTTTCAAGTGTAAGCAACCAGACATAGAGTGTGTGATTGTCCTTTGAAAATAAATGCTTAAAGAGAATGAGGTGCTGCTTAAAAGTTCCCTATGAGGCAAGAGTAAACAGATACTAATCCTTTAGCAGTCACTGGTCAATTACTTTTTCATACATATTGCTTATTTTTTCATGGCTTTTAAAGTTGTGTAATTTATATCGAATTTTGAGAGTTGTATCAACCACCTTGTGAACTTCTCGATTAGTAAGTGTGTCACTAACAAATAGTTAATTAAATTGGTTGTAGTGTATAAAATTACCTTATAGGTCAAGAAATAGTGTTTGAGTTCCCTTATAGCTTATACTGCTGCTAGGCAAGTTTTATCGATCATTAAATACTTGTATCTATTAGGTAACAACCTCTTGCTTAAGTAATACATAACTGTTTCTATCTTTTCTTCATTCTTTTGGGCTAACATTACCTTCACGGAAGTTTTTTGAATTGTCAAATGTAATAACAATAGTTCCCTAAACTTTATTAGAACTAACATAAGTAGATTCTTCAAATATTCCTTGATCTTGTTAAAAGCCTCTTGACATTGCTTGTCTTACTTCATCAGTTGATTTTTCTTTAACAGTCAAAAGATAAGCTCGCATTTGGTAGTTAGCTTCTAGATGAAATAGCTAATATATTGTAATCTGCCTATAAACTCTTTTACTTCCTTAATCATCTTAGATTGAGACATCTCTTGTATGGCCTTGATCTGTACTAGATCTAATTCTATTCCTTTTTTATTGAACATATGACCTAAGGTTTTTCCAAATGTGACCTTGAACACACACTTCTTTAGATTTAAACACAACTTGCATTTGATTACCTATTGTAGAAACTTTTCTAATTTAGTAAAGTGATCTTCCCAGATTTTGGATTTGACAACCATATCATCGATATATATCTTTATGGATCATGTTGTGGAATAAAGTTGTGTCTATCCTCTAGTAAGTGGCATTCATACTCTTCAATCCAAAAGGCATTATCTTATAACAGTACATTTCTTACTCATTAATGAACAAAGTCTTCTATTTATCTTCCTCAACCATTAATATCTAATTGTATCCAACATATCTATCACCTATAGATATCATAAAACTTCCAACAACATTGTCAACCAGTAAGTCTATATAAGGCAATGGAAAATCATCCTTAGAAATGCCTTGTTCAAATCCTTGTAGTCTACATACATCCTGACACATTTATTTTTTTTCGGTATTGGTACTATATTGGCAAGCTAATCTGTGTATTCTACAATCTCCAATAATCCTGTTGTGTTCTATTTTTCCACTTTTTCCTTTGCCTTTTGACTCCACAGTTCTCTCATCCTTTTGAGTTTTTATTTTACCAACTTAGTTTGGATACGTTGAAATAAAATGCTAAGCAATGTCTATTTCGACTTCTAACATATCTTTGCAAGTCCAAGTAAACGTCTTACCATGTTGATTCATTATTTTTATTAACCTCTCATTTTCCTCAAAGTCACGTTATTAGTGAATTCTATCATTTTTGGATTCTTAATTGTGTTAATATTAACAAAATTTGTTTCAAAATTACTAATTATTAGTGTATATATGTCAATGTTATGCATATGATTATAGGAACAAAAGTAATCAAAAAAGGGTTTATTATTGAATTCAGAAAGCAACATGAACCTGTCATTACATATAATCAGGTTATCATAAGCAATCCTACCAACTCTTTCTAAAATCTAATACAGTCCAATATATTAAGGAGCTAATTTGCTTTTTCTACCAAATTTGACCACCCTCTTATCGAAGTCACTTCTAAAAACATTTTTCACTTATCTAAAGCTCAATATCTTTATGTTTTTTATCTACATAACTTTTCTATTGATCATAGGTCTGTCTCATACACCGCTTAATCAACTATACTTGATCAATTATCTTTTAAGTCATCTCAAGACCTAATGCTTAATCCAATAAATCTTTCTTACTGATCTCATTCTACTGAATAAAGGACCTACACCTCATACCATAGAAAGCTTCATAAAAAGTCATCTAAATAATTGACTGATAATTATTATTGTATGCAAAGTCTATTAAAGGCAACAATTCAACCCAACTAGACCTATGATCCATATAACATGCTATTAGCATATTCTCCAAAATTTGATTAGTCATTTTCGTTTGACCATCTGTCTACGAAGAATATGCTAAAACTTAGCCTAGTATCTAATGATCTCTAAGAACTTCTCTAAAAGGTAGATATGAACCTAAAATCTTGATTTGAAACAAAACTCCTAGGAACGCCATACAACCTGAATTTAGCATTATTTCAGCTTAAAATCATGTAAAGTCCTACAAAACGTCAACAAATATCATGTGATCCTAAAGTTACTAAAATCAAGGGTAAAATTATGAAATCTTACTTGAAATAGTCTAAAATTACACCTAAATTGTGCATGTGACTAACACTTATCAATTGTAGGAAACCTACTCTAACAACCTAAAAATCCTTAAAACCTTGCTCTTTTAAATGAAGATAATTAGGAAATTGTTATGGTTCTAATGAACATGTTAGAGCCTCTCAAAACAGCAACCAATTCATGTTATAGAGTTCATTATCCTACAACATGTTTAATTTTATATTTGATCATGGAAATCAGTTTTATTTTTAAAGAATAAAGGTTTCATAATTTTTTTAGAAATATAGCATGCACAATGAAGAAAAATTCAAAATATATTAGAAAGACATATATTTATTATTTGTTGTAGTAATTGTTTTAAATCGTAGAGCAAAATTATTAGGTGTTCAAAATTTATTAGAGGTCATAAGTGATAATATAAGTGAACCTTCAACTTTTAGGTTAGACAATATACAAGAATTTTTGTTACAAATGTATTATATTTGTGAACAAAAATATGGTAACACTATATACATTTCTGATTCAAAACCACGGTTAAGTTCAAGTGGTTCATCCAAAGGTAAGTCCCGATTATATGTCATACTTAAGAAAGGTAAGCAACTGATAGGTCAATCCTCTAATTTTGGTGACCATTGTAATTATATTAATATTTGATCATTTTCTTAAAATAATGAATCCAACTAAAAATTTTGATATTTTAACTTGGTGGAAAGCATATCAAAACACCTATCTAGTATTTTCTACCATGGCATATGATCTAGTAACCTCTTTAGTATTTATTATAGCATCAAAACAAGTTTTTAGTGTAAGTGAATGCTTCTTGGATGATAGACAATTTAATTTACATCCAAATATGGTCGAAGCATTACATGTATGAAGGATTAGGTCATTATAAAATTCAAGCTACAAAATTGTGTGGCTGAAGATATATTTGAAGATTTTAAAATTTTAGATGTTCAAGATGATTAGATAATTAAAAGTTTGAAAATTAGTTAGAATTTTTGTAATTAAGTTTAATTTAAATTGTATGTTTAAGTATATACTATACTTTATTTTTCAACAATGTAACCATGATTTTCCTCTATCATAAGTTAAAGATACTATTCTCATTTCAATTATATGAAAATGTTTGAAAACTAATACATTATATAATAAAAATTACTAAAAAATAAAATAAAAAAGGTTATTGCAGCGGGTTGGCTTGACCCATTTGACACCTCTAGCCATGTGTGATTCTTTTTACTATATTAATCTCCTCTTTCATGGCTTTTCTCCAACATCATGGTTTGATTCCTCATAGTAACTTGTTGGTTCAAATTTCACAACATTGTAGTTGTCATTTATATCTTGCAAAGTTCTAGTTCTTCATAATATAGGCTCAGTATCATTATATAAGTCTTCTCCCTCTATAGTTACATCTTGCTCTTAGGAAAAAAACACCTATTTGATTTTTATTTGGTGTGTCCAACTTATGTTCTTTTTAGTCTCATATAGCAATTTCATTAAATTTAATATTTCTTACTTATCACTATTTTTTCTATCTTATGATCCATAATTTTATAGCCATTTTTTATGTTGTTGTACCCTAGAAAGATCCCAACCTCTGACTTTTAGTTTAGTTTTTCTCTCTTCTCTTTTTGAATAAGAATAAAGCACACACATCTAAAAATCCTCAAGTGCCCTACAAAAGATTGCTACCATATCAAAATTTGAATGGAACTTTGACTTTGAAAGCTTTAGTTGGTAACAAATTTGACAAATATATTGAAACATTTACTATTTCAACCCAAATGTTTTAACAACCTTTTCTTATATAGCAAGTATATTGTCATGCTTGTCACCATTTTATTTTTTATCTTACTCACTTCATTTTGTTATGGCATGTATAGAATAGTGAGTTGATGCTTGACTCCTTCTTTGTCAAAGAACGCCTTGAATTCCTTTAGGACATATTTTAATTTATTGTTTGATCTAATCATCTATAGCATCCCAGAGTTTTAGAAAGCCCTTAGGGGTAGAGTTTTGGGGTTAGAAATAGAATTCAGAGATAGATTGGGGGTCTAGCAGAGTTCAGGGGTGAGATAGTAGTTTTTCAGGGCTGTGTGGCCTTCGTATGATGCCTTTAGAGAGGTTTTAATCATGCGAAGCGCGGGAAATGGATTTTATCCATTTTTCCTTGATGCACTCCCGTGCATCATCCCTGCACGCTCGTGCAGGTGGGTAGAAAAGAGAGAGAGACGAGAGATTAATGTTTTCTCATCCAGTTTCAGCTTCTCTCTTCTTTGTTTCAGCAGTTCCCAGCCCTAGGCATGAAATTCAGTTTCCAGTAGCTCCCAATCCAGCAAGAGATCAGAGAGATTAGTTTGGATTTGAGATATCCAGCAGTCATGTCGAGAGGTAAGTGTTTCTTACTCTCTCCCTGTTGTTCCCAGCTTGTTTGAGATGTCTGGAAACATTTGCCGGTGTTTCCAGTATGTGATGATATGTTGTGTATGTACATATGATGTCATGATGATGATATGATACTGTGTTTGATGATTTTTCCTCCCAAATGCATGCTTGTTTGACTTGTATGTGTGTTGGTGAGAGAAGTGATGGATTTCCATGGTGAAATCGGTCGTAGTGGATGGATGATGAAATTGATGATTTGTATGTGTTGTTAGAAGTGCCATTTATGCATGTTTCAGTTTAATTGCAGATTGGATGTGGTTTGGTTGGGTTTCCGGCATTTCCAGGTGAAGTCTACTGCTACAAACCCAGGTGCACGACCGTGTGTCTGCAGACGCACGCCCGTGTGCCTTTGGTTCTGCGAGCGCACGTCCGTGTATGCGATGGGCACACGACCTGGAAATGCAGGGACACGACTGTGTGTCCTGAGGGACACGGCCGTGTGTCCCATCTTTGCATGAAATGGCCCAGAAATTCCAAAAGCACACACGCCCAGACGCACGGCCAACACACGGTCCCGTGTGCTGGGGCACACGCCCGTGTGCCCTTGCCCAGCACGGTCGTGTGTGCTGCGTGCACGACCGTGTGCCTTCCTTGCACGGTCGTGTGCCTTCCAGATTTTCCAGAAAAAGGCAGAAATGAATTGTTAAAGGTTTGGTAATCCATCCAAGGCCTAATAATCATCAGATAATCTAGATTTCAGCTAAGAACAGATGCATAAGCATGCATAGCACAGCATGTAGCCTGAATGAGGATTCCAGGGATCTGAATTCAGTAGATTTCAGCAGTTAGAACCCAATGTATGGGTTTCAGTTTTGGGGTGAACTCGAGGGGGCATCTGTGGGACCCAGCTTTCTGACACCAGTCAGTCAGCTCAGCAGTTTATCAGATTTCAGTTTTCTAGCCAGTAGCTAGAATTTTCAGCCCACTTGGCCAGGATGTCGAATCCCTGTGTTCATCAGCCTGATCAGCACAGCAGGTACCTTTGGGTACATTCAGTTTCAGATAGACAGATGCATGCATCATCAGTCAGTTTCAGTTTCCAGCTCAGCATGTCATTATGCATATATTATGGCATGACTAATTAATAATCAGAAACCAATAATCAGAAATCAGTAATCAGAATCAGCACCCGCAAGCGCATAGATGCATGTATAGGGCCGACCAGGTATGTGTGCCCTTGTTTGTTGCTTGCTTGGGTCGAGGGAAGTAAGGAATGCTTACTGGGTGATCTTTATCACTCATCCCTTTCCTTCTTCCTTCCTTTTTAGGTCAGTGTGCTGCTAGCGAGGAGCGGGTGGATTGAGGCTGGCAAGGAGGACCCTACACACACTACCAGCATGTATTTTATTTTCAGTTTTGGACCTGTGAGGTCTTGTATGTATCCAGATGTATATATCTATGTACAGAAACAATTTATTCAGTAATGAAAAGCCAGTTTGGGCTCATTGTATATTTCAGTATCAGTTTCAGCTTCCGCTTATAGTGTATAGCAGCAGATTTCTTTCTTTTTCGTAGGATTCTCATCTCGGGTACCCAAATTTTCAGTTTATTAAGTAAAAGAACAGTATTCTTCAGCAGCAGGAGTACTCGGGGCGGCGGGTCCTACATCATCTTGACTTAATAGCTAGTTTCTTTCTTTACTTGTGCTTTGAACTTTTTAAACTTATAGAAAACATCTTACTTCTAGTTTAAAAAACTCACCTAACAAAAATGAAAAGATTTTTATGTCGAATCTCATTGGAACATTTATAAAGACTTTACTCATTATTTTTTTATATAACAAGTCCTCTTGACTAAGCTTAAGTTGATTCACTAATGCTCATTATCTTGTCATTATAATCCTTTAAAGTTTTAGAGTCACTCATTTTAAGAATCTCTAACTCTCTCTATAAGTACTTGAATTTGTTTTATTCTATAACCGTCTTAGACTCTTCTTTCAATTAGTTCCAATTTTGTTTTTTAGTCTCATAATTTGTAACTCTTGTGAAAATAGGCTTTGAAACTAATG
This sequence comes from Anacardium occidentale, assembly GCA_026122585.1. NCBI lineage: Eukaryota > Viridiplantae > Streptophyta > Magnoliopsida > Sapindales > Anacardiaceae > Anacardium > Anacardium occidentale. The sequence goes on from JAJEJH010000004.1 coordinate 110,578, forward strand.
AATAGATTATAGTTAAGGCCTTGTGTTTCTTAGCATTGTCTTTACTGTGTTGAAGGATTTGTGCTACATCCCAAAGGTCAAATGCCCTTAGGTATGCCTTTATTTTTATTGTCCAGATAAGCAGTTTTCACCATAGAGGAGGTAAAGGGGTAAAAAATCCTTTGGTCATCATGAAGTTTCTCTCAAGTTTTTTAGGTCTTTTGGTGAATCTAACAATGCTTTGATACTATATTGATTTTTTTTAAAGAGCAAGAAAAAGAAATCTGTAAGTTAACAAATTTTTGGGAAAGTCGGAACCTTTGTTTATTTTCTATTTTTATCAAGCACACATAAAATAGAAATACAAAATAAAAGAGCTTTTTTATGATTCTCCATGACAAAATCCTAATTATGAGTCACAAATTGTTTTTGTGCATTTTATCCATGACAAACCTCTAAAAACATGGAAATAACATAACAAATGTTAACTAATCCTTCATTAAGTATAATAAGGACTCAAAAGTGTTATTTTGCAAGTCCATAAACAAACTGAAATAAAATAATAATAAAGCTTATAGAAGAATGTCAATGGTTAACACATGTAAGGATTCTAATATAGATTTCATTTGTTTGAGATCCCCGACACTAAAATTATTACTGTGTCAAGCAAACCCTGGTGCATTTTGGATATAAGAGAGGGATGGTGAAAGAGATGAAGTAGAAAGAGATAGAGAAAAAAGAATTACAGTAGAAAGATAAACCTCAGAGTAGAATTTAAATAGAAGGTAGCTTATTTACAGGCAACAGAGTAACAAATTGCACAATAAAAATGCTTATTTATATTGTATAACTGATTAAAAATGCTTTTATAGTAGTAGCTAGCTAACAAACTCTAGATAATTTGGTAATAGCAGCTCTCATGCTTGTTTACAGGCAACAGAGTAACAAATTGCACAATAAAAACTAATTGCAAAATAGAATAACAGATCAACAAAACAAAAATATAATAATTAGTAGATTCAACGACAACATTTCACCAATTTAACTTTCCTCATAATGCACTGTTTTCACATGTCATGTTTAAAAATTTGGAGCACCAGAGTTAGTCAGAAAGGGTTGTCATCTATAGTGGTTTAGCTTGTATCAATACCTTGCCCATAGAGAACCATGTCCTTAAGGGAAAATGTAGGGAAATGATGACAAATTTTCTTGGTAAATTCCTAAGTTGCCATAGAAGCGTCGTAGCCCTCACAGTGAATAATGACTTTACTCACTACTGTATTATGGTGTTTTACCATTTTTGGATCCAAAATCTAGAAAGGTTATGGATAAGTGGTCTGACTTGTCACAATCAGCAAGGTAGGAGAGGCTTGGATTGATGCATGCACAAGACAAAATTGCAAGACATGGAAAACATATTGGATAAATGTATTAGTGGGAAGAAGTAATCAATATGCCATTAGACCAACTTTGTCTTCAATCTAAAAAAGGCTATAGTAACAAGGCTACAGTTTTGAGTTTCCCTGATGAACAATAACTTTATGATAAGGTTAGAATTTAACAAAAACCTAGTCGTCAATTTGAAATTAAAATTTTGTTTCATTTCTATTTATCGAACTCTTCATGCAATGTTGGGCTTATTGTAAATGATGTTTGAGAATCTGAATTGTAACTTCCTTGGTTCTGAAAAGGTATCGATAGCCCTAATCTTAGAATCTTTTAGAAAATAAGGAATATGAATAGGTGGTGGATAGTCATATAAGGCTTCAAAAAGGGACATACGAATGCTTAAGTGCCAAGATGAATTATACCAGAATTCAGCCAAAGCTAACTATTGACACCACTTGTGAGGTAAGTCACCTGCCATACAATGTATATAACTTTCTAGAAAATGGTTAACCACTTCCGTTTAACCATCAGTTTACAGGTGGTAAGAAATGGATAACTGAATATTAACTCCTTGAAGCTTGAATATTTCTTGCCAAAAATTACTAAGGAAGAAAACCCTTCTATCACTGGTGATAGTATTAGGTAATCCATGTAATTTGTAAATGTTGTTCATAAAAACCTGAGCAATTATTAGGACTGTGAAAGAGTGAGAGGGAGCTATAAAATGGGCATACATAGTTAGGCGATCAACCATTACTAAAATCACTTCTCTTCCTTGAGATTTAGATAGTCTTTAAATAATATTCATGGTTAAGTCAAAGAATACTTCTATAGGAATGGGGAAAGGTTATAGTAGTTCTGGTGTTGCAACATTTTTTGATTTGAACTGTTGAGAGGTACCACACCCTCTAATGTAGTTACGTATATCCTTCCATAAGTCTTTCCAATACACTACAACCATAATTCATCTTGCTATAGAATTGACTCTTGAATGTCCCCCCAAAGAAGAATTATAAAACAAAGAGATTAGCGTAGTCCTAAGATTATCATTATTGCCTATAACATAATTACCTTTCCTGGTAAGTTTATTATCTTGCCATAAATAAGATTTATGAACAATAGAACTAGCTTGGAGTGCTTTAATAAGATGCTGTAAGTGAGGATCAGTAACCCATGTTTGTTCAATTTATTGAAATAGGTCAAAAGGAAGGATGACATTGGTTAGACTGAGTAACTCTGCTTTCGAAAATCTAGATAAGGTATCGGTTGTAAGATTTTATTTCCCTTTTCTACATGGTATCATATAATCAAACTATATTAGTTTAGCTATCTAAGATTGTTGAGATAGAGTGGTGACCTTTTACTCTAAGTGATACTTCAAACTTTGATGGTCTGTTTTGTTAAATCCCAAATACTACATGGCAAATAACCTAGAGGGGGGATGAATAGGTTATTTAGAAAACTTTTGTAATTTTAAAAATTTTTCCTATTCTCCCAACTTAAGCATACAAAAAATATATATATATATATATATATGCAAGCATAATTAATTATAAGGCTAAACAAGTATAAATAAAAGAGAGTAAGGGAAAAGAAATGCTCAGTCGATTTAGAGTGGTTAGGAGCTTCTCCACGCCTCCTACGTCCACAACTTCAAGCAATCCTGCTTGAAGATTTTCCTTCCACTAACTTCAACCCCGAAGTTATAATAGTTTTGATCCAAAGGATTTTGCCCTTAACTTAGTTTTAACAGGGATTACGCCTCATACTAGTTTCATGGGATTACGCCCAAGGGTTTGTGGAAATTTACAAGAATTTCCCTCACAAGGCTAATACAACAATTAAGCTCACAAGGTTTCTCTTTAAAGAAATACAACATAGTTTTTGTGAGAGAAATTGGACAAGAGATTAGAGAATGTAAGAGTGTAAGTTTTAGTACTGATTCTCTAACCCGTGAATCTTCAAATCATCTCTAATTTATAGGAATTAGGAAAAAGTAGCCGTCGAGATGATTTTGAGAGCCGTTGGAGACTTTCTGAAAAACTGCACGGGTGTGACGTTTTCTTGCATGATCATGTTGCACTTTCCAACGGTCATATTTATGCTAGAATGAGCGTGTGTATCTTCATTACACTGGCGTGTGTCAATTTTTTTTCCATCTTCTTTTGGATTCCAGAAGCTAGCATGAGATACATGCACGATCAACACACGGGAAGCATACGGTTACATTTTAGCCTTGCACACGAGCGTGTGTTTGTGCTACACGGCTGTGTGTGTCACTCTATTTTGACACACAACTGTGTCTCCTTCCTGCACATGGTCGTGTGTGCCATTTTGCCTTGACACACGGCTGTGTGTCCTTCTACACACAGTCGTGTGTGTTCTCTTATGCGTAACACGGGCGTATATGGCTTCAATTTCTCAATACATAGGCGTATGCATATATACTCCTGTAAAATAACTTTTCAATCCGATTTCGATCATGAACCAAGTTCATGTCAGGGGTAATTTTATCATTTCATAAATTTTAACATATTTTCGGAATCATCAAAACACTAAGGGTTGAACAAGTTTGAATAAGAAAAGGCTGGTATCTAAGGTAAGGCTCCCACCTCTTTATAGCTAGCAGAATAATTAACATTTTCTTTTCATAAATAGATAAATGTTGGTTTTTAAAGGCTAATAGTTTGTTGAAAAATGCAATAGGATGGTGATCTTACATCGATACAGCTCCAATTCCAACACTTAAGGCATTTGTCTCAATATTAAATGGTTTGGCTGGATCTAGTAATGCAAGGACAAAAGTAGTAACCATGGCTTTTTTAAGTCTTTCAAAGGCCATTTGTGCTAACTCAGCCTAGAAGAAGGCATTTTTCTTCAATAAATCAGTTAAGGGTTTAGCATTTTGATTAGAACCTTTGAAAAACCCTCTAAATAGCTTGTCAGCCTTAAAACCCCTCAAAGTTACTTGATAGTTTTAGGAAGAAGCCATGTCTTGACTGCTTCAATCTTGCTTAAGTCTATCATTACTCCTTGGGAACTAATTACATGACCCAAATAGGCTACCTAAGTGCACCCAAAGGTACACTTACTCCTCTTAGCATGAAAGTTCTTAGTTCTCAGAATATCAAAAACAGTCTTCAAGTGACACAAATGTTATGGCTTTTTATTATTGTAAACCAGGGTATCGTAAAAAAAAACCTAATACAAACTTTCTTAAATGAGGCTTAAAGATAGAATTCACTATGCTCTAAAATGTTGAAGAAACATTAGTGAGTCCAAAGAGCATGACTAAAAACTCATAATAACCCTAATGGGTTTTAAAAGCAATTTTATTAATCTGATTGGGATGCATTCTAATCTGCTAGTAGCCAATCTTCAGATCCATTTTTGAAAAAATTTCAGCCCTTGTTAGCTCATCAAGAAGTTAATCTATAATTGGAATTGGGTACTTATTTTTTATAGTCTACTAGTTCAAGGATCTATAATCAATACAAAGTCTCCATGACCCATCTTTCTTCCTAACAAGTACTACCGAGATGGAATAAGAACTATTACTAGGTTGTATGATTCCTGAGTCTATCATTTCTTGAATCAGTTTCTCCATCACATCCTCTTGGGTCCTCCATATCTATAGGGCCTAAAATTGATAGGTTATGCTCCCTCCTTAAGTATTATTTAATGACCTTATAATCTAGATGGAGTTAATCCTTGAATCTCCTAGAAATATCTGTATATTGTTCTAGCAAGGATTCTAACTCTAACTATTTGTTAATAACACAATCAGAACTTGTCTGTAGTATACAAAGTTCAATCAAGTTATCTGGATGTAAAGGAATAGCAAATTATATAACAGCTAATTGTGATTTTTTGAGTAATATTTTCTCTAATTGGCAGTTGTTCACTACTGAAATAGTGTTCTTTATGTCTCCTTGTAATATATAATGTTGACCTTTAACTGTGAACTTCATTTTCAACTCTTCAAAATTCCATAGTATATCACCAAGAGCAGATAGCCATTGAACCATTAGGATAACGTCATAGTTGTCTAATGGAATTATATATACATTTATGAAAAATAATTGATCCTACACCTTCCATTCAAAGACTTTGCTAATATGTTTGTAAGCTAATTCTTATCCATTAGTTACCGTTACCCTAGTTTCAACCATTGGAAATAATTGACATCCTAACTTAGTTATTGTCTATTGACTAAGGAAGTTATGGGTGCTTATAGAGTTTACTAGTATATACAACGTCTTCCTGGTATGCATTCCACTAAACTTCATAGTTCTAAGACTTAAAACATTGTGTAAAGCATTGAGAGACAATTACATCAAACCTTGTTCAATCTCTTCTACTTTTAAACCATCCTTAATTTCTTCTTTGTCACAACTAGTATCCACCTCTGTAACAACCCGAGGATAGAATGGTCTTTTTAGGCCTTGAATCGGGGTTAGAAGAGAGATTTCTCAGTTAGAAATCTGTTCCAGTGAGATAGAAGGGTAGAATGGTCTTTTGTTGGCTTTATATGCAGCTTGTGGAAGGAGTATGATCGTGCATTCGTATGCATACGCCCGTGCGTCCTTTTCTCGCCATGCACACCTGTGCATGTTTACCGCATGCCCGTGCATGCCTGCTGGTATATAAACCAATGTTTTTCCTCCACTTATTTCAGTTAGCTTTTTCCTTTTCTTTTCTCTCCAGAAAACACTAGCTTTTTTAGGGAGAGATTAATCAGCTTAAGCAACCATTCCAACCAAGATTCAGCCGAGGATAGAGAGATAGAACATCTTAGCAGCTCCAGGTAAGTATTCCCTTACCTTTTTCCCATTTTCCTTGGGTTTGTGCTTCCTTGGTTGGGCTATTTCAGTGATTGATGCATGTTTTTAGCTTATTAGCAGTGTATGATGTATGCTAGTATGTTTAATTAGATGTTTAATGAGTTTTGGGTTGAGTTTTGGTGTGATCTTACGGATTTAGACCGTGGGTGTCGAAATAGGGCTGGATACACGCCTGTGCGTTTATGCATGCACTCCCGTACATTCTAGTTTTAAGCAAGGCCACGGTCGTGTATGTGAGGCATGCACGACCAGCTTTTGAGAGGGGGTTACGCCCGTGCGCCTGAGGGTTACGGTTGTGCATGAGCCAAGTATGAGATTTTAGCCAGAATTTCTAGAGCCTTGCACGGTTAGGCTGCACGATCAGCTCACGGCCATGCATCTACATGCACGCCCGTCCGTCCGATCCTGCACGGTCGTGCGTCTTATAGAAATGAGAAAAAAAAAAGAAAGAAATAAACAGAATTTCAATAACAATAATGAAAAAAGAAGAAAAGAAAAGTAAAGTAAAGAGAAAAAGAATAAGATATTTTCTAGAGTTACGCTTTAATCTCACAATAGAACGAGAACTCATCAACAAACTTAAGCAGCGTAATCTAGTGATAGGTTACGATTAGAAAACAGAAATAAAGACAAGAACAAAACAAGAACAGAAAATAGTTTACAGAAAACAGAAAACAGAAAACAGAAACAGAAACAGAAACAGGAAAACAGTAATAAATACAGAATAGAAACAATACAACAGTAAGAAAGACTATAATCAGAAAGAAAAGATAATTAAAAAGATAGCATGCATGAATAGCATCATTCAGCATAGCATGTTAAACAGTGTTTTCAGAAAAAGGGATCAAGTGATCCAATTGCATCAGTTTTCAGCATTCAGGGCTCGATATCTGAGTCAAATATTTAGGGTGAATTCGAGGAGGCATCTGTAGGTTTTCAACTTTCTGACTTTGGTCAGATTTGTTAGATTTCAACTTACTGGTCCAAGGACTAGTATAGTAGGACATTTCAGCTTATTGGCACTTCGTTGGTATGGTTTAGCCCACTTGGCCAGGATGTCGAATCCTTGTTTTCATCAGCCTGATCAGTATAGCAAGTATCTTCGGATACAGAGATTTCAGAAATAGTTTTTATCAGCTTTTCAGTGTTTTGGTTCTTCAGATCCTAACATCAGTTTTTAAAAACATGTTTTCAGTAAACATGCCCAAGGGTAAATAGTATGATTTCAGCATCCCATGATACATAGTATATGGCATAGCTAAGCAGACAGACAGTAAGATCAGAATCATGTAAGATAAGAAATAAAAGAAAGATTTAGTTGCACGGTATACGTCAGAAATAAAGAAAAAAAAGAATTCAGTTGATCCTAACAGAATGCAAGAATTAATAAGAAAACTAGAGGATTAGAAGAAACTTTTAGGTTATCAGGAAATTAGTCAAGTTCGCTTAGATAGTAGTTAGTTAACAGCAGTAGCCTAGTCTAGAGCCAACCCGAGGGTAGAGGTAGGAGATGCTTACTGAGTGACTTGTCACTCATTCCCCTTAGTTTCCTGTTTTACAGGTTGGTGTTTTGGAGAGCTGAGCTTGGAGCACGAGATGGCTGGTGTGTGGGATATGGCTTAAGCAGGTTTTTATCCGAGTTTTCAGTTATATATGTATGTATATATATTTAGTTTCAACAGATAGCATGTTTGTGGCTCGCATGCTTTGTTTTGCTCATGCATTCAGATTGTATAGTATCATTTATGTTTTTAGATATTATTATATAATAAACATGAGTTTTATTTCGGGATATTGTATAGTGGGTTAGTTTCCCATCACAGATGTTTAAACCAGCTTCCGCATATTTTCAGTTAGCAGTCAGAGTAGTACCTACTGCTATATATTAGAGATATAGATATATATATATATATATATATATATAAAATATTCTACAGTAATATATAGCAGGTTGGGTGCTATAACCTCTAACTATAATGTGTAAAGTTGCCTCTTCTTACATTTGTGTCCCACAGGATACTTATCGTTGCACCAAGAACATAACCCTTTTACTCTTTTATCATCAAGTTTCTTACTGTTTTGAATTCTATTATGGTTATAGTTAGGCTGATAAGGTAGCTTAGGGGTGTTAGGGGTTAGGAAGAGCCCAGCTCGACGATTTGGTTTATTATGTTGTAAAAAGGTAGGAATAGTTGTGGTAGTGTTTACTGGTGGTTTGTAACTAGGCTCTAAGCTGGCTAATTTAGTATTTGGCTTAGATTGTCCTTTTAAAGCAGCCCTAGTTAGATCCTGGAATTTAGCTAATGCATAAGCATCTACCAGTGTTTTAGGTTTGACCATTCTGACAAGCATTTGAATTACATTAGTCAGGCTTGAGAGAAAAAAACTAAGAGCTTAGTCTTCCCTTATACGAGCTCTAAGATAGAATTTATCAAAAGAATCCAAATAATCCTAAAGGGTACCAGTTTGCTTTAGATTCTTTAGGTTAGCTAAAGAGTCATCAAAAGTATTAACTCTAAACTTGGCTCTTAGGTTACTCACATAATCATTCCATGTCACAGAACGACCTTCCCTTGATTTGGAAAAGCCTTAGTGCCATTGTATTGCTCTCCCATCTAAATATAAAGCGGTAATCTTCACTCGATGTTCTAGGGGTGTATCATCCACTTCAAAATAATACTTTACATGCACGAGCTAGTTATCAAAGTCTTCCCTATTAAATCCAGGGACTTCCAGTTTATTTGTACGAGTCCAGTATATGTGTAAATCTGTGCTTCGATCTGTCACTTTATTATTAGTATGATCCTCCGTTCGTTTTTCTAGCCATCATTTCAAATTGTTGAAGACTTAAACCACTATTGAGATTTCTAAGGTTTTCAAAAGATTCTTGAAAAGAGTTGTATTGTTTTCGCATCAAGTATTGGTGTATTTGCTCTGCTTCACAAATCATTTGAGTAAATTTGAGTCTTAGTTCTTGGTTACGGGTTCCTTTAGCCATATTTGAAGAAGGATAACTCTGATACCAATTAGTGAATTCTGGATTTATAAGAGAAGGATGGTGAAAGAGATAAAGTAGAAAGAGATAGAGAGAGAAGAATTACAATATAGAGATAAACCTCAAAAAAGAATTTTAATAAAAGGCTGATTATTCATATATATTGTATAACTGATTGCAAATGCTTTTATAGTAGTAGCTCATTAACAAACTCCAGATAATTTGGTACCAATAGCTCCCATGCTTGTTTACAAGCAACAGAGCAACAAATTGCAAAACAGAATACCAAATCAACAAAACAAAAATATTCAATGACAATTTATCTTTCCTCAAAATGCACTGTTTTTGCATATCATGTTTAAAAATTTGGAGTGCCAGAGTTAGTCCAAAAGGGTGTAACAACCCAAGATTAAAATGGTCTTTCTAGGCCTTGAATCAGGGTTAAAAGAGAGATTTTTCAGTTAGGAATCAGTTTCAGTGAGTTAGGAGGATAGAATGGCCTTTTTGTTGGCTTCGTATGTAGGTTGTGAAAGGAGCGCAATCGTGCGTCTCTAGACACACTCTTGTGCGTCCCTTTCTTGTCATGCATGCTTGTGCATCTAGCTATGTACGCTCGTGCATCTAGCTATGTATGCCCATGCATGTTTTCTGGTATATAAAATCAATTTTTTCCCTCCGTCAGTTTTAGCAAGTTTCTTATCCATTTCCCTTTCCTTTCTCTCCAGCTAACCCTAATCAAATTGAAAGAGAGATTAGCCAGCTTTAACAGCCAATCCAGCCAAGATTCAACCAGAGATAGCAAGATTGAAGTCATTAGCAGCTCCAGGTAAGTATCTTCTTACTTTCTTCCTCTTTTCATAAGTTTATGTTTTCCTTGGTTGGGTTGATTCAGTTATAGAAGCATGTTTCCAGTTTAATAGCATGTTTATGTGAATTTAATAATGTATTAGATGAGAAATTTGGAGGTTGAAGCATGCTTAGTTCCCTTAATACATATGTATGTGTGTTTAAAGGTTTAGAGAGATTTTGTATGATTTGGCTATGAATGATGGGGGGAAATGTGTTAATAGTAGTGTATGTTGCATGTATGCGTGTTATAGTATGTTTAATTGAAGTTTGGTAGAAATTTGAGTTGAGATTGGTGGTGATCTTGCGTGTTTTAGCCATGGTAGTTGAAATAGAGCAGAATACATGCCCGTGTGTTCGTGTATGCACGTCCGTGCATTCTGGGTTTTAGCAAGGTCACGGTCGTGTATATGAGCCATGCACGACTGGATTTTAGTAAGGTCATGATCGTGCATCTGAGGGTCACGGTCGTGAGTTAGCACAATTCAAGAATAAGCAGAGATTTTCCAGAACCTAGCACGATTGGGCTACACGACTAGCACATGGCCTGTGCAGACTTATGCACGCTCGTGCGTCCGATAGTGCACGCCCGTATGCCTAGTGAAAATGAGAAACTTTATTTCCATTCAGCAGAATTTCAATAATAAAAGAATATGTCTCATATTCTAAGTAATATAAGAGAAGAAATATCAGATTATGAATCAGGATAAGGCTAAAGAAGAAAGAGACACAGAAAATCATACGAGAACCTCAAAAGTCACACTTTCACAGTATTAATTGAGAAAAATTTAATAGTAATGCTGAAATAGCTTGAATAGTAAAATATGATCAGAAAACAGATGAAAACAGGAAAACAGTGACAGATATAACAAATGTATATGTATATGTATATACATATTTGAAACAGAACTCGAAACAGTATAGAAATAAACAGAAGCAGAACTAGTAACATTTATGAAATATATGATAAAGGAAACTGATAGATACAGCGACAAAATACAACATAACTCAGAACAGTTTACACAGAACTTATTAATAAGCTTAATAAATTATAGAAACAGTATAACATTGAGTATACGTAGAACAGAACTATAACAGATGTACATCTACACAGAAAGTAATCAGAAGAAAAGAAAGATAATTATCATGCATGATATGCATTACATGACATGACATGTCATACAGTGTTTTCAGAAAAGGGATGTAAGGATTCAATTACATGTTTTCAGTAGAAAAACATAATGATCCGAACATCAATTTCAGGGGTGAATATGAGGGGGCTTCTGTGAGTTTCAACACACCTGTAGGAGAACCAACATCAGGGCCTATATGACCATACTAGCCACTATATATCGGCATATGCATGTGTGCTCAATTAACAGCTTAGGGTGACATGAACAGTATACAGCACGATACGCTCAATTTCAGTTATCAGTTTCAGATTCAATGTAGCACGTGTGTAGAAAGTTTCTAGCATGTGTTTGCATAGGAAACTCACATGGTCAGGGTGTCGAATCCTTGTATTTATCAGTCTACGCAACATAGTTTTCAGATATGATTTTAATACAGATTTTCAGTATTTTAACGATTTTTATATCAGCTTTTTAATTATTTTAGGATCTTCAGATCCAACAATAGTATTTCAGTAAACAGTTTTCAGACATATGATTTCTATAAACAGGCCAAAGCCTAGATATGATTTCAGCATACTTCATGACATATCATTTCCACATGATATACATGGTAAAGCATGATTCAGTTATGATCAATCAGTGAGAACTAGTAAAACAATAAACATTCAGAATACATGAGAATCATGTGACAATACATGATAGAAGAACAATAAACATTCAGAATACATGAGAATCATGTGACAATACATGATAGAAGAACAAGCAGAATAGAGAAATTATCAGATAATCTGATAAATAGTAATACAGACAGACTATGAAATACCAGAAAAAAAAGTCGGTATAGAATATTACATATATGTAACAAAATGAATAGGTTTACAGAATAAACTTATGGGAGAACAATAAAAAAGAAAAAATAATGAATATCAGAAAGAGAGCTTAGTGAATCAAATTAGACTGTTCAAGATTTCTCTTCATTTTGGATTGTTTACATATACTCATATACGTATTTACGACACAGCATGAGCCAGTATCCGAAAATAAGTTAACTAAAAAAGAATATTCTATCAGATCAGAATGAACTCAGTTGAGGTTATTAGATAAACAGTCAGACTAGCTATAAGTAAAGTATAGTCTATTAAGCTAGTAATCAAATTGGCAATGAAATAGAAACAGTGTAAGAAAATATTAAAAAAATAAAACAGAGAATAAGATAAGAGAAGAAGTTATTAGGTTATCAGAGAACTTAGTTAAGTTCATCAGCTTAGTAGTTAGCTAGAGATGCATCAGCTTAGTAGTTAGCTAGAGATGCATCAGCTTAGTGCCTACCCGAGGGTAGAGGTAGGAGATGCTTACTGAGTGACTTGTCACTTATCCCCCTCAGTTTCCTTTCTTGCAGGTTGGTGTTTTGGGGAGTTGAGCTTGAAGCGTGAGATGGCTGGGGGGTGAGGTACAGCTCGAGTGGGCTCCTACCCGATATTTTCAATTAGACACATGTGTATTTATGTATATATGTATTTAGTTTTCAGCAGATAGCATGTTGGCTCACATGCTTATGTTGTTCATGTATATGAGGTGTACAATATCATTTGTATTTTCAGATACTAGTTATTAATAATAAAATATGAGTTTTATTAAGGATATTGTATAATGAGTTTCAGTTTTCCACCACAGTTATTTTATAAACCTCTGCATTGCATATGTTTTTAGTCTAGTTTTGTGTAAGATTTTCTGTTGGATGGGATAGGTAATAATTTTCAGACAGTAAATAAATAAAATAATATAATATAGTTTTTAAATAATAAATAAATAATAACAGCACAGTAACACCTTGTCATCTGCAATGATTTAGCTTGCACCAAACCCACCCATGATCGATGCAAGTGGAACCTAATAAGCATCCCATCGACCCCGAACTCAAGCATAACTAAAAAGGACAGCACCTTCATCCCCCCAACTTTGGGTAGAATGAATGGATCAATCTCGTCATTAACTATGCACTAAAAGAGAAATGCATCAAACTTATTATAATAATCATCAGTACTTTTATAGCCGTCAGGACTAAAAGCTCCAAACTTGAATGACATGTTTATGTATCCGATTGTCAGTCATGGACCATTGAAATCACAGCAGCTGCCGAAATTACTTGCACAAAAACCAGCAATAGTGAGCGTGTAGCAGCACTTTAGTTCGTCACCTGAACATAAATAGTGAATTCCTAATGAAAAAAGCATGAATTTAAACTTCGTCTTTGTTTGAAATGTAAAAGTCATCTCTGAGGAAAGTTTTGTCCACCAAAGAAAGAGAGAAGGGATGATTGTTGTGACTGTTCATGTCCATGCACGTGAGAGCAGGATGCTGTGAGGAAATGTAATTTCAGATGTTTTCCTGGAGTGCTGAAAAAGAAGAGAAAACTGTAACTTTTGTAGAAAATATTCTGAAGCAAATGTAATTGGAAGAATTCAGTTTCATTAAGCTTGTAAGCCAAAATATATATGTAACAAAGTACAAGATTCATTTAAAGGTTAATGCAGCCCATACATACAAAGTAGTAGGTACCCTAAATACAAGGATTATCATCCATTTCTAACCACCAGCATTAACTCTTTGTACACTAACAAAAGCAACATGCAAACTCAAATCCTAACATTCCTCCTTTGAGTTTGCTGCAATGATTCCCAGCTTGGACCTTAGGAATTCAAACTGGATTCTTGGCAGAGGCTTAGTCAATTTATCCGCAACTTGGTCTTTGGATCTACAGTGAACTAAATTAATTTCCCCTACTTTTTCCGCTTCTCTTAAGGCATGAAACTTAACATTTATATGCTTGGTCCTTCCATGCTGAACCGGATTTTTAGTGATTGATGTGGCTGACTTGTTATCAACATATATAGTGCAGCTACTGACCAACAAGAGTCCAAGATCATGCAAAATTTTTTTGATCCATGCAGCTTGATTCGCTGCATTCGCTGCGGCTATGCATTCAACTTCTACTGATGACTGGGCAACTACATCTTGCTTCTTGGAACACCAACTAAACAGTGCACTTCCTAAGGAAAAATAATAGCCAAAAGTGCTTTTGTAATCATCCAAACAGCTAGCCCAGTCACTGTCCGAATAAGCTGTCAGCCAAGCATGAGACTTCATTTGCTTCTTCGAGTACGATAATCCAAAGTTATGAGTTCCTTTGATGTATCTTAATACTCTTTTTGCTGCACTCCAATGAGATTTATTAGGACATTGCATGAACCTAGACAACAACGAAGAGGCAAACACAATGTCTGGCCTTGAAGAACATAAGTACAGAAGGCTTCTGACCAAGCTCCTATACATTCCAGCTTCTTCTTCATCTTCCAGATTTCTTTTCATGAGTTGAACATTGGTTATCACTGGAGTGGAGACTTCATTACAATTCTCAAAGCTGAACTTCTTTAGAATGTTCATGGCATATTGTTTTTGCGACAAAAATATGCCATCTTTTTTCTGATTGATTTCCATTCCAAGAAAATACTTCATCACTCTCAAATCAGTCATATCAAACTCTTGCCGCATGTTAATTTTAAAGCTTTTCATTTGAGCCTCATCTCCTCATGTAATCAGCATATCATCCACATACAAAGAGATGATTAATTGAACCTGATTCTTGTGTTTTTTGACATACAATGTGGGTTCATTTGGACTGCCTTCAAGCCCTTGAGTTACCAGGTAAGCATGAATTCTGGAAAACCAAGTTTTGGGAGCTTGCTTTAAGCCATACAAAGCTTTATGTAGCTTATATACATGATCTTCTTTGCCCTTGATTTTAAAGCCTTCAAGCTGCTCCACATACACCAATTCTGTAAGCACTCCATTCAAGAATGCTGATTTCACATCCAAGTGAAATATTTTCCAATCGAATTCAGCTGCCAGTGTAACTAATAACCTCACTGTATCATACCTGGCTACTGGCATATATGTCTCTGAAAAATCTACACCCGGTTGCTGCAGGTAGCCTTTAGCCACAAGTCTTGCCTTGAATTTGTTTACAGTCCCATCAGTATTGAGTTTGATCTTGTAAATCCATCTTACACCTATTATCTTTTGCTTAGC
Source organism: Anacardium occidentale (assembly GCA_026122585.1). Taxonomy (NCBI): domain Eukaryota; kingdom Viridiplantae; phylum Streptophyta; class Magnoliopsida; order Sapindales; family Anacardiaceae; genus Anacardium; species Anacardium occidentale. The sequence continues at coordinate 125,853 of JAJEJH010000004.1, forward strand.
AGGTCTTTCTACCAAGCTCCATGTTGAGTTCTTTTCAATCATTCTGAACTCTTCACGCATAGCTTTGAGCCAATTTTCATTCAATGCAGCTTCTTCATAAGTTTGGGGTTCAATGAGAGTAACATTGCACCTGCTATATATGTCTTCTAGTGACCTCAATCTTGGATTATTATCTTCATCTTCATCTTCATCCAAGCTTGTTTCAGGAAAGTCATCAGGTCCAGCATTAGAGAGTGGAACCTGTTTATCATTATCAGGTTTTCTGGCTGATTCGTTCCAGTTCCAGGATGCTTGTTCGTCGAACTTCACATTCCTACTAACCAAGACTTTGTTAGTAGTAGGAATATATATTCTATAGCCTTTGGAAACTTGACTATAACCAATGAAAATTCCTACTTGTGTCTTGGAGTCAAGTTTATTTCTCTTCTCACTTGGAATCAAGACATAGCATAAGCACCCGAAAATCTTCAGGTGTTCCACAGAAGGGTTGAAACCATGCCATATTTCAAAAGAAGTGGCATTGCATAAGACTTTAGATGGCAGCAAGTTGATTAAATATCCAGCTGTATTTACCGCCTCAGCCCATAAGAATTTCGACACATTTTTCTCATACATCAGGCATCTAGACATCTCCATTACAGTTCTAATTTTCCTTTCACTCACACCATTCTGTTGAGGTGTGTATGGAGTGGTCAATTGATGAATTATGCCCTCCTTCTTGCAATAGTCAGCAAAAGCATGTGATGTATATTCAGAACCATTGTCAGTCCTCAACATTTGCAATTTGTTATCAGTTTACTTCTCAACCATTGCTTTGAATTCTTTAAGTATTTGTAAAACTCCTGACTTTTCTTTCAAGAAAAAGGTCCAACAATACCTGTTGTAATCATCCACAAACAAAAGGAAAAATCGACTCCCATTCAATGAGGCTTCAGGAAGTGGGCCGCACAAATCTGAATGGATGAGTTACAGTTTCCTGGAAGTCTTTTTGTTGCTGCTCGGGAAGGGTAATTTAGTTTGTTTTCCTTGCTGGCATGCTGCACATACTTTATGCAAGTCACGGATGGCAGGAAGATCATGCACCAGTACTTTATCATGCATGTTCTTCAAGGACATATAATTTGAATGTCCTAGTCTTTTATGCCAAAGTATAGAGTCATTTTCTTCAAGCTGGACAGAATTTGCTGACATGCCTTCCCATTTTAATTCAAAGTGTTTATCTTTCATTTTTACAGCCATAATTTTTGTGTCATAGGAATCACAAATAGTGCATGTTTGATGTGCAAAATACAGGGTATATCCCTTCAACATCATCTGACCTACACTAAGTAGATTTTGGTTGAGATTGGGCACAAGAAGTACATCATGAATCAATATTGTACCTGAAGAATCTTGAATTTCAACACAGCCTTTTCCTTTAACTTCCAGCAGTGAGCCATCTCCAATCCTTACCTTTGATTGATAGGCTTCATCCAGCTCTTTAAAAATTGCGGCATCATAAGTCATGTGGTTAGAGCAGCCAGAATCTATCAACCAGCCAGCTTGAGTTCCTTGTGCTTTACAACAAGCAGCCACAAACAAATTCTCACTCAAGGTTTCTTGTTTTCCTTCTTCTTGTGCAATTTGAATCATTCGAGAAGAAGGTTCATGTTTGTTTTTGCATACCTTTTCAACATGACCAAGCTGGCTGCAAGCTCTACATTTCACATTCGGCCTGAACCAGCAATATGAAGGAAGGTGGCCTTTCTTCTTGCAATAGGGACAGGGATTATATTTCCCTTTCCTTTCATCAGCTTCTCTGCTTTTGTTTTCTTTTTCTTCTCTTCTGTCATTCATCTTCTTCAGGAATGGTTTCTTACTTAAGCCAAAGCTAGATTTCCTAACAAATTGTTTGGCTATCAATGCTCCTTCAGATGAATCTTCTTGCCGCATAAACCTACGTTGGTCTTGAGCTTTCAGTGCGTTAATAACTTCTGGAAGGGTAAGTTCAGAGAAAAGCTTGGAATCCTCTAATGATGATATCTTGGATTCATATCTCTCTAGAATGCTGACCAGCAGTTTTTCAATCACATGCTAATCACTTAAGGTTTCTCCCATCAATCTAATTTGATTCACAGTTTTCATTATCCTGTCAGAATAATCCTTTATACTTTCTTCCTCTTTCATTTTCAGCATCTCAAATTCTCTTCTGAAATTCAACACAATCATCTGCCTTGATCTTTCACTTCCAAGTGTGTAGCGACCCCCGCCCCAGGTTACTGTGCGCTGCGAAAATCACTGTTTATAATAATAAAATATACTTGACACGGGGACCTCTGCAGTAAAATCTGCTGCTGTATTACAATTTTCTTAATAAAAAAACTGTAAATATAATTTACTATGAAAGTAAATTAAATATAAGCGTGGAAACCCAGGCTACTCATGTATAAAAATAAACTGGTCATACAGTGTATACGATAATGTAATACACACATATGTACATGAGAAAATAAAAGCATGCGAGCCAACATGCTAACTACTGCTACCGAGCTATATCCCCAAAATCTCGCAGCGGTCTCGCTCCAGCTCAGCCTCGAAACACTGACCTGCAAAAGAAAACAGGAAAGGGAGTGAGTGACAAAGTCACTCAGTAAGCGTTTCCAAACACAACACTCGCAGGTCAAACAATTCACCGACTACGTGACTCGTCACGTAGAAGATTCTGCTAGACAGTTTTCTTACTGAATTCTGTTATATTTCTGTTCTGATACTGTTCTGTTTCTCATCTGGTTCTCATGAGATGCTGTACATGACAATGAAATGTCTATACTGATGTCATGTATACTGAAAAGCTGTAAAACTCGCCCTCAGGCTTATTTTTCTGAAAAACTGTCCTTTTCTGAAAGACTTTTCTGATAATAAAACTGTGATCCGAAGATCCTAAATATATACATATAGTATATCTGAAAACTGCATCAGAAAATATTGTATCTGAAAATCTCTGAAAATATCTGCTATGTTGGCCAGACTGATGAATACAGGGATTCGGCACCCTGGCCATGTGAGTTCAAGTCCTAAAGAATCTACTGATGCACAACCAGCACTCTCTCTAACGAGCTTGGTCAGTGACCATGTCCTCTCTAGCGGACGCTGGTTTCCCTCTCTAGCGCGTGTGCGAACTCACAGGTGCCCCCTCGTATCCACCCCTATCTGATATATGAAAAATCATATATGTATATCTGAAAAATCATGCTGTCAGATCCTTGGATCCAGTCTGAAAACATCTGATATGGCATGTCATGCTAAATGCTGATAATCATGCATGAAATGCTGATTTCTGATATTAATTTTGAGTTCTGTGCGCTTAGAAATGGCTTAGAGTGGCTTAATTCTCTTTTTAAATCGCTCACTGCTGATTTCTGAAGTGCACGGGCGTGTGTTCTGGGACGCACAGGCGTGTGTCAAGGCACACGGGACCGTGTCCCCGTCGTGCTGCTGGGCGTGCAACGTTCTGAAAAATTTTCATGAAAACTGGGTAAGGCACACGGGCGTGTGGGATAACACACGGGCGTGCATACTGAGGCACACGGGCGTGTATTGCACTGCACGGGCGTGTGGCTGCCTTTTTCTTCTTCTCGTGTTTCAGCCAACACGGGCATGTGGAATTAGGGGAAAGCACACGGGCGTGTGTACTCGGGCACACGGGCGTGTGTCTGGGTTTCTACACGCACACGGCCAGCCTACACGACCGTGTCCCATGCAGAAGTGAGGCCACACGGCCGTGCATCCAGGACTCACGGTCGTGTGCTCGACCCAATTTCTGCAGATGGCATCTGGAAATCCAGAAATTCCCACACCAACACTTCCACACACAAATTTAACACACATACAAGCTCAAAGCTGCTACTAGCATGCCAAAATACATCATTTCATCAACTCAAACACGCCATATCTCATACATGAAGCATATATCATCTGAAAACTGTATATACGCATGTAAATCATGGAAACCACTCAATCATCCAATCATGCATCATATCAAACTCAAGCATGCTGGAAACAACTCAAATAAGCACACATAACATTCTCATACACTGGAAACAGCCAAACAGGCTCTGAACTCAGCGAAAGAGGTAAGGAAAACACTTACCTCGCGTCATGGAAGCTCTATCTCTCTCTCTGGAAGATTCGGGATCTCGAATCTGAAGCTGAGCTACTGGGGGATCTCTCTCTGGAACTCTAGGGTTCACTGGAGCTGAGGAAGAAGAAGAGAAAATAAGCTGGGAGCTGGAAAACTAAAATTTGCGCGTAACTGGAAAACAAAACGAATAAATCTAGCTGGGGCAAGACACACGGTCGTGTGTCTAAGGCACACGGTCGTGTGTGCAGTGAAAAATAGTCATTTTCACCCCTACAAGCGCAGAAACGCTGACTAAGCCCCAAAGGACTTCTAAAATGACTCTTCTACCCCTCCTGAACTCTCTAAAATGACAATTCTACCCCTTGGGTCATTACAAAGTGAATCTTCCTTCAGCTTGTTCCAGGCTTCCTTGGCAGTCTCACAAGTGAGTATTTTTGAGAAGATAGTATCCGTAACTGCTTGGTGCAGAATGGACAACGTGCGCGGTGCTCTGGTTAATTCTTCTTCATGCATTCGAATTTGGTTCAGTGTCGGGTTTGGCCCTAATGGAGGTACTTCTCTCTCCTCCTCAATGTATTGCCAAAGTCCCAGCCCCTTCATGTAAATCTTCATTTTTACTGCCCATATATGGTAGTTTTCTCCAGTATAAATTGGTGTTGTCGTGGAGGTTAAAGAACCAGCAGATGATGGGATTGACGCCATTTGATTGAGTAGCTTTCAGGTTTCGAAGAAAAACACCTTGATCAGCAATAGACTTCCGAGGTTCAGGATGACAGCTGGTGCTCTGATACCATGTTGTGACTGTTCATGTCCATGCACGTGAGAGCAGGATGCTGTGAGGAAATGTAATTTCAGATGTTTTCCTGGAGTGCTGAAGAAGAAGAGAAAACTGTAACTTTTATAGAAAATATTCTGAAGCAAATGTAATTGGAAGAATTCAGTTTCATTAAGCTTGTAAGCCAAAATATATATGTAACAAAGTACAAGATTCATTTAAAGGTTAATGCAGCTCATACATACAAAGTAGTAGGTACCCTAAATACAAGGATTATCATCCATTTCTAACCACCAGCATTAACTCTTTGTACACTAGCAAAAGCAACATGCAAACTCAAATCCTAACAATGATCAATATTGTGAAGATAGGCTGTGAAGCTGTTTGATCATTACCAGTATTTTTCTTGCCAATGCTCCAACCAAATAAGCTAAATGGAGTTAAGTTTATTTAAATTCCAAGCTTGGAAATCGCAGAGTTTGAGACAATAAAAGCCATCAACAAAGTTCACTTCTCAAATTCTACATGTATCCTTAACATCGATATGAATAGGATACAATAAGATTCTTCTGATTCATTTGATATTTCCATAAAATACGGAATATATCACCTGGAGCCAACGATTCAGTCCAAGAGAAAAATATGATAGACATTGAATTTCAATCCATTGAAAAATCGGCTTTTTTTTTTTTTTTTGGTAATTAAAAAATTTATAAAAGAAAAACGGGCAAGCCCGATACAAAGAAAGCGCGGCAAAAAGCCCGCCAAAGTCCAAAAAAGGAAAATCTATCCATCCCTCTTGAGCGCCTACCTTGTTCGAAAGAGATCAAGAGAATATACAAGTCAATAAACAAACAATTTCTTAAGCTAAAGCTAAAAAATGAATATAATACCAACCCCAAAAGAGCAGCCCTAACTAAGGGATACAAGCAGCCCAATCTAAGAAAAAAGGCTGCAGCACCCAAAAACAGCCCAGGCTAAATAAAAACAAGCAGCCCAAGCAAGTTAAAAGCTAAATATACATTTACAAAATGAGTTGCCCATTGCAAGCAGACCAGCCAACTAGAGAGACTGGAGAACCTCCTACTGCAGCCTAAAAGTCCAGCAGCACAGCTGGGAAAACCACCATTTTCCCCAGCCAATGCTGTCCCGTAATTAATCCACCTGAATGCACATTGATAAGCATTAAAAGCCCGTTGAGATGTGTCTTCATGCCAGAAAAAAGGTTTCCAATTGCCTTCAAAACAAAAGGCCCTCAAAGCCTCCCAAAATCCTTTACAAACAACCAAGTAAAACCTGGAAATTTTCCAGATTTTACTGTTCACAGAACTGAAACCGTAAACAGTAATATCTGGGTTTTCCAGAATTAAAGCCTCTGAAAGCAGCCTGAACACCCTGTGAACCCAGCCGAACAGCCCCCCACAAGTGTAATTTTTCCCATGCTTAACATTCGAAGCCATTCGTCATTGATCGGATGTGATTCGACTCGAAAGGGTAGCAGGAGCCCAATTTGCATGGTTGTGGATAAAATGCAGCCACCTAATCCAACAAAAATCGGCTTTTTGTTGGAAACACGATATCCAAATCATGTGTAAATGTGGAGAAATTTCACTATTTTAAAGATAATTATTTTTTAGCTCATTAAAGTTCACCTGGGGGTCCGTAAGTCAGTGGTAGAGCATTTGATTGCAGATCAAAAGGTCACCGGTTGGGCCCTTTGATGATTTTAATTAATTTGATATAGCCTAAATATTTTCAAAATATTCCCAATTTCATTGAAGCTAATAAGAAAATTAAACCAGTAGATAAAAGAGATATGATGAAAGGTAATTGATTTCAGAATAGAATCAGATAAGAATATATCTAGCTAGGAAAGTGACCTAAAATGTTTATTTGAAAGCCATTTCATTATTATGTAGGCTGTGATGGCAAATGACTATCCATTTCCGATGGCCTTTCACAAGTCACAGTGATCCGATCAGTGAACTCTTTGAACTGTGCAACTCTTCCCAGTTCTTCAACTTCGTCGATGACACTATCGAGTCTTGCCACTATCTCTACCAGCAAAGAAGCAAAACAGGCGAAAGGAAGTGCTTCTGAGAATTCAAGGCTCATTATTGCCATCTTACTCAGCTGCGGCCTCAACGTCCTCCGGTCGACTTCCGGTACCCTTTTGGCTTCGCTTTCTAGGGAAGCAGAGGAGTGGTTTTCTCTCTTCTTTCTCCCTTCAACCATAGCGGTAGAGTCGGTTTCTACGCTGGTTAATGAAGGTTTAGTTTGTTTTTCTTGCTTTAGAGTTTCATGTGCAGCTGCTTCGGCTAACATGTTATCGGTATCGTTCTTGTTGGAACCGATAAACAGCCTTGGTTGAGATTTCATTGCGATATGAAGGTCTTCTAGAGCTTTCTGGAGGTGATCAGAGAGTATTTCCGGTGAGCATTGGCGTCGATTTTTAACACTACTGGCAAGTTCTGTAAACACTTTTGAAACTTCAGTGGCAAGGCGAATGCATGGATCTTTGAAGACGGCTCGAATCGATTTTGGAGTCTATCATGGAATCAAAATTAAAATCATATACAAGAATAATAACTCTACTTACAATTAATTGGAATAATATTAAAATATTACCTGAATTTCAGTTTCCAAACATCCATGAAGAGCAAAAACTGAATATCCAAATTTGCGAAGAACCGTTCCCAGTTTCACATATTGCTTAAATGGCACTTTGTACTTCGCGTGCCTAGGCTCCCACTTTGCATAATCTGCCTGCTCCCAATCAAACTTTCACTTCAATTAATATCCAGAAAACTTGAAAAAATTAACAAAAACTTAAACTAAAGTTAAAAATCGAGAAACTTACCAGTGTTTCGTCTTTAGTCTTTGAATCCAAAACAACTTTGTAACCTTCGTAGATGGTATCATAGCTGTCTTCGTCTACTTCTTCAGTATCATTGTCATTATCGTTGAAATATTCATGTGCACAAGCTGTATTAAGATTAAACAGCTTTTGACATTAAGATATTTTTGTTCACTTAATTCATAAGCTGCAGCAATCCAAGTTTATGGGTTCTTACCTTCGATGGATTTAGCGAGGCCTTCGAGTTTGGTGACAGTGGAATTGTGTAGGTCATGGCCTGACCAAATGGGGAAGATCAGAAGCGTCATGCAAACGCAGATGCCAACCGCAATGCTGATAGAAAAAACTTTTTCTTTTGCGATGCCCAACACATTGTCAACACGGTAACTTGATATTGTAATCAAATTAAAGGTTAACAGGAATATCACAACACCATCGTCATAGTGCTTCATTACGGATGGAAAGAACCTTACGTAAGTGGATCCAGCTCCTGTTAGATTCATAACGGAGGATTTTACAAAATACCCAAATATCTTTGATCACTATTTAAGCCATTCATAAAATCCAAAAACAATATGAAATGAAAGAATCAACAACAAGAGCATACTGTTGATTTCTATTTTAACTGGATTCGAATTAAGAAGGATGCACTATTTAGGGTGGAAAGAAGATAAATCTATAATGCCTTATAATAGCCTAAATATTACGTAATGTTTTGAAAGAAAGCCAGCTTACCTACTAGAAAAACTACAATACTAATAAAAACTGCTCGGAAAATATGACCGGAAACGTCTGAAATATATTCAATGGTTAAGGCTAAGAATCCTGCCAAAAATGTTCCAAATCCCCTATTCACTCCTTTGCAAAAAGTTGAGCCTGTATACATATATTCATTAGAAAAACAACTGACTTGTAAATGAAAATGTTAAAATTCTTATGAAATCAAAGCCTTGATATGCAGAAAAATATATGATAACCTGCAGTGAACTCAAGCACAACAGCCACGGTCAAAACAGCAACCATGGCACTTTCTCCAAATCTTTCGTACAGTGCCTCAATCAAATACAACTGCGAAACCAGTGCTATTGCAACCCCAACTTTCAGAGCATGAATCACTCGTCGATGATCTTCTTCACCCACCTCCCAACTTGTATGCCACCATGAATCCACAACTTTCTCCACTCTCTGAGCCAACCTTCCAAGACAATTCCTCAAAACTCCACCAAAGTTGCAGGTCGAACGCCACAACAAACCCGGAAACCTCCTCACTTTGTCACCAAGAATTTGAACGTAACTTCGGTGAGAAACCGCATCATTGGAGGCCGTGCGATCCGCCGTCTCAGTGCCAACTTGAACCGTTACGGACATGTTCAATTTTTCTACAAACAATTATCAATCAGTTAAGATAGACCATGGATAGATATAGCAGCATTTTCTTTAAGTTTATACGAGAAAAATCATCCTATTTTGCTGAAGGTGTTAAGCTTAATTTATTTATGCAAACTTTCCTGGATTCACATCCAAGAAAATATGAAGTGAAAAACATGGATACTAAATAGTGAGTTTCATAGAAGGGGGTAAGGCTTGAGATGAGTCAACGTGACGTAGAAAATTTGAACTTGTTTCTTTGATGATTTATATCTCTGTAATGAAGCTGAAATGGGAAATCTAAAAATTAGGGTTTCGTGGGAAATATATATACTCACTAAAAATCGAAGGAGTAGTTGAATTTGATGTATGGTGATCTAGCTCTTATTTTTCAAGTACTTTTTCTTTATCCTGTGAAACTGAGGTTTTTATGTTCATGACATATCTTCCATACAACCCCACTGCAACAGCATGATAATTTACATTAACTGGCATCAACAAAACACCGAATAATTAAATAAATTAAAATGACGGGTACATATCAAAATCATCAACAAATCAATTATACACATTTATTATGGAGAAGAGATAAATATATTTTCAATTATTCCAAGAGTTTGATAATTTTAGTTCTTACAGTATTTTAATGAGCAACTTGAGTTTGTTTCTAAAGTTTATTACCATCTTGGGCTCAATGCTTTGATCTCACCTTCCGAAATTGAAAAGCATATATAAGTATATTAAAAAAAACCAATTACATGATTGTTTTTCTCATTATTCAAGGGAAAAAAAAACTATAAAGTATAACATGAGAAGCTTGGTGAAATAATTAAAGATTGGAAAAATGAAATATGAAACAAACTCTTATTTACACTCCATATGTATGTTCCTTGAAACCCTAACATCCAAAAAAAAAAAAACGATTGTTAAACTATAATCAAACTTAATTTTCATATAAGAGAGACAGAGAGAGAGAGAGAGAGAGAGAATCAATTACTTGAAATGTTTGGAGGCTTGAGAATACTGATACCCTTTTGGCGAATTGAATTTGTGTCGATTCATTTGAGAGAATAAAAATAGAAGCACCCAGAAACACAGATCATAAACTTTAATTTGTTTTATGTTTAGAGATAGAAGAAAATGAAAAATCTATCAGAAAATTTTTTTTTTTTATTTTATTTTAAATTCAGACAGAAGTAAATACTTTTGTTATAAATACAAAAATGTGGGATTTGTTTTTTTTTTATTTAGTTTCTATATAACTTTTTTATTATTATTATTTTTTGGCCTTTAAGCTCAGCCAAGACTGACCACTGGATCCGCCCTTGTTTTGGGAACCCTTCGTTTGTTTTTGTCCCCATTTTTTTCCGACTATGAAGAGCACTTTCAAATAAATAAAATGCTTTTACTGTATCTTAGTTAGCGAAAAAGGGGTGTATTTAATTACATAATTATTTTTCATTACAAAAAAATTTCATTTTGGCTTCTAAATAAGCTCTTCGAGCAATAAAAAAAAAAAAACACAACTAGGCAAAGCAACAATAAAAATATTGTACTTACCGAAAAAAAAAAAATTGCTCTCAATATAGTTTGTTCACTCATTTATTTGGATATTTGTCAAACTATTCGAAATATTAGTTTATTAAACAACATATTGTAAGGCATTCAAACATTTATGTTATCTAATGATTACCAATCAATTTCAGATTTTAAGATCGAAAGTGTACCTTCTACCATAGTGAATTTTTACGTTCTCAAGAGTAGCTACTACAATTACCCGCTAAGAAGATTGTCCTTATAAATATTAAAATCCATTACTTCCAATTTATCATTAAAAACATTTGATGGGATGGATTTTGTATATCGTGAAAATTGGAGACTAGTTTTTTACGTTTCTGTATATGTTTATGCGCGTCCATCAAACGTAATTGGGTGACCTTTTATATCAATTGTCAAAAGGACAATTATGCCCTTAGTAAAGTGTTAGATCATTTTACCCTTATGAGAATTATTAAAATTTAAACCTTTAATTTGTAAATAATTCTAACTTTCTCCCACTTAGTCTCACACTTTATAACATTATCCACAACAACTTTTATGTTTAAATAGAAATTAAAATTGTGCGAATCATAGCAATAAATCCCTTTAAAATCAAGTATTACCTTCTATGTATCACAACATAATTCCTCTTTTTAAATAAACTCAAATATAGATTCAAACTTTATGAATAAAGCTCAAATATTTATTCTTGGTCCTGCATAATGTTTGTTTTTTCAACAAAATGTAAACAATTTGATGAAAAATAAATCAACAGAGTCAATTACATAAATATGTAAATTACAACTCATAACCATAAATCATTACGAAGTCCCAAAAGTATAACATGATCTCTGAAAACTTTAGGTGGCATGCCTTTGGTCAGAGAATCAGCAACTATCTGCTCAATTCGAATGTATTCTATGAGCACTTCCTTAGCTTTTAAGTGCTCTCTGATTACTAAATACTTAATGTCGATATGTTTACTTTTACTCTCACTTTTATTATTTTTAGCAAAGAACATGGTAGCAGAGTTGTCATAATACAACTTTATTAGCCTGGAAATGGACTCAACGATTTTCAGTCCAAAAATAAAACTTCATAATCAGATACCCTCTACAATAGCCTCAAAACAAGTAACAAACTTAGCTTCCATGGTAGAAGTGGCAACCAAATATTGTTTTGCACTTCTCCACAAAATGGCTCCCTCAGCTAGTAAAAACACATAACCGGATGTTGATTTATGAGAATCAACGTAACTAGCAAAGTCTAAGTCTGAATATCCAATAACTTCTAAATTATCAGATCTCTTGTATGTAAGCATTCAATTCTTTGTACCCTAAATGTATCTCATAACTTTCTTTGTAGCTCTCCAATGATCCAGGCTAGGATTACTCTGAAATCTTTCCAACACTCCAGTTACAAAAGCAATATCGGGTCAAGTATAAACTTGAGCATACATTAAACTTCCTATTGTCGAAAAGTGTGGAATGATTGCCATTTGTTCCTTTAAAAAATAAAGCTCTGGACATTGTTCTAAAGTCAATTTGTCACTTTTGACAGTGGGTGTAATACTCGATGAACATTTCTTCATCCGAAATATCTCAAGAACTTTTTTAGTATAGGCTTCTTGAGATAGCCCTAAAACATGAAATGATCTATTCTTATATATTTTAATGCCAATGACATAAAACACTTCACTTATATCTTTCATATCAAAGTTTTGAGAGAGAAACTGTTTAACCTCATGCAACAACCTCAAATCATTGGTTACAAATAAAATATCATCAACATATAACACAAGGAAGATGATTTTGCTTCCATTAACCTTGTGATATATATATATTGATCTATGATGTTTTCAACAAAACCAAATGAAGAAATAGCATCATGAAACCTTAAATACCATTGTCAAGAGGCTTGTTTAAGCTCGTATATAGACTTCTTCAACTTGTACACCAAATTCTCACCACAACTAGAAACAAACCCGTCAGGTTATTTCATATATACTTCTTCATGCAAATCCCCTTTTAGAAATGTGATTTTTACATCCATTTGGTGTAAATCAAAATCAAAATGGGCAGTTAATGTCATTATGATGCGGAATGAATCTTTCTTGGAAACAGGAGAAAAAGTCTTCTTATAATCAATTTCCTCCCTCTAAGTGAACCATCTGGCAATGAAATGGACTTTGTATCGCTCAATATTGCCATTGGAATCCTTTTTGGTGTTGAAAACTCATTTATAACTTATAGGTTTCTTTCTAATTAGCAATTCAACAAGGTCTCAAACTTGATTATGTGTCATTGAATTCATTTCATCTTTCATAGTATTATACCATAAATCAAATTTATCACTTTCAATAGCCTGTGAAAATGACTCATAATCATTTTCAATAATGATGTCATAGTCAGATTCTTGTAGATACACTATATAATCAATAAAAATTGTCGATTTTCTAACTCTAGTAGATCTTTTTAAAGCTAATTCAATAGTCTTTGTTTAAGACTATTGTACAACAGGTTGATCCTCTTGAAGAGGACGTTTACCATAATCTTCTAAAATTATTTCAAGAAGATATGGCTCAAGTATAGTTGGTTCTTATATGTTCATCCTAGTAGGACAAACAACCAACAATCTACTTAATGAGAGAGTACTAATATCAAGGATCGTGTCTTTAGTTCAATCAAATTCCTCAAGGATTAAGTCTCTGAATTGATCACTCTCACTAACCATATCATTCTTAAAAAATTTGGCATTCCTTGATTCGACAATCCTATTAGAATGATTTAGAAAATAAAATCTGTATCCCTTAGACTTCTTAGTACATCCAATAAAAATTACAATTATTGATCTTGGATCCAATTTTCTCTCATATGGATTATAAACTCTGACCTCAATGGGCCAACCCTAAATACGTAAATGTTTTAAACTTGGTTTCCAACCTTTCTATAACACAAATGACATTTTAAGAACAACCTTGGTTGGAACTCTGTTTAAAATATACGTTATTGTCTTAAGACCTTCTAGCCATAAAAAGTAAGGAAATTTGGAGTTACTCAGCATACTCCTTACTATATCCAACAACGTTTGATTTCTTCTTTCTACAACACCGTTCTGTGATGATGTGTTAGGCAAGGTATATTGGGTAACAATACCTTACTCCTGAAAAAATTTCACAAATAAACCAAGTGTTTATCCAAAACCAGTGTATCTACCATAACATTCACCACCTTGATTAGATCACACTATTTTTATTTGTTTACTACATTGTTTCTCTACTAAAGCTTTATATATTTTAAAAGCATCTAACGTTTTGTCCTTGTAATGAAGCATGTAGAGATACATAAATCTAATGTGATCATCAATGAATGTGATGAAATATTTCTTACCTACATAATTCAAATCAAGGCAATAGATATCAATATGTATGATTTCTAATAGTTGATTACTCATATTGGCATTTTTCTTTGACTTGTTAATTTGCTTACCTTTAATACAGTCTATACAAGTATCGAAATCAGTAAAGTTAAGATTTTTCAAGACACCTGAATTTACCAATTTCTTAATTTTATCAATGGAGATATGACATAATCTTTTATGTCATAAAAGTGAAGAATTCTCATTCATGATATAACGTTTAATACCAGTTGATTCATGTGAAACTGTCAAACTATATGAAACATTATTCAAATTTAATTTAAACAGACCATCACACAGTGTACCACAACCAATAATATTAGAATTCTTAAATAGTTTTATATAATTCCCAGAAAATTTAAAAGTATATACAAATAGTATAAGTCGTAAAACAAAAATCAAATTCCTAGAAAAATTAGGAATATAAAATGTTCTGTCTAAAATTAAAATATTTCCAATATCTATAATTAATCTACATGTTCCAACAGCTTCAACACGTGAAGGTATCTGATTTCTATAATAGATGCAACTTTCACTTTCGAATGATTTTCTTTGGTTTAGAAAACCCTGCAAGGTATTTGTAACATGGATTGTAAAGTCATAATCAATCCACCGATTATTATGAGAAACACAAATATTAGATTCATAACAAACTAAAGATAAGAGATTACCTTTCTTTTTTAACCAAACCTGTCATTTAAGACAATCCTTCCTCACATGTCCCTTTTTTTTACAGAAGAAATAGTGCAAACCATCCTTCTTAATGACAAGAGCAAGCGCATGCATCTTCGTTTTTCCTTGCTCGAAGATGCTTTACTAGATCCAATTATCACATGCATAGTCTTTGTAACATCCCAGGGTTAGTTTGGTCTTTTAGGCTTCTAATCTAGGATCAGATTGAGATTTTTGTAAATTCTAAGGTTGTGAGAAGTTTTGGGGTGAAATGAGAGTTTTTCTAGAGTTTGGTGGTTTGTGCATGGATCCGTTTGAGTGAATTTGCATGCGAGCGTAGGAAAATGACATTTTTGTAATTTTTCTGGGATGCACGCCCGTACATGAGAGGTGTACGCCCATGCATGCAATAAGTTTTAGCCGTCTTAGTTTTAAGTCGCGCTTATCCGCTTCCAAATCCATTTTCACCTAAAGTTTTCCTTTCAATTTCAGAGAACCTCAACCCTAGGAGGGAAGAGCAGCTTCCAGGACCATCCAATCCAGCTTGCTAGTGCGTTTTCCTACAAAGAGAAAGCATGTCAAGAGGTAGGTACTTCTTACCTCTTTCCCTTGCGTTTTGAGTATGATTGATGCATGTTTTGGTTGAGATGAGTTCGATTCCAGCATGCTTATGATGTTTTATTGCATATATGATGATTTGAGATGATTATATTGATGATTGATGCTTATTCGCGTGTGATGTGTGAGAATATATGTGTTTATATATGTTTTTGCCATGGATTGGATGATGTGCTTGAGATTGAAGTTGTTGAAAGGGCTATTATGCTTATATGAAGTGTTTTGCATGTGGGAAATGTTTACTTTGCATTTGGTATGTGATTTGGTTGGGAATCAAGTTGATTTCAAGCGGTCATGGAAGTGCAGAGTAGGACGCACACCCATGCATGTGTAGCGCACGCCTGTGCATACTGCCTTATCTGCATGGTCACGGCTGTGTTCACGTGCCCGTACATGACCTAATTTGAAGGGTCACACACGTACATAGCTTATGTACTCCCGTGCACCAAGAGAAAATGAGAATAATACATGAAAATTCCAGAGCCAAGCACGACCACATGCACGAGTTGGTCACAGTCCCGTGCAAGCTCATGCACACCCGTGCATACGACACGTACGCCCATAAGTCAGGCAGAAATGAGAAAATTAAGCAAGAAATGAGAAATATGCACAGTAAAAGCTATCCAATGGATAGAAAATAGTAACATGAGCTCAAATAAGAATACATGATGCATCATACATACAACATAGCATGGCATATCATACAGTGTTTTCAGAAATGGATCCAAAGATCTGAATTCATATTTTTAGTTGAAAAACATAGATTCCAAGGGTGAATACGAGGGGACACTTGTGAGTTTCAGCACACCCGTTGCACCAGGAGTTATATGCTCATTACTAGCCCTATGTATCGGCATGTGCCAGGTTACTCAGCTAGCAAATTTAGGTTTCCTGATCTGAGGATCAGATGTAGTATACTGCAAGACGCTCAATTTAGATCAGTTTTCAGGCCCAGGCCTGAGGCATCACGTGGCCCATACAGTTTATGGCGCGTGTTTGCATAGGAAACTCACATGGCCAAGGTGTCGAATCCCTGTATCCATCAGTCTGTGCAGCACAGTTTTCAACATAGCATGTACCCCAGGGTACACAATTTTCAGTATAGCTTTCAGATAAAGCTCTTATATGATTTTTAGATATGGGATCTCAGGATCCAACAACATAGTTTTTAATGAACAGTTTTCAGAAAACTATTTTCAGTATACAAGCCCAGACCTAGTTATGTTTTTAGCATGTTGCATAGCATGTCATGATTATATGACACATCAGCATATCATTCAGAGAATGATAAGACAGTAAGAAACAGTAAATGATCAGAATAAGAACCAACGTGTAAGAGACACGAACAGCAGAATATCAGAACATGAAAAGCCACATATTGACACGTGAATTTCAGAAAGCAAGTAACAGAACAGAACCGTATAGATAATGATTATCAGTAAGAGAGATTAGTGAGTCAAGTTTGACCGCTCGGATTACTCTTCACTCTAGGTTGTTTACGTATACTCATATACATATTTTACGATCCGGTATGAGGTAGTATCCGGTCTATGAAGTTGAGAATAACAGTATGAGTCTGTTCTAATTGAGATGATGTGGCAATCCTTCGAGAAGGATTGGTTTAGGGTCAGAGTTAGGAAGTGTTTATTGGGTGAATTTATCACTCACTCCCTACTTCCCTTTCTTTTACAGGTAAGTGTTGGGGGCTAGGAGGAGGAGTTGGCTGCTATCTGGGATCCAGTTGCTTATGTTTTTCAATATACCTCGGTTTACGTGCTTATACAGCTTTTATTTGCATGTAACTGCACATGTTTTATCATACTCATTCCGCGAATATTTTAATATATGAAAGTTTTTATCTGGGCATGTATATTTGTATGTATACATTTTTACCACAGATTTTTTCGCTGCGATATATTGGTTCAGTCTTACTCTCCTCTTGTAATAGTCTCCCTTCCTCTTGAATACACATAGTCAACAACTCATTAATAGACCATTTATCTTTATGTGTTATAAGAGATCTTAAATAGATTGTACTGATAGGCGAGAGTGTTAAGGATGTAATACACCTGGAAATCATCATCAATATCTATCTTTAAGGATTTAAGCTTGTTAAATATGTTTTGTAGCTACATGATATGCTTATGAACTCCTTTAATGCCCGTGAGCCTCAAAGAAGCAAGTCTACTAATAAGGGTGGATTCCAATGTCTTGTCAGATATCAAGAATTGAGCTTCAATAGCATTCAATAATTCCTTAACATTCTCACACTCCATAATTGAACCACAGATACTAGTCCTAATATGAGATTTAATGAACATCATATTCAATCGGTTGAATCACTCTCATCGTTCGTATAATGTAACCTGAGCCTCACTACTAACATTTGTTGACATAGGTGACTCATCCTTACGGATTGTATAATCAAGGTTTATACACCTCAAGTATAGTAAAACTTGCTCCTTCTATGTGGTATAATTATCACCATTCAACATCAGAACATTATCAACCATATATAAAACTGATTGCTCAGTTGTAATTTAAAAAATCACAAACATGGTTACAATTAATAGAAGGCATGTCCCATTAAACATTAATGATTAATCTACCAATGCAAATTAATCTAAATTAAACAAGAATCACATATCATAATATTTCTATATGGGTAAAGACATTATATATAATAATTCTTAACAGTTATTGATGAAACTATAAATTACCAATATTTCTTCATGCCTGTGGGCAAATCAAGGAATAAAATTAATTTATATTTCACCCTAATTAATCATGAAATACAACATTTCTTATGCGTAAAACATTGCATTAACATGTTTAATTAGAATTTTGATGTCATCACAAACATAATGCATATATTTCAATAATAAAGATGTTGTGGCTTCTTTAAATTATCAAAATATACACCGATAAACAACATAAATGTGAAAAACCAATATGTATGAGCACATCAGCATAAGAACCCATAAAAATCATGAAATTCGATATCTAGAAGCACATACACGTAAAAACATGTGCTAGAAGGGGTGCACGCGCTGCCACGGTCCACCAAAGTCAGCACACGCACCTCCACAAGTTGACACAGTCAGTCACGCGCCTTCACGTGCGATCACACACTGCCACATGCCCTTATGCATTCTGACCTTGGTCAATGGTCAAAATATTGACCGATCGATGGTCAATCTTTGACAAGTCAACGATCTGACGAATGGTCAACCAGATTAGGTTAACCCAATTTGATTAGGTTGGGTTAACTCGATTCGTTCTAATAACTTGAGTTGGGCTGACCCGATTGGCCCAATGGGTCGAGTTGATTCATTTTTTATGTGAGTTAACACACCAAGTCAACTTGGCGGTCTAACTCACTCAACTCATTGAGTCAACTTGCCCAATTCAAATAATTAAAAACAAATTTTAAATTTATAAATATATTTGCATGCAAAACACTGTAGCAGCCAGCCCTTTTAAACAAATTCAAAGCCCATAAACAATAAACAGGCCTAAAACAATTATAAAACCAAATGGGCGGCACATGCCTTTAAGAATAAATAAAACTACAGCTTTTTTTTGTTTTTTTGTTTGATATATCACATGCTTTTCACGTTGTTTCAAACAATGCTGCAGCCAACATTAATTGTAGCAAATTGGAACATTTTGAAAACCAAAGAGACAGCAGTTACACGGTTAAAGAAAAGTCAAGTAATAAAAAATGAACCGTGTCAGGCAAATTCGAGTTTAAAAAAAACCCCAGTAATCAAATACGAATTGCAGACCTAATTAAATGATTTCTGACCACTATTCTGACAATGACAATTGGGTGAAGGAAAATGACGTAAATAGACGCGCAAACAAATCCCAATAACCAAAATTTCCTAACATCATTGTTAAAATTATCCTTTACAGTGATAAGAATCAAAACACATTAATTCAGATTTAATTTATATTCAAAAACTAAAAATTTTTACAACCAACCTAATTTGATGTCGAATTTTATATATATGACATCAATTTCATTTAACAATATTAAAAAAGATAAAAGCTCTAATTTTATCTTAAGAACCCTAATTTCTTTAAATTCAAAATTAAGCAGAAATTAATCCAGGCAAGAAATTTAAGCTTTGATACCAAATGTAAGATATTCAAACATTCATATTATCTAATAATAACAAATCAATTTCGGATTTCAAAACCAAAAGCATATCTCTTGTCACGGTGAATTTCTACGTTTTGGAGAGTAGCTGTTATAATTCCTCGTTAAGAAGATTGTCCTCGTCAAAAAGATTGTCCTCATCAATATTGAAATCTAGTACTTTCAATTTATCATTGAAAACCTTTGATAGGATGGGTTCTATATACAATGAAAATTGAGGACTAGTTTTCTACGTTTCCGTAAATGTTTATGCGTGTTTATCAAACGCAATTGGATGACATTTTATACCAATCGTCAAAATAACAATTATGTCCTTAATAAAGTGTTATACTATTTTATCCTTATAAGAATTATTAAAATTAAAACTTTTAATTTGTAAATAATTTTAACACATATAATATCGTTATTTTAAGTTTAAGCCCTAATTTATATATCTAACATGGATTGGAAACAATTCATGGGAAAATAGAAATAGATTTGATTCAAACTTGAATTTAAGTTTATTCGAATTTGTTTTAATTCAAGAAAGTCAAGCTTAAAATTAAACTCAAAACCAATGAGCTTTAATAAAATTAAACTCAAACTCGATACGTAGAGCTAATGTAATAGCCCGAGGTTAGATTGGTCCTTTATAGGCCTTGAGTCGGGGTTAGAAGAGAGATTTTTCAGTTAGAAATCGGTTCCAGTGAGATAGAAGAGTAAAATTGTCTCTTTTTGGCTTTATATGCAGCTTGTGGAAGGAGCACGACCGTGCATTCTCGTGCGCACGCTCGTGCGTCCTTTTCTTGCTATGCACGCCCGTGCGTCTTGTATGTACGCCCATGCATGCCTGCTGGTATATAAACCAATGTTTTTTCCTCCGCCCGTTTCAGTCAGCTTTTTCCTTTTCTTTTCTCTCTCGGAAACTCTAGCTTTTTGAGGGAGAGATTAGCCAGCTTTAGCAGCCATTCCAGCCAAGATTCAGCCGAGGATAGAGAGATAGAAGATCTTAGCAGCTCCATGTAAGTATTCCCTTACCTTTTCCCCTTTTCCTTGGGTTTGTGCTTCCTTGGTTAGATGTTTTCAGTGATTGATGCATGTTTTTAGTTTATTAGCATTGTATGTTGCATGCTAGTATTTTTCATTTAGAAATGTGATGAGTTTTGGGTTGAGATTTGGTGTGATCTTGTGGATTTCGGTCGTAGGTGTCGAAAGAGGGCTGGATGCACGCCCGTGCATTCGTTCATGCACGCCCGTGCATTTTGGTTTTGAGCAAGGTCACGACCGTGTATGCGAGCATGCACGACTAGTTTTTGAGAGGGAGTCACGCCCATGCGCCTGAGGGTCATGGCCGTGCGTGAGCCAAATGTGAGTTTTTAGCCAGAAATTCCAAAAGCTTGCACGGTTGGGTTGCACGATCGGCACACGGCCCGTGCACTCGCATGCACGCCCGTGCACCTTAGAAAAATGAGAAAAAGAAAAAAAATAAGCAAAAATAAATGAATAAGTAGAATTTCAATAACAAGAAACAAAAAAGAAGAATGAAAAGAGAAAAGAATAAGATATTTTTCCAAAATCACATTTTAAGCTCCCAACAGAATAAGAAACTCATCACCAGACTAAAGCAGCGTAATCTAGCGATAGGTTACGATTAGAAAACAGAAACATAATCAGAAACAGAAACAGAAAACAAAAACAAAAATAGAAAGAGAACAGAAAACAGAAAACAGGAAAACAGAAACAGTACAACAGTAAGATAAACAGTAAACAGAAAGAAAAGAAAATTGAAATGATAACATGCATGAATAGCATCATTCAGCATAGCATGTTAAACAGTGTTTTCAGAAAAGGGATCAAATGATCCAATTATATCAGTTTTTAGCATTCAGGGCTCGATATCCGAGTTTATTATTGAAGGTGAATTTGAGGGGGCATCTGTGGGATTTCAGCTTTTTGACTTCGATCAGATTGGTTAGACTTCAGCTTACTGGTCCGAAGACTAGTATGGTAGGACATTTCAGCTTACTGGCACTTTGCTGGTATGGTTTAGCCCACTTAGCCAAGATACCGAATCTCTGTTTTCATCAGTCTAATCAGCATAGCAGGTATCTTCGGATACAGAGATTTCAGAAACATGTTTTACTCAACTTTTCAATGTTTTGGATCTTCCGATCCTAACATCAGTTTTCAGAATATGTTTTCAGAAAAACAGGCCCACGGGTAAATAGCACGATTTCAGTATTCTATGATACGTAGTACATGGCATGACAGAACATACAAACAGTAAAATTAGAATCATGTAAGAATAGAAATAAAAGAAAGATAAAGCTGCACGATATACGTAAGAAATAAGAAATAAAAGAATTCAGTTAATTCTATCAGAACGCAAGAATTAATAAGAAAAGCAGAGGATTAAAAGAAACATTTAGGCTATCAGGAGCTTAGTTAAGTTCGCCTAGATAGCAGTTAGTCAACAGCAGCTTAGTCTAGAGTTTACCCGAGGGTAAAGGTAGGAGATGCTTACCTAGTGACTTGTCACTCATTCCCCTTCGTTGCCTTTTTGCAGGTTGGTGTTTCGGGGAGCTGAGCTTGGTGCACGAGATGGCTGGTGTGTGGGGATATGGCTTGAACGGGTTTCACCCGAGTTTTCAGATATATTTATGTATATATATATGTTTAGTTTCAACAGATAGCATGTTCGTGGCTCGCATGCTTTAGATTGCTCATGCATTCAAATTGTACAGTATCTTTATGTTTTCAGATATTATTATTATTATTATTATTATTATTTTATAAATATGAGTTTTTATTCATGATACTGTACAGTAGGTTTTAGTGTCCCATCACAGATGTTTAGACCAGCTTCCGCATATTTTCAGTAAGCAGTCAGAGTAATACCCACTGCTATATATTAGAGATTTATATTTATATATATATATATAAAAAAAAAAAGGGCCTACAGTGATATATAGCAGGCGGGGTATTACAGCTAAGCTCGAATTTAATTCAAGCTTAACTTGTTACTGTCGCAAAATTAAATTTATTTATTAAACTTAAATTTATTTATTTTTTCTAATAAAAATATTGAAAACAATTGGAAATATGATAAAAAAAATAAAAAACAGGTGAGTGGTTGAAATTTTTTTCACCTAATGTAAGACATTAAATTGGGTTAAGTGTTTGTTTACAAAGGATAAAATAGGCTGTTAAAAATATACACCTCTTATATATCAGAAGGAAATATTTTTAAGCATCCACTCTACTTACTACAAATAACCATTTAACATGAGAAAATTTTGAATTACTTTCCATGATCATTATAACTATATTTATCTTTTTTTTTCTTTTCAATGTATTCTTTTACTAGAAAACATAAATTAAAAAAATAAAAAATAATTTTTTATATACATTTTTTAGTTCGATTATAAAATTTTTAAAACCGTAGTTTAAATTAAGGCTCAAACTGGAGACATAACAACTCATTTCAGACTCAATTGAATCAAATTGGTCATTGAATCCAACCCTTCTTAGAAAATTATGTAAGTTTTCTTAATCTAGTCATGCACAACACAGGTGGGAAAATTAGACAAGCTATCTTAGTCAAACTTGAGTCATGACAGCTTAGCTTGACATTCAGTTCATTACTACTGCAGTTCTCAAAGTCTAAAACTCTAAACAGAAAAAATGTTGAATAGTACAAGACAGATGATTAGCTCCACTTGAAGCAGGTGGGAAACAAAGTAAAAATGCATTTCACTTATTTAAGGCTGAAAGCATGAGCCTACTCAAGTTCTTATTTACATACATCCACATTATGCTAAAGCATCACAGCATATTAGAGGCAGGTATATGTAAAAGCAAGCAGCCAAATGTCTGCAAGGAAATGTAAGTTGCATAATATCAAGTTTTCCTGAAAAAAGACTCGATGATTCAAAGCATTTCTTTAAACAAAGAAAAATATGACTATGAACTTGCTCCAAAAACACGGATTCGCTGCTCTATTGGAACTCGGCAGCAAGGACAAGTAGCCTTCCCCTTCTTCTGGTAATTGTCACTGCAACTGACACACAACACTTGGTGAGCACAGGGCAGAAAAACGATGGAGACTTCATCTTTCATACAGATAATGCAATCTCTATCACGATTGGTTTCTTTCTCAGTTGAATGTTCCATTTCATCTAACTCGTGCAGCAACCTAGCAATTGTTTCTTCTCCGGGCTTTACCCTCTCTGACTTTCCTAAAGGGAAAATAGTTGATTGATGAATCAATTCAGTAGACTCTGCAGACACTTTTAGACGCGAAAACTCCTGCTCAAGTCTTTGGAGATCATCCTTGTGGCGCTGGAAGTCTATCTCTATCTTCAGGCGCAAAGCCTCAAGCTTCCTTTTATTGCTAGCTTCAGCTGCTTCCTTTGAACGCCGTTCCTCTTCTACCTGTGTCAGGGCTAGTTCTTTGGCCTTCTGCTCCTGCCTCCATTTTGACTGCAATACGAAAAAGGCCTCTTTCAGTAAATTAATGTGCTAGGATTTAAAGGGAGAATATCTAGTAATTACAAAAGTTTGCCACAAAATTGTGAAACTGGACAAACACTAATTCCACCTATTGCCTCAGAACTGCCTACACAGAGAAAGAAAAACTTTAACAACAGATGTATACCTAGACAATCATCAAGTAAAGAACTCCACAGAAGACATGTTATTAAAATTCACGAGGAAATATATTTGTGCTCTTAAAGACAAGTAAAATTATTATCAAACCATAACTGGGAACACCTATGAATTTGGTTCATCATTAATCAAAAAGCTCACAGAAAGACAGGTAAGGCACAAGTCAACAACTTAACTACAATCTGTGTGTTTTAAAGGGGAAAATGGACTAGGGATAAGGACATTATAAATTGCGGCTTCCAATAAAGTTTTACACCATCAAAAAGTTCTCCCAAGTTATGGCTTTTCACTTCTATTTACTAATATATTTATTTTTTGGATAAGAGACTGGAAATTTGTATGACGTGTTAAATTTTCAAAAGAAGAACGAACAAAATGTTGTTTATCAAAAAAGAAAAAAAAAAAAAAAAAAAAATGACAACACGACACCACAGGACTTCCCCTACAGGAAGGACATTCTAAAATAGTGTAGACACCAAGCATACCCCAAATAGATCATCACCAACTTATAATAACTAAACAAAAACACAACTCAAACCATAAGATAGCATCTGATTATAACATATAAAGAAAGGAGGAATTATCTAAAACACAAAGCCGCTAAAACCCAAAGAGAAGCCATAAAGAGAACATGTTTCCTTCCAAGTGAGGTTCAAATGTTTTCCTTTTTCTCCTTAACAACAGTACCCAAAGAATACCCATCATTACACGGTTCCAAGACACCGAAGCTTTCTTCCCTCCCCTAAAAGGTACCATAACTCTTAACTAGCAAGGAGACGCAGGGTTTCGGTGCTGTCTAGCTCAACCACCACAGTGCCTCTGGGAAAGAAAAGATATAACTAGCTGAATAGGTGAAGCAATTTAATTTATAGTCTCATCAAAGCCATTAATAAAAAATCACAATCAAGAACCTTAAATCAAAATGACCTAGCCAGCTGCTCTTTATGTATGCACAGCTGTGAGTAATAGAAATGGTGAGCTCATTTGGTACAGGTGTTGAAGCTAAAATGAACAAATTCAAATACTGAACACAAAAAGGTAAAGTAAGCTTAAATAAGAGACTCAAATGTAAAATCAATTCATATATGAATAAACATATAGCATGTAGCAGAAGATTGTTCCAATTCACATTCTTAGTGCTCACAGTTGCTATAAATTGCACTCTTAGATAACATATCCCTACACCCACCTGTAGAATGTGGACCAACAATTCCACCTCCATCAGTTATCCACATTTTGCTTCGTTCAATTGAGTGACTTATACATTATGCTTAGCAGGAATCTAAATAACAAAAATGTCTGCAACTTCATAGTTCTAACTTCCATCCATGAGAAGACCAACAAATAAGTTCTAGTTAACAAGTATAGCTGAAACAACATTATTGAAATATTAATTTCATTTCCATTTGGATTCAAATACTCAGGTTTCTATCACTGTAGTTTTGTATAATTAATTATGTCACTTTGTAAGTCTATCTTTTATGAAATCCCATATAGGGATACTCAATAAATTTTGTGCATCTAGGTTTTGAATCAATGTTTATTATTTTCCCCTTTTAAAGAAGTGATTGATTAATTAAAACTCCGAAGAGAACAATGAAAGGACAGTTGATCTAAATGATCTCATTCCACTAGACCTTAAGGATAACCTTTTTTGTGTGCATGATTAGTGGAAACAGAAAAATCAAACACACCTCAGTTTCTTTCTGATCCTGCTGGACACGTGCCAAACATTGTTGCAATTCCTTAATCTTCTCTTTTTCATCAGCAATCTCCTCCTGCAACTTAGCTTTCTGTTTCTCCCAAGCCAAGAGCCTCTTCAGGCACTTTTTCTCCCTCTTTGCAACCTCCAAACATGTTGTAACAGACTCAGCTGCACTCAACTTAGAAGCCTCCATCTCAGCTCTGATCTCAGCATTCTCTGTTTCTAGCCTTCTAACAGCAGCATTTGCTCTATCAACTTGACCACTAGCCTTCCGCAGAGCATTCTCCATATCTGAGAGCCTTTTCATGGTTGTGTCCTCAAGAGTCTGTTTTCCCTTCTTCAACCGCTGAGTTTCCTCTCTCTCCATTCTTAGCATTTTAAGTTCTGTTAGGTCATTACTAAGTTTTCTAGCAGCTTGCATTGCCTTCTGGTGTGCCCATTCTTTTCGCTCCTTCACTAGCTTCTCTAGTTCCTTAACCTGGTCAAGCAAAGTAACTATCATCTCATCCTTCTGATCCTCTGTTACATCCTCCAAGTGCTCATCAATATTCAAATCACGCAATTTACTCATTACTGAATCAACCCCATTTGAGTCCTTCAAATTCTTTGACTCCTCACACTTCTCAACCAAAACCTCAGCCCCAGATCCAACTGGAGACACATCCCCGCCTGACATAATACAAGCTTGAGATTGTGATTGCATTTGCTTCGAATTAGCCCGAAAACCAGCAGCAAACATTGCAACGTTTCTCTTCAACAAAGACTTCATAGAAGGGGAAAGATTAAACCTCTTAGGACACTCAATATCCCTGGGCAAAGTCATTTCTGCACCATACGAAAAGAACCCATTGACTGAAAACTCAGAATTTCCCCCACTCCCAAACCCCCATCCTCCATGAAACCTACACAATGCCGGAGCTACAACACCACTAACCCCACCGTTATTTACAACATTATCCACATTGTTTGGAACTGTACCACCACAAACATTAGTACCTGGGATTTCAATACTATTCGCACGACCCACATGAAGATCACTCATAAGCAAACACCACATGGCATCACCCTTACTCAAATGTGGTCTAACTTGTTGCAACAAACATACCATACCCGCAAGTGAGTATTCTTCTAGTTGTCTTAAATCATTAAAAACCAGCTCTGGTTCCTCCGAATTCACACTACTGCCATTACTATTACCACCGCCACCACAAGGACTACTATTCAAATAAGCCAAAGAATTATGCAATATGTTTGTTAACACATCCATGCCACCATAACAATACCCGTTTTTCAATATAGCCTTCAAAGCAACATCCTCATCATAACCCAATGCAACAAGCTTAGACATAGCTTCGTTATACAAGAACTCCAAGTTTTTCAACAAAATTTCCTCCAATTGTTCCTCAGTGCAGTAACCCCAACCATGATCCTCAAAACTAGAGTCAGGGCTAGGGTTTGAGTTCTGGGTAGAATCATTTAGACCTAAATGATAACTCAACGGTTTGAGGCCCGATTCAAGTATAGATTTCGATATTGATACCTTATCAAGATAGCAACAAGGATCGAATTCGGGTTTGACGGATCGTGGCCTCCGGTTTGTCCGGATATGCTTCTCTCTCACAGTGCAACCCATGTAATAAAATCGATATTTGTATCAAATTTCAATAAAAAAACCCCTGGAATATAATCATATAGAGATCAAATTACCATAAAAACGGAAGAAATAATGAAAACATAACAAAGAAAACAAAAAGATCGGATTGAGAACGAGAGACTCACAGATGAATAACGCGTTGATTCAATATCAACCTGAAATCAATAGAAGGATCGATAAATAATGAGGGGTGTGTGTGTGAATGTGACAGAGAAAGGGAAGAGCACACAAGGCAGATGCAGCGCAGGTCAGTCTTTAAGGCCCAAAGCACAGGGGTGATTTTGCAAAGATTAATTGGTTTTGAGTTGATAATATTGTTCGTATTGCCCTGGCCAGGTATAATTTATTATGATTTATTTTTATTTATTGTGATTAAACTAAATTTACTTTGATAATTAAATTTAATAGCCACACTAACATATACCTTTATTTTATAATATATGTATTGTAATGTATGAACAGTAATTATTTGTATGATTAATTTTGATTCCTTTATTGCAATACTAAGTTTAAAAACAAATAATTATTTGTATCATATGTTTAAATGGGGTATAACTAGAGCAAAGCAAATATGAGAGGGTTTTATTTTGTGTGTTGCTTATTTGAACTCTAACCTAGTAGAGAACAAATCACCCCTTTCACCAAACCTTAGAGTTCCCTTTCTTGTCATCTTGCCAAAGCTTATTCTCAACTTAAAATGAAACTTGATGAAAATACTAATAATATTAAGGTTTTCTAGACTTGGTAGTTTATGTCATTGCATAGTATTCGTGTTGTATCATTTTAGGGTTTAACTAAAAAACTCTTAACCCTAATCTTATCCGAATTAAAATCATATCAACATATTCTAACTCTAACTTGACCTAAACTATGTTCAAATTATACCATCATTATTCAAATTGAGCCAAAATTGTTTATTGTTTTCACTCTACTAGGTATTTGAGCATTTCAATTTTTTTTCAAGTTACTCAAATTAAGATTAACAAAACACACAACATCACATTTTGTGCAATTTATAAATAGATAAATAAAATTACATACTAAAACCCATTAAATCAAATCAATAATCTTAGTAATCAAATCTTATTTTCACTACCAAAAATAAAATAAATAATTGGAGAAGTACAATTGTACGCAACTATGTAAAGAATTTTAGTTGTTATTGATAATTGTCCTTTAACATTTTTTCAATTTGCTTCTAACAAGTTCTACATCAATAATA
Organism: Anacardium occidentale; assembly: GCA_026122585.1. NCBI lineage: Eukaryota > Viridiplantae > Streptophyta > Magnoliopsida > Sapindales > Anacardiaceae > Anacardium > Anacardium occidentale. The sequence goes on from JAJEJH010000004.1 coordinate 154,612, forward strand.
TTTCTCTAAATATTCGAGATCAATTTAGATTGTTTTTGTGTCAATACAAATCTAAATTCGTTTTGAGTCGTATCAGATTAACTCAAATTAAATTCCGTGTTAACAAAAGTCAATCCTAACTTTTTGGCTTTGGTGTCATGTGCATGTAAGATTAATGTCCTATTGAAAATTATCAACTCTAAGATTTTCAATGGAAAGAATAAATCAAATGAAACAATCTTACTATTCTCTTAAGATTATTATCGATTTAAGACCGTCATTGTATAACTCAATACAAAAAAGGTGAAGAGACACAAAATGATTGATAGAATCAATTTTTAACATGATTTGATTGGAAAAATCAAGAGTTTATATCCATAATAGTGATATTGTCCAATGAATGTGAAAAAAAAAAAAAAAAAACAGTAGTGCTACAATGCTAAAATGTTAATAAGTGGCTAGAGGTGTCTCTCTCTTAGCTTTTTCACTATCTTGGATTTATACTCACGGAGTATGTAATTGTTTATATAAAGTGCGAAGTTATTTGGCTTAATGAACATCATTATGGCCTTAATATGTTTGGAGAGTGATTTCACTTTGATTATAACTACTGAAATTATGGGAAGTAGTTTTAAGACAATAGAAAATTGTTATTAAATGTTAGGTGGATTGTGAAATTGATCCTTGTATAAAGCTATAGGTGAGTATTGAACTTATTTTAGTAATTTCATGGCATTTATGAATTAACTAAGTATGATATGGATGTGGGTTATGGAAAATTATGTTTATTAAATTATAAAGAAAAGAAAGGTTAAACGGTATTTCAGAGATTGGAACATCCATTTACTATTGGTTAGGTGAATAATTTAAACATCGTTAATGAGAAATTTAAGGGTGGAATGTCTTTTCTGAAGTATGAAATGACTATTATGACCATTTTTTATATTTTCAATGAAGAATTAATATGAAGTTGTTTTTATTCCGCAATGTTGAATTATTATATTACATGCTAATTATGGAATAGAACTCTTTCTCTTTTTGATTGCTTCTAAATGGGCTTTAAAGTATGAGTTAAGTGTAAGGATGATGTTTTGTGTGGTGTGTTTTTAGTAAAGAGTGTTTATGGTAAGGTTTTCTAATGAAGGAAGGTTGTGCATGTGTATGTTTTTACTGGTTAGAATTTCTACCTAAATTGCCAACCAAAATTTCCATTAAAATTGCCAACCCTCTACACAAAGTACACTTGCCTACTTTTATAGACTAATTTTAACTATTACCTATAGATCAATACTAACAGATAGAAACGGGTTGGCAAATTTATAAATTATACTAAAACCATTATCCCCCCATGATCAACAACTCATAAACACAGGTGCATCTAGTAGATTTGTGGACCTAGTAGAAACTAAATTGGTAAAGTGAGATAGTATAATAACCACTTGGGTTTATGGGTGTGAAAGGATTGGTGTGTAACATTATGAGGTTAGAATGATCTTTCTAATCCATGATCAGTGTTAGAAGAAAGATTTTATAGTCTAAGATTAGACTCAATAGAGTTTTAAGGGTAACATAGTCTCTTTTTAGAATGTATATATGGCATGTGTAAAAGGCAAGCATGACTATGCATCTGATAGACACACGCCCATGCATCTTTACCATCATGTATACCCATACACCTCTTACGACATGTCCATACATGCCTGCTAGTGGGCCACCATATATAAAGCTGACTTCTCCTCCCGTTTCAGATTATTTTCCTTTGTTCTTCTTTCTTTTTTCTTTCCAACTAAACCTAATTAATTTATTAAAGAGACAAACCAGTTTCTAACAACTAATCTAGCCAATATTTAGTTAGAGTTAGAGAGATTTAAGCTTTTAGCAGTTCTAGGTAAGTATTTTCTTATCTTTTTCCTACTTCCTTAACATATAACTTTCTGGATAAGTCCAGTTAGTGATTTAGCATGTTTTCAGTTTAGTAAGTATGATCCTAAGATGATGATGATGAGAAAGAAGAGATGTTTTGAGATGGAAGCATGCTTACTTTTCCTAATGCATAAAGGCGTGTGTTTAAGGGATTAGAAGCATGATTAGGATATATTTAGTTGTTATCGATAAGAAAAATATATTTATAGTGGTGTATTTTGCATATGTATATGCTAGAATAAGTTTAAAATTTAAGATTGATAGAGATTTGGATGGAGTTTGGTTTGGATTCTATGTGTTTTAGCCAAGGTTTGCCAAAATATAGCATGACACACACCCATGTAGTCATGATTTTAGTAGGGTCACAGTAGTGTATGCAAAACATACACTATTAGATTTGTGAAGAGTCACAACCGTGCAAGATTATATCATAGGTGTGCACATTTAAAAAGCCAAACTTAGTAGAAACCATAGAAGCTAACACATTATAATGCAATACCAGGCATATGATTGTGCATCTTATGCATAACTACACATTTGAGGGTATAAAACTGTGCACTTAGTAGAAGTTAGAGAATTTTCCCAAGATAAGTATAAATTACTAATAAGAGAACAAAATAAGCAGAAAAAGAGAAAAATTAAGAGAACTAAGAACTGAGAAGCAACTTAATAACAAAACTATAAAAAGAAAATGATACTCTTCTAGAATCACACTTTCAAACTCATATAAGAGAAATTTAATAGTAGCTTCAAAAAATCTTAATAATTAATAGATTATGTTTAGAAAATAAGAATGAAGATAGAAATGGAACTAGAAATAAACATGAAGCTATTAAGTAGAAAACTAGCAAATACATAACAAAACATAAAACAGTTTACTCAAAACTTATTAACTAGCTTAATAAGGTACAAAAACAAGGACTCCAGCAAATAATACATAGAAACAAGCCATAATAATTAGAAAATTGGCTGAATGTAATTAGAAGAAAAGAATAATAAGATTACTTGCATGATATGCATTACATGACATAGCATACCCAAAGTAGTGTTTTCAGAAAAAGGGATCAAGTGATCCACATGTCTCAGTTTTTCATCATAAGACTCGAGATTTAGGTTAGATATTAAAGAGGAATACGAGAAGACATCTGTGGGATTTTAAATTTTTTATTGCAGTCAAATTGGTTAGATTTTAACTTGTTAGTCCAAAGACTAGTATAGTAAGATTTTTCAACTTACTAATACTTTATTAGTCTAGTTCAACTCACATGACCAAGATATCGAATCCCTATATTTATCAGTCTGATCAGCATAACAAGTATCTTCAGAAATATAAAGATTTCAAAAATAGTTTGCATTCATTTTTTTAGTAATTTAGGATCTTCGGATCCTAACAATAGTAATTTTAGTAAATGTTTTCAGTAAACAAGCTTAAGGATAAATAACATGGTTTCAATATACTTCATATCGTAATACATTTTAATATGGCATGAAATAGTACTCAGACAGTAAAATAAGAAACAATTAAGAAACAAATATGAAAATTTATAACTGCACAATATACATCATAAGCAAAAATATAAAAGAATTCAACTAAGGCCTAAGAGAACTCAAAAAGTTAAGTTATATCTCTTTAGATTCATTTTCATACTAAGTTGTATATGTATACTCATATGCGTACTTATAACAAAGTATGAGGTAGAACTTGAATAGTGAATTTAAGTAGTAAGTTAAGTTAGAACAAAAAAAGCTATTAGGCTAGTCAAAAACTTGGTTAAGTTCTCTAGTTTAATAGCTAGATAATTGAGTTAGAGTGCTTTGAACCTTGTGATTAGCCATAAGTTGGTATCAATCTGATTAAAGCCTATCTGAGGGTAGAGATAGGAGATACCTATTCAGTGATTTCATCACTCATTCCCCTTAGTTTCTTCCTTACAGATTAGTGTTTTAGGGAGCTAAGCTTAGAGTATGAGATGGTTGGGGAGTGGGATATGGTGAGATAGTTGGAGAGTGGGATGTGGTTTGACTAGGTCTTCACCCGTATTCCCAGTATTTTGTATACATGTATTTATGCATGTATATGTTTAATTTTTAGCAAAAAACATGTTGGTTCTCATGCTCTATATTACTTCTACATAAGTGTATAGTATCAATTATGTTTGTAGATCTTATTATTATTAATATATGTAGTCCAGTATGAGTCTTCTTTCAGAATACTATATAATGAGTTTTAACATCCCATCACACTTTCATTTACCACTTCGCCTGCACACTCTTAGTTAGTCAGTCAGGGTAGGACTTTAGCAATATATTAAAGATATATTTTAATTGAAAAAAAAAAATCTTTATATTAATGGTGTATAGTAATACATTATGTGTTGTAGAAGTTTACCCTTGACATATTTGATTTCCCAACTATGTTAAACCTCAGCTTGTCAACTCAAAGATTTGATAAAAATACTTTATAAGTAAACATTATTGGGGTTTGATTCTATTACGTAGGACCCGCTGCCACGCATACCATTACTGCTGAATTATCTCTTTTCTTTTATTAATATTCTAAAATTTCAACACACGTGACAGGAATCCTACGAAAAGAATACTGTTGTTATACATACTGAATACACAAGCGGAAGTTGAAAAACTGAAAATACAATGATGGCCCAAAATACACTTCTCATATACATAATTGTTTCTGTACATACATACATTGAGTAAATACAAAATTTACAATAACCCCAACAGGCCAAACTGAAATCTAAGTATGGAGCCCTCTTCCGTCAACCCTAGTCCACCCGCTCCTTGACAGTAGCAAACGAACCTGAAAAGAAAGGAATAAGGAAAGGAATGAGTGATAAAAATCATCAAGTAAGCGATCCTTACTTCCCTTAACCCAAGCAAGCATACAAAGTAATAAACATACCTGGCCTTGGCCTAAACATTCATACATTCGCTTGCTCATTCTGAATATTGCTTAAACTATTCCCGTGGTTATATTATTAGTTAATGAATAGTATAATGAAATGAATGTCATGACCTCATGTCATACTGAATATACGTGCATTTGAATATATACGTATCCAAAGAGATCAAACTGATAAACACAGAGATTCGACATCTTGGCCATGTTGGCTGAACAGTTTAGCGAAAAATAAGAAAGTTGAATATACATATTAGTCCTCAGACTAATAAGTTAAAACTGGACGATCTGACCACAGTCAGAAGGCTGGAATCCTATAGATGTCCCCTCGAGTTCACTCAAAACTCTAACCCAGATATCGGGTTATGAATGCTGAATGACTAATGAATTCGGATCCCTTGATCCTTTTTCATGTTGATGCCTTGGCATGTCATGCTATGAAATGCTTATGCAACATTAATTTATTTTATTTTATGCTTATTCACTTATTTATAGCCATTGGATAAGTTTCTCAGGCATTTTGTTTCATTTCAATTCAATTTCTGAAAAAATCATGCTTGTGCACGGGCGTGTGGGCAAGACACACGGGTGTGTGTAGAAATCACGAGACCATGTGTTGGTCGTTTAACTAGTCATGATCACTTCTAGAATTTCTACGTATTAACACTGAAAGAACACACACACGACCGTGTCTCTCAAGACACACGAGTGTGTCTTCTGTAATTCAAGCTGTGCATACTTCATGCACATGGGCGTGTCCCTACAAAAGCAAAGACATACGGGCGTGCACCTGCGGGCACACGGGCGTGTGTCTTACTCTACACCGACGACACATGCCTGGAACTTGTAGAAATCCACACGAATCCTTAATCAATCTGAAATTAACTAAAAACATGCATTTTTAGCACTTCAATATGCACACAACAAGCTTCAATTTTATCTATCATATGTCATATCACATACCACCATCAAAGCAACCCATTCTCTCACATAATCACACACAAGCATAAGCAAGCATGATTCATAGGTGGAAATCATTATCTCAAGCAATTTCTTATCATCATATCAATGCATAAACATATCATATAACTCATAAGCATGTTAGAAACACATCCAAGCATTATCAACATCAAACACAAGCTAGGAAACTCAAGGAAGAAGTAAGGAAACACTTACCTTTTGTCATGGCTGTTGCAAAACTCTTTTTATCTAATCTCTTCCTTCTCTAACTGGATTAAGAGCTACTGGCTGTTGGAAATTAGTTATAGGGCTGGGAGTAGCTGAAAAACAAAGGAAACCTTAGTTGGAAAATGGGTGAAACCTAGGTGAGAAAGGCTAATAACTCTTATCTCTCTCATCCAACACATCTACACGAGCATGCAAAGTAAAAGTACACAGGAGTACACAAGAGAAAATGAATAAACTTCATTTCCCGCATTATGCATGATAAAAACCTCCCAAGGAGAATCATGCGTAAGCCACATAGGCTTTGAAAACTTACTATCTCGCCCCTAAACTCTTCTAACTCCTAATCTATTTCTATTTCTCACATCTAACCTTCAAACTCTACCCTAAAGGGTATTTCTACTCCTGGGATACTACAAATTAGGTCAAAATAAGGTGTATACAAATACCTTTTGCTTTGTGTGCTTCATGTGTGTCGTGTAGTGAAAATGCAATATGATGTAATAAACATAAGACATAAGCAAAACAAAACAAAACACAAAGAAAAGACACTATATTTTGACTTAATAGGTGTAAAAAGATAGTCAAAGCCTATGATAGCCTCGAAGAGTTTCAAAAAGTGGTCAAAGCTTGTATTTACCCACAGATCTCCAAAAAATGACCAAAGCCCATGATAGACTTGCAAGTCTCTAAAAGAAGGTACTTCTCAAGCTCATACACTAGTTGAAATACCATCTATTAGATGTTCTACACAATACCAAATTTCTACAAGATGGTCTATCAAAAGCATCGGTCTAGCCTAACCAGTTAATCTTCTCTAATAAAGGCTTAGTATGCCCACAAATCCAAGCATAACTTATGAACCTAATCTCGTTGGTTTTTAACCATCTTTTTTAGGATAATCTTCAAATGTTTTTTTATTACCTTTATAACCCTATTCGTTGACAAGATGAAGACTTAGGATGTTTAATGTCATATTGCCAGAATTGGTCATCTAATAGCCCTTTGAATTGAACCCTATTATCAATAACTTTCGCATGAGAAACTTGATATAGATTGATTAACTTACATTCAATGAATTTGACTATTTATTCAAGTTAGATTTCTTAAAAAACTATGTTTCTATTTATTTAATGAAATAATCAATGGCTACCATAACAAATTCATGCCCATTCAATATTGTTAGTGAAATTATTCCATAATATTTATTCTAAAAACTAAGAAAGACTATGATAAAGTCATATTATACAACTTTGACGATAAAATATGGTTCAAGATAGCATACACCTAGCATGTATGACACTTCCTTATAAACTATTTATAGTCTGCTTCCATTGTTAGTTGAAATATTCTTGGTAGATTATCTTTTTAGCCAAAGATTTCCCATTTATATATGGACCACACACCTTGACATGCAATTCTTCCATTAACCATCTTGTATAATATGAACTAATATAGAGTACCATCATACGACCTTTGGTAGAATTGCCCATTGATTAGAACAACAAGAAACCTCAAGAAACTACTAACTAATGACTAAACTAATTATTTACATAGTCATAAACCTTTCAGTTCCTAGTTTATGTTCATAGGTTAACGGTCAAATTTACTAACTTATTAATACCAGCTCTCGTATAATATTAACTTATCTTCATTAGTAACTACCTCAACTAAAAGTAACATCAATAGCAAAGGACAAATAAAGTTCGAGAATTCATAACAAACACATAAATTCACATTTTTCTAACTTTATATTTCACCTAATTTGTGAACCGTTACAACCCCACAGTCACATGACTATTTTAGTTTTATCACTAAACTTATGGCAATTATCAATATTCTATTGATTTCATAACCTATTTTTCAGTTATCATTATGAAATTCAAGATAAATTTAAATGGTTTCCAATCATCCCAAAAATAATACATATCACTAATAATTAATTAACATATATAAAGAAAACATAAAACTTAAATTATATTCATGTATTGATTATCACCAAGAGATAACATTCTTGCCCTAGTAAATAAGAATTTAGCTTATGATTGAAAAAGTAGAACAAACAAATATATTCAAGAAAACATTTTTTTAGAGTGAAAATAATAACACCATTTTAAAGAATAATCTTGATTTGATGTGAATCATTGCTTGAACTTAATCTCTTGGTTAATTCTTGGATGATCTTGTTAAATCTCCTTTAAATTTACATAAAAAAATGTCTCAAAGTCATTCCTTGTAGACTTCAAGACATCCTTCTATTAATTGAAATGTTAGCTTAGATACTAAGGTAATCTAAGTAAAGTCCTAGTAGGATTAGGAAAGCCTAAAGCAACTATGTAATGAAAAATCAAATTCTTATCGTGGCATAAAGTTTTTGGAATTATAATCTTCATAAAAGTTGTAGCCCTAAATATCTAGTTTAATTTATCTTTTGAATCACCTAATTTGGAACTCAAAATCTCAAGTTATGCCCATTTTATCCTCAATGGATAAGTAGATTTTTTCTTTATGCCACAACATAAATTTTGTGCCTTGCTTCCTTGCCCCAGTAGCTTAATTTTGCTTCTTGTCTTATTGTGGCATAAGAATTTATTGTCACGACACCAAGTTTCTGTCCTATGAACTTTTATTCTTGTTGAGATGTAAGTAATTGCCTTGAAATGCTTGTCATGGCACAAGTTACTAGCATCTTTATTTGTGCCTTGATCACTCTTTCTTTCTCGAATTCACCTTGAAACGTTTGCTTATCATTTGTTAATGTCCTTTAGCTTGCTTTTCGTTGAATCCTCATGAATTTCTTCATTTTTTAAAACCAAATACAAAAACCCATAATCTTAAAATATTTAAATATCAAAGGCAAAATGATCATTTCATCTTTAAAACTAAATAAATTAACCACAAATCCTTATCGTCCAAACTAACACTGAACAACTTGGTTTAGTATTAATGCAACCTTGGCAACCATTTCAAAAACTAGTTGCATAAGTTTTAAAACCTAATCTCAAATTACTAATAAGTGTACTAGTTTATTTTGAGTATGATACAGTTAAGTCTAGATATCAGTCCCACAAGGACTATACTAACTCTTAAATCTCCTTATTCTAACGTTATTTGAGCAACAAATATCTAATGGCACTTTATCAACTATTATCTAAAGACTAAACTAATTAAACTAAAGTAAATCAAAAAGAAATTTCATGAAACTAATCAAAATAATAGACACTAGGGCTAAGGTTTCACCTAATTACTAACCTAATCATCAACCTTTCAATTTTTATTTTTTTATAGGTAAAAAGTCAAATTTAATAAATTATTAATAAAATCTCTCACATGATATTAGCCTATCTTGTTAGAAGCTACCTTACCTAATAGTACCCTTCAATAACAACAGACACATAAAGTTTTAAAATTTGTAACAAGCACATAATTCGTGTTTTTTATCTCTAGATTTTGCCAAATCTATGAATCATTACAACCTTACAGTTACATAAATATCTCTAGTTTTGTCATTAAACACATGCTAGTTATCAATATTTTTGATCTTATAACCTACTTCTTAGTTGTTATTATGAAATTCTAGATAAAATTGAATGGTAACTAATCAACCAAAAAATAATCCATATCACTGATAATTAATTAATACATGTGAATAAAATAAAAAACTTAAATTATATTAATAGGCTAAGTATCACAAAGATGTTACATCCTTGCCTTAGTGAATAAGAATTTAGCTCATGATAGAATAAGTAGAATAAACAAACAAATTCAAGAAAAATATATTTTTACCCTTATAAAGAACAGTCTTGATTTGACGTGAATCCTTGCTTGATCTTGATCTCTTGATTAGTTTTTGGATGATCTTATTATATCTCCTTGAAAGTTCTAAAATGATATGTCTCAAATCTCCCCTTGTAGCCCGCAAGACATCCTTCTATTAACTAAAATGTTTGCTTATATAATAAGGTAAGACAAGTAAAGTCCTAATAGGATTAGAAAAGCATAATGTTGTTGTGCCATGGAATAGAAAAATTTTACGATAGCAAAAATTTATTAGAACTATTTGATAATTATAGTGTTGGATGTCTAGTTTAATTTGGCCCTTGAATCACCTAATTTGGATCTCGAAATCTCAACTTATGCCTAATTTAGTCCTTAGTGGTCAGGTAGATTTCGTCCTTGTGACACGACAACTTAATGTTACATCTCGTCTTGTAGCAACATAAGAATTTCTTGTCATGGCACCAAGTTCCTATCCCATCAACTCTCATTCTTTTCATGGCACAATTAATTACCTTGAAATGCTTGTCACAACATAGGTTATTTCCATCACCATTCATGCCTTAAGAGTTCTTTTTTACTGTGAATTTGCCTCAAACATGTTTTGGTTATTTTTTAGTTTCCTTTGGCTTGCTTTTCATCGAACGCTCATGAATTTCATCATTTCCTACAAAACCAAATATGCAAATCTATGATCCCAAAATGTGCACATATCAAAGGCAAAATAATCATTTCTTCCTTAAAACTTCATAAATCATCCATGAATTCTTATGCATCTAAGACACTTATCAATAATCATCTCACACTATGTAATGGCCAAAGTTTTTAGTAAGGTTATTATGGATAAGAAAAAAGGTAAAACTAATATTTTAATGTTTTAAAATAAATAGCAGTTAATATTAGAGGTAAAATGGTCATTTTAGCTTGTTTCTAGGCTGTACACATGTCAACAAGCTGGGTTGACATATGTACAGTATGAAAAGTAATGAGATTTTTAAGTTTAGTGCCATGTACGATTAGACACCTAAGTGATGCATGACCATACATTCCTTCTTGGGCACCACCTCTTATATTTGAAAATTCATTTATAATAACTCATTAAAAATTATATCCTTTTGAAGAGGGAGAATCAGAGAGTAATAAACTTGTAAGGAGAGCTCTAATCTCCATGATTAGGCAGGATTTTAAATAAGAGGGAGAGTAAAGAAATGAGCTAACAAGTTAGTGGAAATGTTACCTTGATTCTCTGTATTCGTTTTTGATGTATGGTTTTGAAGCATGACTGTGGTATTTGATGATAATTAATGAATAATAGATGATAATTGAATACATATAAATGTAATTAAGTTGCATCACATGCTTAATTTAATATGTTAATTTGAATTATACTTAAGTGATGAAATGATGATAGATCAAGCATCTTTTATGTTTGATCTATCGTAAAATCATGTAATTTCCTATTGTATTTTACTTTTGATTGTGGATCTAGAGTTTTATAAGCTTGATTTGCTAAATTACATGAAGATATAAGTTAAAACATTAATGAATATGATATGATGATTATGATGTTTAGCTTTGGTAATTGATGATTTTAGTTATGATTAATGTATGATTTGGTGATGTTTGAAAATGATAGTTAAAGTATGATAAAGTACGAATAAAATAAAGTTAAAATAATGCAAATTGGTTATGATTTGGTTGAGATTGGATGTTGTTTGGTTGTGGACATCAGAGTCAAATACGATACACAGTTACACATATGAGAGATGCATACTCATATACAGGCAATCTACAGTGTCATAACCATGTATTGGAGATAATGTATGGGTGTAATGGAAGTAGATGAGTTTAATAATTAGCATAGTGGTCACGACTATACATTTGAAAGGTATGGTTATAAGGTATGTGTAGTCATGATTATGAATAGCTAGTATGTACGAGTGTGTTGAAATGAGAGTCATGACCGAGTATTATTAGGTGTATGGCCATGGATAACGACCTATGAGGAAAAAATTAAGGGGAGATAAAAGAATTAAAAGAAATAAATTAGGATTTAAGTATTATAAGACACACTAGAGCATTTACATGTTATGACATGCTAAAGAAATAAGAAATTTAGCACGAAGAAAAGAAAGATGACTTTTACAATGGGTTTTTATGTTTTAAGAAAAGTAGATATATAATGTTTGGGTGGATACAATGGGGTATGTGTGCTCAACTTCCTTTATTCTTTCTAAGCATTATATTAACCTTTATGCTCATTTTTCATAACCATTTTCTTATTACATCATCACTTAACTTAGATGACTAGGAAACTTACTTAAACATCTCTAAAGAAAATACATAATCTCTTTAGACTAATAAGAATTCTTTCTATATGGTAACTTATACATATAATGCTTATGTAATAAAACTATGTAACTTAACTAAAATTGTTAGCCATCTAAGAATTGTAACTAGCAATTGTAAACTATATGACAACTTGTTACTATATATTACTATAGACTATAAATACCTAGATTTTTATTTTTTTTTACCGAAATACCTCTTTAATATATAGCAAGAGTCCTACCGTGACTAACTAACTAAAAACACATATGCAAAAGCTATAAAAAGAATATATGATAAGATACTAAAACCCACTGTATAGTATCATGAATAAAACTCATACTTTACTACATATATTAATAATAATAATGTCTAAAATCATAATTAATACTATACATCTTATGCATGAGCAACACTAAGCATATGAGCCAACATGTTATCTACTAGAACTAAATACATATATACATACATATATAAAAAATGGTCTATTGAGCTAACCTTAACCAATTTTAGACTGAAAATAACTGGCCTGTAAGAAAGAAAAGTAAGGGGAATAAGTGACAAGTTACTCAGTAAGCATCTCTTATCTCCACTCTCGAGTAGACTCTACTTTGATCTATCCTTACGACTTATTACAAGACTCTAAGCTTTTTGACTCAACTGAGTAGCTATTAAACTGGAGAACTTAACCAAGTTCCTAACTAGCCTAATAGTTTTTTGTGATCTAACTTAATTGACGTCTCACATTATGCTTCACACCTCATCATAATTATATATAAGGATATATGTATACGACTCAATATAAAAAAAGGTCTTGTTACTAAAACTAACTTGCTGAATTCTTATTTTGATATTCATTATCCTTTTCTCTTTCTTTATTAGTTTCCAAGCCCTAGAGTATTCTTAAGTTCTCTTAGGCTCTAGCTCAAATTTTTTATGTTTTTGCTCAAATTATGTATATAGTGCAATTATACATCCTTGCATTCTTTTCTTGCATGTTTCTTATCTTATTACCTGAGTACTATTTCATGTCATGCTATGTTATATTATAGTATAAAGTATGCTAAAATAATGTTGTTTGCCCCCAGCCTATTTAATGAAAAATCTTTTTCTAAAAATACAATTGTTAGGATCTAAAGATCCTAAAATACTAAAAAGCTAGATTAAAACTATTTCTAAAATCTCTATATATTAAAAGATATTTACTATACTGATTAGGCTGACAAACACAAGGATTTGACATCTTCGTCATATAGGTTCAACCTGACTAGTGAAGTGCCAATAAGCTAAAATCTAACTATACCATTCCTTGGACCAGTAAGCTAACATATAATTAATCTAACCGCAGTCAGAAAGTTGAAATCCTATAGATGCCCCCTTGTATTCACTTTTAATATCTAACCCGAATATTGAAATTCATGCATATGGATCACTTAATCTCTTTTTCTAAAAACACTATTTTGACATACCATGTCATGTAATGTATATCATACACGAAATCTCATTATTCTTTTCTTCATGGCTTTAATATTTCTAACTCTAGCTAAATCTTAGCTAGATTAGTTACTAGAAATTGGCTTCTGTGTCTAAATATTGGTTAAGGTTAGCTTAATAGAAAAAGGAAAAAAAATTACGAAGAAGCTGGCTAAAAACTCACAAAAGGAAAAACTCACTTTATATACTAGCAAGCTTACACATGTGTGTTTGGTGACAAAGATGCATGGTTGTGTGTCTATATGACACAGTCGTGCTTACCTCACAAGTTATATATAAAGCATCCCAAAAAAATTATTCTACCTCCAAAACTTTCTTGTGTCTATTTTTAAGTTATAAAATCTCTCTCTTAACCATGATTAGGGCTTAGATAGACTATTCTAACATGGAGATGTTATAATCTCCCCCTATTCTAAAAATTTTTGTCCTCAGAATTCCTCTCGAAACTACACTAGAGAAACTCTCCCTAAACTTACTTTACTATCTCAAGGGTTCACATATAAATAACTCTTACGATAATCCTGAGCCTATCTGTTTTTATCTTTTTCCTCTCTGGAAGCAAGCAAATATCCATTGAGAACTTTTTACTATTATGCTTCTTCTTCTACTTTTGTTATGTACTCTAATCACTTTATTTTAAACTTAAACTTTATCCTTGGATATAGTGATCATAGCTTAACTAGAGTCTAACCTCAATAGCTCTTTGATAACTCCTTTAAATAATAAATTGGGTGACAACTTAAATAAAATAGAGTATCATAAAGGAAATACTAACCAGGCTAACTGTATAAGATAACCTTGGTTGCCTTCTACTACCTCTATACCCTATTTGACTGGATCTGTTCTGCCTCTCCTCGGTTTGACTCTATCTCTAGATAAACTTGCATCCTTTTTAGTAAGACACTCTGAACTCTTGTGTCTTGACTGGTGATATCTAAAACATATGTCATGACTAGTTAAACACTCATTTATGTGTCTCCTCTTATACTTGAAACACTCTTGTAATTAGAACTGATATCTCTATTTGTCTTTTTCTTTGAATAACTTCTTCTTCTTTTTATCTTTCTTCGTCTCTTGGTTTGACCCTTTTCCTTTATCTTCAACTTTATCTCTCTTAATTAGCCTTGAAAACATGTCCATCCTCAAAGGTACAACTCCGATCTCAATACCCTTTACAAAGTATAAATGAATATCTAAGAATAAGTACCTCTAGTTATCATATCTCTAATTATAACAAGATAAAAACCATGAACAAAGTTTTGTATATTACATAACTCTAATCCAGCTAAGTTGGAACAGACCTTACCAAAGCATTAAACAGGTTGCATACTCTTTCACTATATTCGACCCTTGAGTCAACTCAATAAATTCCTACACTTTGGCATGCACTATATCTACACTCTTGAACTTTTTATCAAACATTTGTCTGAACTCTACCTAGGTTAAACTATCTTTATTAACTGATGTCTTCATGAGGTTCCACCAAATCCTCGTTTATCCTTTAAGCATATACATTGTATGTTTGATCTTCTTTCTATAGACATACTGAATAGATCTATAAAGTTCTTTATCGCCTTAACCCAGTTCTCTGCTATATCTAGATCTTTGGACCCATTAAACTTAGAAGGCTGATGAGCTCCTAACAGACTAAAAATGCAATGTAATCTCTTTGTATCTCTAACAACCACTAATTCTATCTCTAAACTTTGTCTTTGATACTAACTCTTCCCTGGTATCTAAAAACTATGTCTGGTTGACTCTAGGTAACCACCCCTTACTAGTTCCTAATTATTTATTCTTTTAGGTTGCTGAAATTCTTCTCTCATGACATCTCTAATAATTTCTCTCATATCATCAATATTGACAAATCCTTAAGAGCCTTAGAAAACTCTTTTAGCTCTTACTTGACTACTACCTTCATCTGCCATAAATCTAGAGAAGTAGGATCTCATATCTAAAATCACACAAGAAGAAGGTTAGGATATGTTACTTATACTAAATCTGCTACTAAAATACTCACACTGATAGAAACCACGAGCGTTGGCTGTCAGGAAATGTTGACTCTATACTCATACAAATTTTTAAAAACAATACATACTTAAAAACATTTTTTGAAAACATTGGCTTATATTCGCTTTGTTGGCTCAAAACTTGCTCTAATACCACCTTATGATACCCACTGCTATATATTACTATAGATTACAAATACTTACGTTTTTTTTTTTTTAAATACTAGGAGTCCTACCCTTACTACATAACTGAAACACATATGCAAAAGTTATAAAAAGAAAATGTGTTGGAATGTTAAAACTCATTATACAATATCATGAATAAAACTCATACTCTATTACATAGACTAATAATAATAATGTTTGAAAACATAATTGATACTATACATCTTATGCATGAGCAATACAAAGTGTGCGAGCCAACATGTTATCTGCTAGAACTAAATACATACATATATATATATATATATATATATATATATATAAAAGACTAAGAACATCGAGTAAAGACCTACTTAAGCCATATCCCACTCTCCAACAATCTTATGCTCTATCTTAACTCCCAAGACACTAACCTACAAGGAAGAAAACTGAGGGGAATAAGTGACAAGTCACTCATTAAGCATCTTTTATCTCTACCCTCAGATAGGCTATATTCTAATCTATCCGTATGACTTGTCACAAAGCTCTAAGCTTTCTGACTCAACTGGCTAGCTACTAAACCAAAGAACTTAACCAAGTTCTTGACTACCCTAATAAATTCTTTTGATATAACTTAACTAATGGTTCACATTCTGCTTTACACCTCGTCATAATTACCTTTTTGGGTATACGTATACGACTTCGTATGAAAATGGGTTTAGTTATTGAAAATAACTTATTGAATTGTTGTTCTGATATTCAATATCCTTCTCTTTCTTTACTAGTTTTTAAGCCCTATAGTATTCTTGACTTCGCTTAGGCCTTAGCTAAAATCTTTTATATTTCTACTCAAATGATGTATATCATGTAGTTATATATCCTTACATTCTTTTCTAACGTGTCTCTTATCTTATTACCTAAGTATTATTTCATATCATGTTATACTATATCATGGTATGAAGTATACTAAAATCATGATGTTTGCCCCTAAGCCTGTTTACTGAAAAATCTTTTTCTAAAAATAGTACAACTAGGATCCAAAGATCCTAAAATACTGAAAACTAGATAAAAACTATTTCTATAATCCTTATGTATCCAAAGATACCTATTGTGTTAATTTAGCTAATGACCACAAGGATTTGATATCTTGGTCATATTGGTTAAACCAAATTAGCGAAGTACCAATAAGTTGAAAATCCTACCATACCAGTCTTTAAACAAGTAAACTGAAATCTAACCAATCTGATCATAGTCACAAAGTTGAAATCTCATAAATGCCACCTCATATTCACTTTCAATATCTAACCCAGATAATGGGTTTTATACTAAAAATTGATACATATGGATTACTTGATCCCTTTTTATGAAAATATTACTTTAGCATGTCATGTCATGTAATGCATATCATATATGAAATCTTATTATTCTTTTCTTTTGATTACATTATGGCTAACTATATAGTTGTTATAGTTCTGTTTTATGCATCATTATTGAAGCTTCTAATTCTGCAACTTATTAAACTTGTTAATAAGTTCTACGTAAACTATTGAATATACTATCATGTTTCTACTAGCTTATTGTTCTGAATAGTTCTATAATAGTTTCTACTATTGTTTTCTATTTCCATTTCTATTTTTTTATTGTAATATATCGATTACCTATGGTATTTTTAGGCTACGGATGAGTTTCTTACACTTGTATGAATTTGAAGGTGTAATTTTGGAAAAAAATGTTTTTTTTTCTTTGTTCAATCATTATTTCTCTGTTGTTTTTTACTTGTTATACTGTTTCTATGATTTTTTCTATTTGCACGAGCGTACTGGCTTACTAGCTTCAATCATGCATACACTACACAACAATGACCATATAGAGAAAAACATACATATAGGTATGCACATCACACACACGGGCATGCATTACACTTTGTTTTGCAATTTTTGCCTTTGGAACTTGTCTAACCATGCCTAAACTCAACCCAATCTCTATCTATTGCATAATAAACTTATTCTAACACACCTAAATGGCAACGCATGTTTTTATCATAGACCTTAATCATTTCATAACTTTTAATCTTAGCTAAACATGCTTCTAAATGCATAAAACACACATATACACATACAAATGTTCCTAACATGCTTTTAACTCAAAATCTTCCTTTATCTTAATATTATCTACCTTCAGATCATGCTTATAAAGCTAGAAACATGATTCTATCACTAACTAACCTTATCTAAAAAGATATATGCTATGGAAAGGGGAAAGAGTTAAGGAAATACTTACCTCGAGCTATTAATAGCTGAAAAACCCTTAGCACTTAGAGAAATAAGACTAGAGGGGGGGGTGAATAGGATTATTTAAAAATTTTAATAAAAGAACACAGCAAAAACAATAAAAAGATTAATGCACAATAAACACAATTAAGAGAGAGAGTTCAGAGATTGCTCAGCCAGGTTTAGAGAGGTTCGAAGCTTTGAACACAAGCCTCCTACGTCCTCTTCTTCAATCAAACCCGATTGAAGTTTCCACTATCTTTAACACTCGAAGATACAATAGTTTTGCCACAAGGGAATTTCTCCCTTTTTACAGATGTAATGTTAATAAAAGATTGATTGAAACTGCCTCTTAATAGGCTGAAAATCAAATGTAAAGTACAGAGCTCTCAATAGTATGAATGAATAAGCTTAGAGAGAGAAAGTATATTCAAAGATTAAAGAAGATGTCTTAAGCTTTTTGCAATTCATTTCAGTAACCTTCTTCACTTCAAATGGCTCTCCTTTTATACTTCATTCATTGCCTAGAATAGCAAGGAGCCGTTTTGCTAGCTTTGTATCCGTTGAAGTAGTTGAAAAACGTAAGCTCTGCAATAAATTTTCCAGGCGCACGGTCATGCTCCTCGAGTGCACGGTCGTGCATGCTACATTTATTGTCTCATTCTGACTCCCAACAGTCGACTTAAAAGCTTAGCGCCAATGATGCACAGTCATGTGTCCTTGACGCACGGTCGTGCTTCGACCCTTCATGGTCGTGTGCCTTAGATGCATGGTCGTGCTTTGATCCTTCAGAGTTTTGTCCAAAATTCCAGAAGCTTGCACGGGCTGGATGCACGATGACAACACGAGCAGCACACGAGCATTCTTATGCTAGTGTACGGTCGTGTCCACTTTCTGCATGGTCGTGTGCCATATGCATGCCTTTAAGCTCTTGCACGGCTAGCTCTGCATGATCTCCTGGTAGTGCTCTTTGGTAGTGCTCCTTATTTGCCATCACGCACGGTCGTGCGTATTGAGCAAGCACGGTCGTGCGTATTGAGCAAGCACGGTCGTGCGTTAACTCCTTTTGTTTGACTTGCTGCACGATTTCATTTACACGGCTTGATCTCCCGTGCTCTTCATAAGTTAAGCACACGGTCATACTTCCACTACGCACGATCGTGCTTCCAATGACTTTTGAGTTCTTTGATTTCACATGATTAGGCTGCACGGTTGTGGAGGTAGTGCGTTGCCCGTGTTGTGCATGTATACGGTCGTGCATCATGCACGCATGCTCGTGCGGGTCTGAGATTTTTCTTCCAGAAAATCACAGAACCTTGCACGGTCAAGTGCACAGTCCCGTGTTTTGGACACACGAGGACCCGTTTGGTCAAGCACGATTGTGCTCCTAAAGCACACAGTCGTGCGAGACCTATAACCTGCAAAAATAAATTTCTTTCTCCCTTCTTTGTCATGAATTACTTTATGCAAGGGATAAATTAGCATTTTAAACACATTTTAAATATTAATTAACAACTTAATTATATTTTTATCATCATCAAAACATCAAGGGTTCAACAATAGCTTTAATCTTTCTAACTTTGGCTGCTAGATTAGCTACTAGAAACTGGCTTTTCTCTTTGAAAATTAGTTAGGGTTAGTTGGAGAGAAAAGGGAAAGAAAACTAGAAAGAAGTTGGCTGAAAACTCATAAAAGGAAAAACTCACTTTATTTACTAGCAAGCATGCACAGGCATGCAATAAGATGCATGAGCGGCCATGGTGGCAAAGAAGCATGATCATGTGTCCATAGGATGCATGGTCATGTTTGCCTAACAAGTCATATACAAAGCCTCCCAAAAAGACTATTTTACACCCAAAACTTTCCTTAGTCTATTATTAGGCTATAAAATCTCTCTCTTAACCATGATTAGGGCCTAGAAATACTATTCTCATCTCGCAAGATTACAAACTATAAACTTAATATTAAAAACTATAAACTAAAAATTGAGTACTGAAAACTAAAAATTGACTATAAAACTATGTTGTAAACTAAGTAAGACCAAAGGATTTGACACCTTA
Source organism: Anacardium occidentale (assembly GCA_026122585.1). Lineage (NCBI taxonomy): Eukaryota > Viridiplantae > Streptophyta > Magnoliopsida > Sapindales > Anacardiaceae > Anacardium > Anacardium occidentale. The sequence goes on from JAJEJH010000004.1 coordinate 174,695, forward strand.
GCCATGTAAGAAAACTCATACGTATAACTAGAACACTACTGCGAGCAAAATAATCTATTGTGAATATAATGTCCTACAGTAGGCTTTGGTCCTTACTATAGGAAGTGTAATTTACAAATGCCCTATTATATCCACTTTATGAAAACATATCTTGTGAAAACTCATGAGAAAACATATACCTATTTGGAAACAAAAATTTATAAAAACATATCAAAAACTCATCTCATGTAAAATATCATAAGACTCATGCTAGATATGTTTTTATGTAAAAATTTGCATGTAATATAATAATAAACTCTCTATACAGTGGCTAAATTACCTCATAAACTCTCAGGATTTGAAATCATTACTTACAACTCATTCTTTCTCTACTTTAACTCTAACACATGATTGTGTATTACTCTCTTTAAAAACAATTAAATAAAACATCACTCACTATCACACACAGTCGTGTCATTTTACTATATATGATCATGATTCAACCAAACTTCCTCTTACCATATGCATATACAAATGGGTGCTTTAGAGGTAATCATCCTGTAAATTATAACTCATTGATAAATTTATATACACAAACAATAAGTGGCATGCTTTTTATCCATAAGTGTTTTTATGTTAAAAGCAATACCCTTAGGATAGTTGATTTGAGTTAGAGAATCAGATGATCTAATTGTGCTCTCCCTATAGACTATTTAAGATGGTCATTCTAGAATCGTTCATAGGCTTAACATTACTATAACTTTGGGTAATAGTAAGGAAGATAAGACCATCATTGTATCAAACACATCATTGAAAGGTAGTGGTAATTTACGTATGTTAAAACTGTTGTTACAGTTTGGTGTAACATATAAGTACATGTTGATAGCTATGGTAAAATAGTAAGACATAACAATGTTCTTGTTTGGTGTCATTCTTAAACCCAGTAACAAATAGGCAAGTTAGGCGTAAGTTTAGACCAGACTTGACTTTTGTTTGTTTGATCTACTCTTATGCACGTAGATTAAAAGATCTTAATTATCTTAGACTAAACACGTACGTAAAGTTCTTTATAGGACTAGAGAAAAGATCTTAATCAATCTTTTCTAAGACTTCTTATCATGTTGTGCATGAAGATCTTTCTATTGATAAACAAAAGAGAAGGCTTCCTAGAGATAGATTCTATTACTTAGTTAAGATGAATAAGTGGTTATATAGTATACTCTGAAAGAGATTAACCCTTCCCCAAGTCATTCTAGTTAGAAAAGTGAGGGCCTGTTATCTAGACAGGATTTTAAGAGTTTGAACGCCATTCTATTTCAACCAAAAATCAAATGTTATTAAAAGGATCTAATCTTCCTTCCTTCTAAGTGGAAACCTAATCGTTGTTTTGTCTTTTTCGTATAAAAACCAGCCAACTGGTAACCTGTAATATATAAATATATAAAATATGCCTTTTCTTCTAACCATTATTGGAAGAGAAACTATGTATTTTTTGGATCTGCATGTTTTCTAGGTAGAACCTTTAAAGGGTCACAACAATTTAAACTTGAATAGGTTAAAAAAGACATGACCCTTAGCAAGAACAATGCTCTGTCTGTTCCTGCTAAAGGTGTTAGTTCGAATTTAGCTTATGACAAGATCTTTGGTCTTTTAATAACTCATTTATCTTTATCATCAATCTAATTTGATGCTTTCTATAGGATGAATCAAATTAATAGATTCCATTAACTCTTTCTTTGCCTTCAAGTTCTAGAAATGATGAAATAGCTTTTTTGTCTTATTTCTTTTACCACCAATAAGGATAGGAGTACTCCAACATTACTACAACTTAGTAATTTAACCATAGAGGATATTTACTCAATTTTGATAACACTAAGAACTCTTATTACATCAAGAATTAATTCAGTTGCAACACTTATTGTAATAAGAAGAGCATGAACTCATTCTTAAGCACTTACAACGACAATATAGTATTCTCTCTAAATAGTGCTTCCTGATTCAATTTCTTAATTCATTAGGATGGGCTAAACCTTCAACACTAATATTGGATTTGCTTAAAGATAAAAACAAGGTTGTCACTTTCTAAGGAGCAAACCTTATCTACTTGCTAAGAAAAAGCCTTTATTAAAGGCAAAGACCCTTTTCTCTTCTTTAAGCTCATGTTCATCATATTAGACTAATTAGGCTACTTTTAATAGCTAATCAGTCAAATTCAAATTTTTTAATTTAATATTTGTTTTGTCCTTGGCTTGCAAACAAGCCTTTATACCAAACAAGCGTCTAAGAATAAGAGGATAAAAGGCAAGCCTTTCTACATAAAGTAATAATTAACAACCTAAACCAAGAATCTGGTTATCTTCTAAGCAAATATCAAATGCATATAAGACATTATTGACATCATCAAAATTATCTTCCATAATATTAGTAACATCATCAGAATTGGAAGATTTATTATTAATCCCCTACCTTATGACAATGATGGCATTTACCTTTTCTAGTCCTAGATTTTAATCTAGACTTGCCTTTATGCCTAATTTTCCTTGCTTTTTCCTCTAGTTACCAAACCATTGGCTTGATTTTAATTAGAATTTCTAGACATAAGAATTTTTCATTCTTTGGAATTCAAAGATGCCTTAACATCTTCTATAGAAATAGTGTCTATCCCATATAGCATGATATAAAAAAATGCTCATACAAAAGAAGTAAAGAATATAGCAAAATCAAGTTCATCATTAAGTTTCACACAGATATTATTAGGCATGACCCACCAAGAGGATTTCATATAAATGGTTGCCCCAATTCTATTGAATTTATCGTTTTTAGTATACAAGGGTACATATGATCCCTAGACTTGAGGAAACCTAGACTACTCCATGTAAGGAATGGTATAGTTTGACTTCACATAATGTTCCACTATGATAAGGATGTCATAACAATGGTAATTGACTATATTAAGATCTTTACATGGGTTAAGGTGATTTAACATAAGATTTGTCACTTTTAATAGTGAAAACCTTATCTTTGATAGATTTATGGACGCACTTAAATATATGATCAAAGTAGGATCAAGTCATAGCCTAATCCACTCAATCATTTAGTTAATAGTTAGTTATATCTAATAGTAAGGAACAACTAAGGTAGAAACTAGATTTATGTTTTAGTGTTATGAGACAAGATAATAAAAGGATTTATGTTATACAGGTAACCAGTTGTTGATAAATTATGAATTAACGTTAACATTAAAGTAGACAAAGGTCCTGATGTCTTACTAAAGGCCTCTTATAGTCTATATATAGTAAGATATTGAGCTAGAAGATGATGATTTGGTACAAGACCATATATTATCTGGTTAATAGAGAGCTTATGGGTCATATATATATATATCAAGGTTAAGTGATCTAAGAAGAAATTAAAATTGAGATAAATTGCGTCCTTAATTGGATTGATGATTTGGTGCCTCGAATAATGTTTGGATTCAATATGGGTTAATATCCAAATTGATTAGATCTTGAGAAAAGAGAAAGATACCAAGAAATAGTGAAAAGAATCTTCAGGATTTACTAAATCTATTTAGATGAGGTTGATAGTCAATTGGACATTTAAGCCTGAGTAAATTTGTGTATTAGTTCAGGTTGTTGGTTTTCAAAGTTGTTTATTGAGTTTGATTTAATCAAAATGAGATAATATTAATGTGTATGGTTTTTGGCCCATATAAAATCATGCATAAAGAATGCGCGAGCATGTGTTTAGGTTGAAACAATCATGTGCCTTATCAGATTATACTTTAAGTGTATCAAAATATAGATTTCAATGAATAAAAAACATGACCATATGCCTTGTATGCACGATCATTCATCTACCTAAAAGAAGGACACACAATCGTATCCTCTAGAATGCACGATCACAATCATGTATCTCAGCTTATATAGTGACCTAAGTTTTTTTACCTAAGAGAGCTTCAGTTCTTTTTCTTCTTCCTTCTCGCCACTTGTTTTCCTTGTAAAAAGGGAGATTTTTTTTTTGCATGGGCTATTGCCTAGGATCTCTTATCTATTCCCTACCTAAAATCATGTACCATATCATTAGTATTAACCCTAGCACATAACACTTTTCAACTCCTACCCTGTGTGGACCACCACTTATACCTTTCTAGTTTGGGAAGAGAACATTTTTATGTGGTAGATAAGCTTTCCTTATGCCACATGAAGATTGCTGAAGCCAACAAATAGTAAGTATGCCCTAAACCTTGTATGGTTAGTTTGTATGTAATTTATAAATATCAAATAATCCTGTCTGGAAATGCCTCATGTATGTATATTGTGAGTTATGTATGTATATAGATTAAATAAATGGATATGGTTGTACATTTTGTTGTGTTCGCACCTATATAGTGCACTTTTCAGATATTTTTATTTTTTAGACACATACATCTTGCCTCTAATTTCAGTGCAAATGGATCTGTTTGTCCCTTTCCCTCATAATTTCTCATTGTAACATGTGTCCTTCATGTGTAATAGTATAGCATCCCAGGTTAGAAAATCCCTTAGGGGAAGAGTTTTGGGGTTAGAAACAAAATTCAGAGAGAGATTGGGAGCTTAGTAAAGTTCAGGGGTGAGTTAGTAAGTTTTTGGAGCCTGTGTGGCTTTCGTGTGAATCCATTCAGAAGGATTCGATCAGGCGAGTGAGTGGGAAATGAGTAATACTCATTTTTCCTTGTGCAAGCCTGTGCACCCTTGATGCACGCCCGTGCATGGCTTAGTATAAAAAGTGAGCCGTGAGTAATTAGCCATTTTTCTCACCCACTTTCATTTCTTTAGCAATTTCTCTCTTCATTTCAGCTCCTCCCAATCTTAGAGAGGAAATTCAGCCAGCGGTTGCTCCCGATCAAGCTAGAGAGCATAGAGATTAGTTCGAAAGATAGTTTTCAGAGGCATGGTACGAGGTAAGTGTTCGCTTACTTCTTTCTTAAGTTTCCCAGCTTGATTCGATGAAATGTGATGCCTTGATGATCCCATTGCATGTTGATGAACTTTGGGTGTGATTATGTGATGTTGCATGTTGATTTGGAAGAGAAATTCTTGCCTTTGAACCATGCATGTGCTTATATGTGTGTTCTAGTGAGAGAACGATCATGCTTCAATGGTAGATTCCTTGTGGGTTGATGCAAGTTGAATGGGTTGTTTTAAATGTGTTTATTGATGTGCTGGGAACATGTGTTTGAAGTGAACTGAAGATTGATTGAGAATTGGTTGAGAATTTGTGCATTTTCCAGGCGGTGCTCTTGTTGAAGAACAAGACGCATGGTCGTGTGCCTTTGTTCTCCAGAACACACGCCCGTGTGCACGCTGTATGCACGGGCAGAAAATGCACACACACGCTCGTGTGTCCGCAGACACACGCCCGTGTATAAGGTTTCAGTGAAAATTTCTAGAAATTCCAATAGCTTGCACGACCAAATGCACGACCGACGTACGGTCCCGTATGTCTAGGCACATGCCCATGTGCCTTAGCTACACGCGCCCGTGTGTGAGGCATGCACGCCCGTGCACTTGCAGTTTTCTAGAAAATGATTATTAAACGATTAATTAAGCATGAGAAATGCATCAGTGACATAAATGCTTCAGATAAGCATTAGATAAACATGAATTCAGATAATAAGGCTGCATATGCATACCATAACATGACATGCAGCATGAGAAAGGATCAAGGGATCCAGATTCAGCAGTATTCAGTATTCAGAACCTAACGTACGGGTAAGAGTATAGGGTGAACACGAGGGGGCATCTGTAGGATTCAACTTTCTGACACCAGTCAGAATGTTCAGTAGCATTTCAGTTTTAGCCTTCTGACACCAGTCAGATCGTCCAACAGTTATTATTCAACTTTCTAGCCAGTAGCTAGACTGTTCAGCCCACATGGCCAGGATATCAAATCCCTGTGTTTACCAGTCTGATCAGCACAACAGGTACCTTCAGGTACAAAGAGGTATTCAGATGCATGTATCATCAGTTATCCATGAGATATTTCAGTAGCATGGCATGACATACACATCATGACATGAATATTAATGAAATCAGTATATAATGAGAATGAGATTCAGATAACAGTTTCAGATTCCAGCAAGCGCATAGATATATGAATAAGGTCGAGGCCAGGTATGTTTGATTATTTGTGTGTGTTTACTTAGGTTGAAGGAAGTAAGGAGTACTTACTGGGTGATCTTTATCACTCATCCCCCTCCTTCTTCCATCCTTTTCAGGTGTTTGTGCTGTTGCCAAGGAGCTGGTGGTTCGAGGCTAGTGGGAGAGGGCCCACACCGCGATCTCAGTTTTGAGTTGTACAGTTTTCAGTTTTGGACCTGTGTGGTCGTTTTGTAAACGTTTTATGTAATCAGATGTATAGAAACAGTTTGTATATATGAAAAAGGCCAGTATGGGCTCATTGTACAGAAAAACAATATATGTTTCAGTTTATGTATTTCAGCTTCCGCACGTGTATTTTGAATGTATAGCAAAAACAGTTTTATTTTATTTTCGTAGGATTCCCGTCGTGGGTACCCGAGTTTTCAGATTATTAATAAAAGCTCCCCGTATTATTCAGCAGCAAGGGTACTCGTGGCGACGGGTCCTACATTGGTGGTATCAGAGCATTTGTAAGTGTGGTGCCTTTTTCTCTCCTTCGCAGCTGTCGTCCAGACCCTCCTCATAGCATAGTCAGGTATTTATTTCCAACTTTGATTGTGTTATGTGTTTCTAACCCCCAGTTTGTTGTGATGCTATAGATAGAGAGGAGTATGTCCCTAGATGCCTAGATGAGATTGATAGTAGTTCACCCGCCCGTCCTATGAGTGTTAGTGATAGGCGGTGATCTCAGAGTACCTCCCATGTGTCGATAAGACCAGATCAGTTGAGAAAAATGATTGGGGATGTAGTTAGAGAGAGCCTCCAACAAGTTGGAGTGGGTAATGTTCAGGAGCCAGATAGAGTTACTCCTCCTCAGCATGAGAGTTATCAGATTCTGAGGAGAAGACATTCCTAGTCACAGCATCAGTCACAGCCACAGTATCAGCGACAGTATCAGTATCAGTCTCAGCCTCAGTCAGTTAGAGAAAGGCATCAGTATCCAGCAGGTTATTTAAAGTACAGTCAGGGTATGAGTACAGAGACAGCTGGTACTAGTTCCTAAGATAGACTTCATCCGATCTACGATCTGCCAGGGTCATTTCAGCCAGTAAAATTCAGTGGATCCAGGGATCCAATAGTGGCAGAGGAGTGGATAGAGTCCATGGAGAGTGTAATGGGACTCTACACCCTATCAGAGCGGAAGAAAGTGAGATTTCACATAGGCCATGATCAGTTTGTATTTGGTGAGAGCAGAGTTGACAGTTTGATGATCTCCAGTATTCAGGCAAACAGATTGATAAGATAGGGTTGTGTTGGATACTTGGCCAATGTTGTGTGCAGTAGTTTAGTGGGTTTGAGTATCGAGGAGGTACCGATTGTCAGAGAGTTTCTAGATGTGTTCCTAGATAAGTTGCTAGGGTTACCTCCAGACAGAGAGTTAGAGTTTAGTGTCGAGCTTCTTCCTAGTATGACTCCAATCTCTAAGGCTCCGTATCGGATGGCTCCAGCTGAGCTTCAGGAGTTAAAGAAGCAGCTTCAGGAGTTGACAGATAAGAGATTCATCAGGCCCAGTTGTTCACCTTGGGGAGCTCCAATTCTATTTGTTAAGAAGAAAGATGGGTCAATGAGAATGTGTATCGACTACAGGGAGCTTAACAGAGTGACAGTGAAGAACAAGTATCTCCTACCCAGGATTGATGATTTGTTTGATCAGTTGAGAGGTGCAGCTGTGTTTTCGAAGATCAACCTGAGGTCGGATTATTATTAGGTCAGAGTGGCAGACAGAGATGTTCCCAAGACAGCTTTCAGGACCAGATATGGGCATTATGAGTTCGTGGTCATGCCATTTGGGTTGACTAATGCCCCAACGATCTTTATAGATCTGATGAACCGGGTGTTTCATGATTGCTTAGACTAGTTCATAGTGGTCTTCATTGATGACATTCTGGTATATTCCAAGAGTGTGGCAGAGCATGAGGAGCATCTCAGATATGTGCTTCAGAGATTGAGGAACAGACAGCTGTATGCCAAGTTCTCCAAGTGTGAGTTCTGGCTTGACAAAGTAGCATTTTTGGGTCATGTAGTTTCAACAGACGGTATTTCAGTGGATCCCAATAAAGTAGAGGCTATTTTGAGTTGGCTAAGGCCGAAGACAGTGAAAGAGATCAGAAGCTTCCTTGGGTTGGCAGGCTACTACAAGAGATTTATTGAGGGATTCTCTAGCCTAGTAAGGCCTCTCACTGCCTTGACTAGGAAAGAGGTTCCATTTGTGTGGACTAAGGAGTGTGAGATACGTTTCCAGGAGCTTAAGCAGAGATTGACCAGTGCTCCAGTTTTGGCACTACCCCAGGAGGGAGTAGAGTTTGACATTTATACAGATGCATCCCATCAGGGGATCTGGGTAGTCCTGATACAGAGTGGTAGGGTCATTGCCTATGCCTCCAGGTAATTGAGAGATCATGAGTTGAGATACCCTACCCATGATCTGGAGTTAGCAGCAGTTTTTTTCGCCTTGAAGATTTGGAGACATTATCTTTATGGAGTTAAGTACAGCATCTATTCAGACCATAAGAGTCTGAAGTATTTCTTCACTTAGAGAGAGCTCAATATGAGACAGAGGAGATGGTTAGAGCTGGTGAAAGACTATGATGTTGACATCAGATATCATCTAGGGAGAGCCAATGTAGTGGCTAATGCCTTGAGTAAGCGAATGGCCTTATCCAGTCTTTCAGTTCAGAGAGAACTGCAGTATGAGATTGCCAGAGAGTAGATTGAGATAGTGACTGCAGGTTTCTCCAGACTTCAGATCAGATCCTCACTGTATGATGAGATCAGAGAGTGTCAGATGTCAAATGAGTGGACTCAGAGTATGATTCAGAGGATGTCAGAGAGATCAATGCCAGACTTTGAGTTCAGAGATGGGATCTTGAGATTTAGAGACAGGGTTTGTGTACCACAAAGTTCAGAGTTGAGGCAGAAAATTTTATTAGAGGCACACAGTGCGGTGTATTCAGCACACCTAGGTAGTACTAAGATGTATCAGGATCTCAAGAAGAGTTTTTGGTGGTCAGGTATGAAGAAAGACATAGCAGACTTCGTTTCTAAGCGTCTGATATGTCAGCAGGTAAAGACAGAGCACTAGAGACCCTCAGGTTTACTTCATCCTTTGAGTATTCCCGAGTGGAAGTGGGAAGATATTTCTATGGATTTCATTTCTGGTCGTCCCAAAGTTCAAAGAGGATTTGATGGCATATGGGTGATAGTGGACAGACTCAGTAAGTCAGCTCATTTCCTGTCAGTCAGACAGGGCATGTCTACAGACCAGTTGGGGAGATTGTGTATCAGAGAGGTGGTCAGACTTTATGGTGTTCCCAGGACTATAGTATCAGATAGAGACTCCAGATTTCTGTCAGCTTTCTGGAGGTCATTGCGGAGAGCCTTGGGGACCAGACTGCAGTTCAGTTCGATATATCATCCTCAGACAGATGGGCAGACTGAGAGAGTTAACAAGATTCTAGAGGATATACTCAGAGCTTGTTGTATGGACTTCTAGATCGATTAGACAGAGTTGATTCCTCTTATGGAGTTCGCGTATAAGAACAGTTATCAGACGACTATTCAGATGACTCCATTTGAGGCATTGTACGGTCGAAAGTGTAGATCTCATCTTCATTGGGATGAGATGGGAGAGAGAGATTCTCTGGAGACAGTTATGGGTCCAGAGATAGTTCAGGGGATGATTGAGCAGATCAAGATCATCAGATAAAGGATGAGACAGGCCTAAGATCGACAGAAGAGCTATGCAGATCTGAGACGCTGAGAGATTGAGTTTTCAGTAGGCGACAGAGTATTTCTGAAGGTTGCTCCGTATAGGCAAGTTCTCAGATTTGCCAGAAAGGGGAAGTTGGCCCCAAGATTTATTGGTCCCTATGAGATACTTGAGAGAGTGGGGACAGTTGCCTACAGATTGGCGTTACCAGCTAGCATGGACAGGATTCATAATGTCTTCCATTTGTCTCAGTTGAGGAAGTATGTGGGGGATCCTTCTCATGTGCTTCAGTTTTCAGAGGTAGAGTTGGCGGATGATTTGAGTTATCAAGAGCTGCCAGTGCAGATTCTGGACTACAAAGTCAAGGTTCTCAAGAACAAGCAGATTCCCCTTGTGAAGGTCTTATGGCGCAGTCAGAGAGTGGAAGAAGCCACTTGGGAGGTAGAGTCTGAGATCAGGGATAGGTTCTCAGAGTTATTCAGGTAATTTCGGGGTCAAAATTTTTATAAGGGGGGAGGAAATGTAGCATCCCAGGTTAGAAAAGCCCTTAGGGGAAGAGTTTTGGGGTTAGAAACGGAATTCAGAGAGAGATTGGGAGCCTAGTAAAGTTCAGGGGTGAGTTAGTAAGTTTTTGGAGCCTGTGTGGCTTTCGTGTGAATCCTTTCGAAAGGATTCGATCAAGCGAGTGAGCGGGAAATGAGTAATACTCATTTTCCCTTGTGCACGCCCGTCACCCTTGATGCACGCTCGTGCACCCTTGATGCACGCCCATGCATGGCTTAGTATAAAAAGTGGGTCGTGAGTAATTAGCCATTTTTCTCACCCACTTTCATTTCATTATCAATTTCTCTCTTCATTTTAGCTTCTCCCAATCTTAGAGAGGAAATTTAGCCAGCGGTTGCTCCCGATCAAGCTAGAGAGCATAGAGATTAGTTTGAAAGATAGTTTTCAGAGGCATGACATGAGGTAAGTGTTCGCTTACTTCTTTCTTGAGTTTCCCAGCTTGATTCGATGAAATGTGATGCCTTGATGATGCCATTACATGTTGATGAACTTTAGGTGTGATTATGTGATGTTGCATGTTGATTTGGAAGAGAAATTCCCGCCCTTGAACCATGCATGTGCTTATATGTGTGTTCTAGTGAGAGAACGATCATGCTTCAATGGTAGATTCCTTGTGGGTTGATGCATGTTGAATGAGTTGTTTTAAATGTGTTTATTGATGTGCTGGGAACATGTGTTTGAAGTGAACTGAAGATTGATTGAGAATTGGTTGAGAATTTGTGCATTTTCCAGGCGGTGCTCTTGTTGAAGAACAAGACGCACGACCATGTGCCTTTGTTCTCCAGAACACACGCCCGTGTGCACGCTGTGTGCACGGGCAGAAAATGCACACACACGCTCGTGTGTCCGCAGACACACGCCTGTGTGTAAGGTTTCACTGAAAATTTTCAGAAATTCTAATAGCTTGCACGGCCAAACGCACGACCGGTGCACGGTCCCGTGTGTCTAGGCACACGCCCGTGTGCCTTAGCTACACACGCCCGTATGTGAGGCATGCACGCCCGTGTGTTTTGTCCCACACGCCCGTGCACTTGCAGTCTTCCAGAAAATGATTATTAAACGATTAATTAAGCATGGGAAATGCATCAGTGACATAAATGCTTCAGATAAGCATGAATTCAGATAATAAGGCTGCATTTGCATACCATCACATGACATGCAGCATGAGAAAGGATCAAGGGATCCAGATTCAACAGTATTCAATATTCAGAACCCGACGTACGGGTAAGAGTATAGGGTGAACACGAGGGGGCATTTATAGGATTCAACTTTCTGACACCAGTCAGAATGTTCAGCAGCATTTCAGTTCCAGCCTTCTGACACCAGTCAGATCGTCCAACAGTTATTATTCAGCTTTCTAGCCAGTAGCTAGACTGTTCAGCCCATATAGCCAGGATGTCGAATCCCTATGTTCACCAGTCTGATTAGCACGGCAGGTACCTTCAGGTACAGAGAGGTATTCAAATGCATGCATCATTAGTTATCCGTGAGATATTTCAGTAGCATGACATGACATACACATCATGACATGAATATTAATGAAATCAGTATATAATGAGAATGAGATTCAGATAACAGTTTCAGATTCCAGCAAGCGCATAAATGTATGAATAGGGTCGAGGCCAAGTATGTTTGATTATTTGTGTGTGCTTGCTTAGGTTGAGGGAAGTAAGGAGCGCTTGCTGGGTGATCTTTATCACTCATCCCCCTCCTTCTTCCATCCTTTTCAGGTGTTCGTGCTGTTGCCGAGGAGCTGGTGGTTCGAGGCTAGCGGGAGAGGGCCCACACCGCGATCTCAGTTTTGAGTTGTACAGTTTTCAATTTTGGACCTGTGTGGTCGTTTTGTAAACGTTTTATGTAATCAGATGTATAGAAACAGTTTGTATATATGAGAAAGGCCAATATGGGCTCATTGTATAGAAAAACAATATATGTTTCAGTTTATGTATTTCAGCTTCCGCATGTGTATTTTGAATGTATAGCAGAAACAGTTTTATTTTATTTTCGTAGGATTCCCATCGCGGGTACCCGAGTTTTCAGATTATTAATAAAAGCTCTCCGTATTATTCAACAGCAGGGGTACTCGTGGCGGCGGGTCCTACAAATAGCAACATCAGCCTTAACTTTCTTGCTTTTTCCTTCTCATAGTATGCACAATCATGTAGTTTAGTTGCATGGTCATGTGGCCACTAAACAACACTACACGGGTGTGTGTCTTATGATCACACGATTCTGTATGCTTGCTACTCAAACTATGTTATCTTTTCTAGTCAATCTTGTCAGATTCCTTGACTTCTTTCTATTCAAAATTACTCGTAAGCACTTACTTATCATCAATTATCATTATTCAACATATTACATGTATCTAGATAGTCCAATTCATTATCAAATTTTGCTTAAATTAATCTTGATCATCACAACGTCATAATTCATGTAATTTTTACCTTTAATCCTTAAAATATGCATTAATCATGTAGAATCCTCAAATAATCATTAAAAAAAAAAAATTCATCACATTCATCTTAATTCATCAATATCGTAATAAATTCATCAAACTATCTTAGAAATATCCTTAGAAAAGGATATAATTCTAACTTACTTTTGATTGCTACTAATATCTCTTTCTCTTTGTCAAACGCCAGCTATGATTGATGGATGGTGGGGATTCTTGCTTTAAAATTCTCTAAAAAAAGTGTTTGAAGTCTTGGAAAATTTGGGAGAAAATGGATCTTAATAAAACTCTTAAAACACGTCATGGACCATTCAAAGCTTGCCACGTGTATAATTAGCGTATCCTAAAGAAACCCATGCTTGGGCCTAAAAATGAGTATTTAACCCTTCCCAAACTAATTCTAACATCAAAATTGATCCTAAGGTTGACTCTAATGCCCTTAAACGTACCTTCGGGTGTTATAAAATCACAAGGTAAAACCAACAACATAACAAATATAAACCATTTTTATCCTTAAATCGATCAATCAATCAAACCCAAATTTCATTTCTAGCAAACACCTAATTTTTGGTAAATAATAATATCAAATCAACTACACAGGTTCATTTACACATATCACACAAACATAAATCTTATATTTATTCACCGCAATAAAAAAAAAAAAAAACCCAAAATCACAACCAAATTTGAATAAACTTAAACTATAACATATTCATACACTAAGTCAATGAAAATTGAAAATAACACTTACCTGTTGTATAATTTTGTAGCTAATTCACTTGGTGGATTTCGAAAATCAACAACCGTGCTAAAATTATAAAGATTTCACAGAATCTAGGTAAGTGTTTACTTAATATAATTAGCGTATCCTAAAGAAACCCATGCTTGGGCCTAAAAATGAGTATTTAACCTTTCCCAAACTAATTCTAACATCAAAATTGATCCTAAGGTTGACTCTAATACCCTTAAACGTACCTTCAGGTGTTATAAAATCACAAGGCATAACCAACAACATAACAAATATAAACCATTTTTATCCTTAAATCGATCAATCAATTAAACCCAAATTTCATTTCTAGCAAACACCTAATTTTTGGTAAATAATAATATCAAATCAACTACACAGGTTCATTTACACATATCACACAAACATAAATCTCATATTTATTCACCGCAATAAAAAATAGAAAAAACCCAAAATCACAACCAAATTTGAATAAACTTAAACTATAACATATTCATACACTAAGTCAATGAAAATTGAAAATAACACTTACCTGTTGTATAATTTTGTAGCTAATTCACTTGGTGGATTTCGAAAATCAACAACCGTGCTAAAATTATAAAGATTTCACAGAATCTAGGTAAGTGTTTACTTAATAGTAAACTGGGGAATACTACTAGTGACAAGGCACTAAACGGTTTGATTAGTAGACAAACTTTAGACTAGATTCGATGTTAATGACAAGGCACTAGATAGTTCAATTAACAAGTGGTCTCTATAATGAAAGCACATTGGCACAATCAATGGCATCTCTAAGGTCTTATGTATAGACGATAAAACTGTTCTTGATTTACTCAGTCTGTATAGGTCTTAGTGGTCATAAGCCTTCAAATTTACTCTATTTGATTGACTTGGGTTGACCAATTGATATGGACAGAGGCTATCCTGGTTACTAAGAAAAAAGGTGAGTGTTTTGACATCCCCTTTATAAACCTAGAATCATTCTAGGTATTTGATTATAATATAATAAAATTTTTTAATTAATTAATTATACATATATATATTTGTATAAAATGGTATAAGTGATTTAAAAAAATATAATTTTTAATTAATTTTCTCAAAAATTTCACAAATTATTTATTGAATTATAAAAATTTTAACTACTAATTAAAAATTAGAAAGTTAATGGATAATTTAGCGAAGGTTATTAATTGAAATAATCAACTATTCAACTGGTAGCACAATACACATACTAGTCGAATTATCAATTTTCTAGTAACCTTGCACATAGAAAAAATGCATAACTATTGGACATTGCATGTATCGACAATATTCATGCGTAGTTACGAATTCTGACACCATCAATGATATATGATTATTTTTAACCTATTATAGCAACTAAAATGGTCGAAAATGATGAATAGATAGGTGTATTTCACATTAAGTATGTTATTGTGTAAAAAACATAGATATTTGGTGCAAATTTGGTTTTAAAAAATGGGTAGGAGTTCCAATTCAAAATTTTTGTCTAAATTTAAGCATTATATGTATAATTTCATAATATTTGTAGTTGAGATCATGGCATAGAAAGTCCAAATTATGGAGAGAAAGAAATTGGCTAATAATAGGGTCATTTCATGGTCAAATGCACAATATGCGCAATTATGTGTCATCATGCATGGTCTATGCTCAACATGCACAAGCACGCGTGGTGACACAGGTGAAGATGAAGGGGTGAAGTGAAATTTTCAAAATTTCAAACAGGTTAGAAAATCAGTTTTTGAAGGGTTTTTCAATACAGTAGGGGCATGGAAAGGTGGTTGAACGAATCTGACCAAAAATTATAATTGAAATACTAATTTTACCCCTAGTAACTTATCATTTTCTATATAAACACAACAACCTTCAACATTTGAAACACACACTTTCTTTAGTCTCTCAAAGTCTCCTTCTATCAAAATTTTGATGTTGCACATTTTGAAGCAACGAAATAAGTTTATTAATTCAGGTATTTACATGTATTTTTAAATAAAAACCTAATTTTTGTTACATTTAAAAGGGCTAGAGGTGTTAGTAATAGAAATAATAAATATGTGGGTTTAATGAAATTTATGATAAATATAAGATAAATGTTGATATATTGATATAATGGTAGAGTTTTAAGTTATATAAACGATAAATATTTGGATACGATACAATTAGGCATATATATAAAATGAATGTTGATATGTTGATATGTTGATACAAGGGTAGAGGTTTTAATAATAGAAATGATAAATATGTGGGTTTAGATAAAATTAAGCATATATATGATGGATGTGGATATGATGATAAAATGGTAAGGGTTAATTGTATAATTTTTGGATTAATTGGAAACCCTAAACTAAAAATCCTAATTTAGAAACTCTAAACTTTAAACTCTAAACCCTAAACCTCAAACAATGATATGAGTTAACTGTATTATGTTTAGATTAATTAAAAACCCTAAACTCAAAATCGTAAACTAGAAATTGTAAATTTTAAACCTAAAAAAATGCTAGAGGTTAATTATATAATGTTTAGATTGATTGAAAACCCTAAACTATAAACTGTAAACAATGGTAAGAGTTAATTGTATAATATTTAGATTGATTGGAAGCCTTAAAATGGACACTGAAATCTGAAAGCCTAAATTGTAAACTATAAACTCTAAATTAGAAACCCTAAAATGAAAACCTTAACCAAACACTGAAAACTAGAAACCCTAAATCCTAAACCTTAAACTCTAAACTATAAACTTTAAACTAAAAATTTTAAATCATAAGTCTTAAACCTTAAAATCTAAACCCTAAATCATTATAGCATAATGGAAAATTTGACACAAATATATGACAACATTTTGTATCGAGTACAGGATCATCCAGCATAGTGGGATACATATTGGTATCATATGAAGGCTAATGGTTAAAAGATTATGAGAACATGAAGTATGTTAGAGGGCGAGAGGAGTTGCTTCAAATCCCAAAGAATATAACATTTAAAGAATTTATCCAAATGTTGTGTGAAGTTTTTTATACTGATCGGAGATATAATAAGATTAAAGTTTTAATAAAACCAAGCAATATTTATCATAAAGGTTCTTCAGAGTTCAAATATGATAAACATGTAACAATTATGAATCGATTGTCAGTAAGATTGAGAGAGTGTATTCTAGTTTTTATGAAATGCATTTGTTAGTTTGATTTTCCAATAAGCACACTTTCCACCAACAAGAAGGTCCACAACATGGGTGTAACATCCTGAGATTAGAAATACCCTTTAAGGTAGGATTTTGGGGTTAGATGTGAGATATAGCAATAGATTAGGAGTTAGAAGAGTTTAAGGGTGAGATAGTAAGTTTCCAGAGCCTATGTGGCCTGCACATAATTCTCCTTGGGAGGTTTCTTTCATGCGTTGCATGGGAAATGAAGATTCTTCATTTTCCCTTATGCACTCCCGTGCACCTTTAGCTGCACTCCCATGCAAGTGTGTTAGAAGAGAGAGATAAGAGTTTACGTGTTTTCTCACCCAGCTTTTATCCCATTTTTAGCCATGTTTCCCTTTTGTTTTTAGAGAATCCTCATCCTAGGGTTGAGATTCAGCAGCCAGCAACTCTCAATCCACTTAGAGAAGAAAGAAATTAGTTAGAAAGTGTTTCCAACAGCCATGGCAAGAGGTAAGTGCTTTCTTTCCTCTTCCTTGAGTTTCCCAGCATTTGTTTGATTGCTTGATAAGGTTTGGTTATGTTTCTAGCATGCTTATGAGTTATGTGAAGTGTTTATGTGTTGATATGATGAAAAGAAATTGCTTGAGATGATGATTTCCACCCAAGAACCATGCTTGTGTATGTACGTGTGTGAATATGTGAGAGAAATGATGGTTTTAATGGTGGATTCTGATGTGGCATGTTATGGATGAAATTG
The DNA here is from genome assembly GCA_026122585.1 of Anacardium occidentale. NCBI lineage: Eukaryota > Viridiplantae > Streptophyta > Magnoliopsida > Sapindales > Anacardiaceae > Anacardium > Anacardium occidentale. Next base: position 192,246 of record JAJEJH010000004.1, read on the forward strand.
AAACATGTTTTATGTTTATTGAAGTGCTAGAAATGTGTGTTTGTGATTAATTTCATATTGATAGATCTTTGGTATGGATTCTTCCAAGTTCCATGTGGGTGTTGTCGATGTAGAGTAGGACTCAAGCCAGTATGCCCGCAGTGCATGCCCATGTGCCTTTGCTTTTGTAGGGACACACCCGTGTGCACGAAGTATACACGGCTGAACTACAAGGGGACACGACCATATGCCTTATGGACACGACCATATGTGTATGTTTGTTTCATGAAATGTTCAAAAATTCCAGAAGCTTGCACGATTGGCTGCAAGGCCAACGCACGGGCCCGTATGTCTCCACACACGCCTGTGTGTCTTTGTCTTGCACGCCCTTGTGTGCTCCTTGCACACCCATGTGCCTTAGCCCACAAGCCCGTGCTCAAGCCAAATTTTCCAGAAATGATGTAAATTGAAGTATAATGTATGGGAAACCATTTTAAAAACTATAAATCATTGTATAATGATAAAATGAGATAAACTAAGGTAGCATAAGCATTAGATAGCATGAGATGCCAAAGCATCAACATGAAAAGGGATCAAAGGATCTAATAGTATATAGTTTAACAATCAGAACCCGATATTCGAATTAATTATTTTGGGTGAACTCAAGGGGGCATCTATGGGATTCCAGTCTTCTGACTACGGTCAGATCATACCAGTTTTAGCTTATTAGTCCAAGGACTAATATGTTATATTCAGCTTTCTAGCTTTTCGCTAGACTGTTCTGCCTACATGGTCAAGATGTCAAATCTCTGTGTTCATCAATCTGATCAGCACAGTAGGTATCTTTAGATACATAAGGATTCAGATGCCTATATATACAATATGTATTCAGCATGAATTGATGTCATGACATTCATTTCATTGCATTAATCATTAATGCGATCAAGAGAACAAAATAAACAATATCCAAATTAATGAGCAAGCAATTTGTATGAATGTTTTAGGCCAAGGCCAGGTATGCGATATGTATTACTGCTTGTTTGGGTTGAGGGAAGTAGGAAATGCTTACTAGGTGATTTTATCACTTATTCCTTTCCTTCCTTCCTTTCTTGTAGGTAGGTTTGGTGCTAGTGAGGAGTGAGTGGATCATGGTTGACAGAAGAGGGCTCCAGTTAAACTTCAGTTGGCCTGGTGGGATATTTTGTAATTGTATATACTCAGTGAAATGTACAGAAACATGTTTATATATGTAAAATTTATTCTTCGCCACTATTGTATATTATAGTTTTCAGCTTCTACATGTGTATTTAAATGCAGTAGCAGCTTCCTTTTTGTAGGATTCTTGTCACGTATATCGAGATTTTTAATATATTAATAAAAGAAAAAAAATTCAACAGTACAGGTATACGTGGCAACGGGTCCTACAATGGGTTGGTAATAAGGTCATCATATACAGTGAAAAGAGAAGAGGCATCGTAGGGAATTAAGAAGTTATTGAGTCATCATCAATTCCCCAAATAAAAAAATGTATTGATCAATGTTTTGAATACAAAGATAATGATGATAATGATGATTATATGTATTCAATGTTGTTTTCAATTGATAAGCATACATATGTGTTTGATGTTGATTCTTGTTTGTTATTGTTATTTAAAATAATTATATGAACAACCTAAAAACCGATATACAACAAACAATATGAGTAATAACTAATGTGCAATCAATACTAAGAAAATGAAAAATAAGTGATATACAACTAAGAAAATGACATGAAATGATATAAATAATAACAATGTACCTAAAGTAAAACCAAAAAATACAGAAATAAATCCATGTATGCCTAAAACAACTATGTGCTAAGTTGTCACCTCATTGTCTTAGTAGTATGGTCCCCAAAGTCTATCTTGCACTAAAGTGCTAAACTGCCTATGAATTATAGCATGAGAACATTGTAGTCATCGGATCCCATTACCTATTAAAAGATGCCCATCCTTTTAACTAATATAAGGGGATCATTCCTCACGACTCGACCACACTTCCCTTAGTATGTACTCCTTTTAAGCATATAAGGGATTAAAGTCGTGTATATGTGTATCCTTTGCTCAAAAAACAATGAACTCGTAGTATAACTCTTTAATGAATCATAGATTGTGATCTCGCATCGTGCCAAATGAATAACATCATACACCCAATATGCATTGTCAAAATTGAATGGAATGAAAACTTATATAACCATTTAAATTGTAAGGAATATGGAGAAATAATTACTATGACACTAAAATAAGCATTTAAGCATACATACCTCATTCATTTCACTCCAACATCTCAAATGCATATCACCTCAAAGTCATCCTTTGATCAATATACTATACATATTTGGCTATGCATATTACTTCGAATTTTTTTCAAACTTTATATAAGTGGCTAGGAGATAAGCCACCCAATAACAATGGACCATACTTTAAGTATGTCTACCTGATGATACTCTATATGTCTAGTATTGACATAAGAGTGCCAAAAACATCTTGATGTGTTGAAAAAAAAAAATTAATTGAGTTATAACATGCATTTAGTTATATATAGAAATAATAGACCCAAGACGTAAAAAAAAAAAAAAACCAAAGACATATTTCACTTACATCATCTCCCAACCACTTAATTGGTTCCATAGTAGTCATCCAATAAAGGTCTTTTTCTTTCTTGCCAATATCTACCATCTCTCACATGTCTATTAAAGTCACCAAGGAATATAAGGACATGAAATTAGCCTTTCGATCTCCTAAAGATGTTGGGATATTGCTTGATAACCCTTTTATTTTGTCAATTCGGTGTAACATTTACATTTTTGTGGACCTTTCTTCATAACCTGACCATGCCTTGTATGTTTTACCTATTATAGAAATATTTTTTATTAATTTCATTGCTACCTATGAAAAATAAAACAACATTAATTAAATAAAATATTCATACCATGCTTAAGGTTAAGCCAACCGTTGGTGTCTCTTATTGTGATGTCAAATCCATGATAGTGGTTAGGGGAGATGATAGTACAATGTCTTTAGAGACACAATAGTCTTCTTAACTCTTCTAATCGAGGTCTTCATTCCTAATATCACCTTGTTATTACAATATTATCTTAAGTTTATTTAACTACAAAGTAATTTTAATGGTACTACCATATTCTAAGGTTTATAAACATACTGTCACAGTAGGAGGGATCGATGTCACCAATGCCTTTGGAGACATCATTTCAAAATTGCCTCCAGAATGGTCACGTAAGGGAAATTTTCCTCTTAATGTAAAAAAAATTATACACACACATAAGGAATATAGAAAAATAAATTTAAAAAAATTTTCTGACAATATATTTGTTGATCTCCTAAGTAGAGTTCCTTAATGTTATAACCTCTTACTCAATTACTTCACTGACGGGGCTCTTATCTTTCTAAGCACCCTACAAAACAAAAAAAAAATTAATTATTTATGTAATATAAACAATAAAATGTAAACAAAGTAGTTATTTTATAACTTACATTGCTATTGGATCTCTCCTATGGATTGAAATCTCAGGGCAGATAGTTCTCACGAAGACCTTTCTCCCTAAAATGCCCCCTACCATCATTATAGGAAGGACCACACCATCATCCTTAAGAAGACATTATCCTATTCAGTATGAAGTTTCTCTATACTATTGACATGACTTTCAATATGAGTTAACTACTTTAAGAATCGTGACACATGCTTAATAATTTATATAAAATCAGATGTAACAAAGGCTCTAAAATCCTTCTTTTTTAGGTGATCTTACATTTATCACCTAAAGCTCATTGGCTCTAAAATAGGGGCCTCTAAGATTAGACTAAATAAAAGTACAAATGAGTGCTCCCAAACGGGGTCAAGACTAATAGTAGGACCTGTCTAGAGTAGACTATATGGGGGTGTTCTCGATGATGGCAACTTTGATGATAAAGACAGAGTCATCATCAAACCTATAAACATCAACATGATTTTGTAATAGTCTTTAGCTTTCGATGGTTTTAGCGATCAATAAACATTATCTTATTTAGCATGAAGTCATGTTTAAGATAAAAAAAAAAAAAAATCAAATTCTTCTACTGGTACTGAAAAAGACTAACAATCTTACCTTATTGCCATCAAATAAGGAGTTAACATCTTCTCATTTTAGGATGTCTCTTATCCTCCATTGCAGCAAATAAGTCTCACTAAGACATTAATCTCACCTACCCACTAGTATAGATTTTCCATTGTCTTATATATCTAAAACTAAAAATGATTAACAACCGTAGAAATGTATTGTAAATAAATATTTCATAAGTAAATAAAAATTCTTATATATAATGTATTTACCTAGAATATTAGTGAGAAATCCATTATAGCATATTTTGTCTACTAGGGGTTTTGTCTTGATAAGATATACTTCTTCTCTTGTCGACTACTCTAATATGTTATCAACTGCAAGGTTATGTCTCATACCCGCGCTTATTACAGGTATTTACTGAACATATTCAAGTCATCCACCAATTGTAATACCTTATTAGGGATGACCTGTAGACACTCTTGTTGTATATTACCGTACATAATTTTTAATATATATAAATTTAATAATACATATTTATCTTCTTTGACAAAATAATAAATATATTGATTAATATACAGTAGAAATACCTAACACCTAGTTAAAACATGACAATGAAAGAATACATAACGTAAATAAGTTATTAAGGCCCAAAAATAATTCTTATATAAGCTTGAAATTCACACAAAGTAGTTGTGTATACATACATATACATATACTGTATAACTATATGCAAATATGAAATAGTATGAGCATGCAAACCATAAGCATGCTACAAAATCCAAAACTGGATCTTAGGCAACGGTCATCTCCTCCTCTCAGCACCTATGAAACTAACTTGCAAGAGAAAGGAAAAGTATGAAGTGAGTGATAAAGTCATTCAGTAAGTGTTTCCTATCTCTGACCCTATAAGAATCCTACTCTGAAGATATCACTATAAACATGTCAAACTGGTTATTTCATGTATTGTTTTAGACATTATATTTGAATTCATGTTTTATTCACATGGCTATTATGCATTTTGAGTTTATACTAATTCGGAGTTTCATCTAATTATTCATATGTTAAATTATGCTATATTGTGTATATCATGTAGAAATGACATGCTAAGAGTAATAATTGAGCCCTTAGGCTTATTTATAAACATTTGATTTGCTGAATAAAATAGTGATCCGCATATCATGAAATAACTATCATGCTGAATAAAATGTTGTAACTAAAAATCTCTTTATAAATGAAAACAACTATTGTGTTGATCAGATTGATGAATATAGAGATTCGATACCTGGCGATGTGAATTCATATACTGACACATGAATAGCAACTGTTTAATACACATGCCACCACTGAATCTAAAAATTGAATTTGAATTGTATATTGATCATCACATCCTAAGATGCTAGCTGAATGCACACTAGCATATGCCTATATATAGTGGCAAGTATGGTTATAGACCTTGATGCTGGTTTTCTTACTAACGAGTGTGCGAAAATCACAATGCTCCCTCGTATTCACCCCTAAAGAGATGTTTGAAACATCATGCTTCTCTACTTTAAAACATGCATTTGGATCCTTAGATCCCTTTTCTGAAAATATTGTATGACATACCATGTCATGATATGCATATGATGCATTATGCGTGCTTATCTTGTCTTATTGCACTGAGTTATCGCTATTCTATTGAGATTACTAAGTATTATGCTTGTTCCAAGCTAAATTTCTTATTTTTCCTGATGCACAAGCGTGTGTGACTAAATACACGAGCGTGCGTGAGCTTACACGGGTTGTGTGCTAGTTGTACAGCTTGGTCATGTAAGCTTCTGTAATTTTGGCTTTATTTCTCATTCTTTATGGGTTCACGACTATGACATTATCATGCATGGTTATGACCTTGCCTAATCTAGTTGTACATGAGGTCATGAACATGACTGTGACCATACAAAGCATGATTGCGTGGGCTTACACTTTATGGGTGCATAGGTGTATGCCTCGCTCTGCTTCAATATGGTTGTGGCTGATTATACTTATTCCCATCCATTTTCATACCAAACACAAATCAATCATCATCAATTTAATTTTGCACTCCAAACACTTTATAAGCACAAATTCATCATGGTAATAGCATCAATTCTCCCATTTCATCATCCAAACCTCTTAAAAGCACATATATATATATACACCAATATACAAATCATCTATATCTATATATATATATCATCATCATCATCATCACTTTTATACCATTAATCTTCACATTCATCATGCAAGGGAATCATAAGCATGCTAGAATCAATCTCAACTCAACAAACCAAGCATCATACACACAAAAGAAGAAAAGGAAAGAGGCAAGAAACACTTACCTCTTGCCATAGTCAACCAAGCATCTCTCTTTACGAAAATCTCACTCTCTAGCTAGATTGGGAATCACTAGTTGCGGCTCTTCTTTTCTAGGGTTAAGATTCTTTGAAATGAAAAGAAACCTTGGGTGCAAAATGTTGGAAGAAAGACATAAGATTGACTTAAAGTATAACGACTGAAATATTGGGCATGCATGATCGTGGTCATCATGACGCACAGTCATATATGGTTGAAAAAATAGAAAAACATCATTTTCCCACGCTTTACATGAATCAACCTCTTATTAGGATTCATGCATATACCACCCAAACTCTAAAAATTACTTATTTCACCCTTAAGCTCTCTTAATTCTAATTGTACCATAAATTCTCACTTTTAACCCCAGATTTTTCAACTTAAAAGACAATTCTAACCCTGGGATGTTACATGAATTTCTTTTTATTTAGTCCTATAAGCCTAAAATAAAGATAGTAAACAATTGTCACTTCACCATGTCCATTGAATCCTTCTTCCTTACAATCTCCTCAAATACATTGTAGATGTCCACATATGTAACTAATGCCACCTCGTCAAAGTACATCTATTGGATCCAATACCTTGCTTCAGTAAGAATGTAGTACTATATCTCTATTCAACAATTGAATCATAAACCTGTGACCATAGCAAACTCATATGAAAAAAATTATATGTCCACACCATTTACGTAAAACAAAAACTAATCACTGGGATACATAGGCCAACTAACTTGTAGGTCCCGTCGCCACGAGTATCCCTTTGCTGTTGAATAATGCTACGGGGAGTTTTTATTAATAACCTGAAACTCAGGTACCCGCAACGGGAATCCTACGAAAATAAAATCTGAAACTAAAACTATACAATTCTACACATGCGAAAGCTTTACTGAATATACATCACTGAAATTACACAAACTGTTCTGTACAATAGGCCCAATGGCCTATATCATATATATATACACTATTTCTGTACATCTGGATACAAAAATATTTACATAATGACCACACAGGTCCAAAACTGAATATACAAGACTGAGATTACGGTGTGGGCCCTCTCCGTCAGCCTCGATCCAGTCGCTCCTCGAAACCAGCATGAACCACCTGAAAAGGATGGAAGAAGGAGGGGGATGAGTGATAAAGATCACCCAGTAAGCGCTCCTTACTTCCCTCAAAACCCAAGCAAGCACAAACAATCACAATAATCATACACATACCTAGGCCCCGGCCTTATTCATACATCTATGCGCTTGCTGGAATCTGAAACTGTTATCTGAATCTCATTCTCATTATGTATTGATATCATTACTCTTCATGTCATGATGTGTATGTCATGCTATGCTAACTGAAAATACTGGATGCATGCATCTGAATACCTCTTTGTACCCTCGGGTACCTGCTATGCTGATCAGACTTGGTGGAATACAAGGATTCGACATCCTGGCCATGTGGGTTGAACAGTCTAGCTACAGGCTAGAAAGCTGAATCTTAATACTGTTGTACGATCTGACTGGTGTTCGAAGGTTGAAACTGAAATGCTACTGAACATTCTGACTGGTGTCAGAAATCTGAATCCCACGGATGCCCCATCGTATTCACCTGATACTCTTACTTGTACATCGGGTTCTGAATACTGAATACTGCTGAATTCGAATCCCTTGATCCTCTTTGAAGCTACATGTCATGCTATGATATGCATATGCAGCTTATTAACTGAATTCATACTCATTTGATGCTTATTGGAAGCCATTTAACATTTATCCTGAATTCGCATGCTTAATTTCTTAATTAATAATCATTTTGAAAAACTGTTGATGCACGGGCGTGCGGGATAAGTGCACAGGCGTGTGACCTGACGCACAAGACAGTGCATTGGTCGTGCGTCTGGTCGTGCAAGTTACTGGAATTCACTATTCATCTTCACTGAAAACGCTTACGCACGGGCGTGCTCCCCAGGGTGCACGGGCATGCGTCTGGAAATCTGGTTATGCACACATTGTGTATACGAGCGTGCATCTGGAAAAACAAAGGCACACGGTCGTGCCATGCAGGCGCATGGTCGTGCGTCTTGTTCTTCAACAAGAGCACCGCCTGGAAAAATGCACAAAATGCTAACCAAGTCTCGCTCATTTGCAATAACACTTCAATTACATATTCCCAGCACCACAAACAACACAATCCAAGCACCCAACTCGACATGCATCAACTCATATGGCTTCTACCATGGAAACATATCAATTTCTCTCACTAGACATGATCAAGTTTGCATGCAAGATTCAAGGGCGGCAATCTCATCAATTTGCATCACAATTATCATCAAACAAACATTCATCAACTCATCAACATGATAAGCAACCAAATTCATCAAGGCAAGCTGGGAAAACTGCGAGAAGAAGTGAAAGAACACTTACCTCTTGCCATGCTTCGGAAAACAACTAATCTCTTTGCTCTCTAACTTGATCGGGAGCAATTGGCTGCTGAATTTCCTCTCTAGGAATGGGAGGAACTGCTGAAATGAAAGAGAGAATTGGCTCAAGTGAATTTGGGTGAGAAAAGAAACTAAGTCTCACGGCTCATTTACTTATATACTAGGCCACGCACGGTCGTGCATCAAGGGTGCACGGGTGTGCACAAGGGAAAATGGACTTAATCCATTTTCCGCTCACTCGCCTGATCAAATCCTTCCGAAAGGATTCCTACAAAAGCCACACGGCTCTGAAAACTTACTAACTCACCCCTGAACTTATCTAGACTCCCAATCTCTTTCTGAATCTTGTTTCTAACCCCAAAACTCTACCCCTAAGGGCTTTCTGGATCTAGGATGCTACATAACTCTCATAGCCTAAATAAATGGACTAGTACTCATTGAATCAACAATCCTGTAGAGTCAAGAACAAGTCGAAACATGTTTGACTAAATACTCTAAGTTATCTCTCAAACAAAAATCTTTTTAACTAGCGATATGGCATCTTATGTACCATGGCTCATAACCTACACTTGAAAGTGACACTCCAATGGGTATCTCAAATATTTGTGTGGTGACTCTATTCATCATCTCTTTTATGTTTGTCTTTATAATATATAAACATGTTCATTTTAAAAATTACGAACTAAACATGTAAAATACCATAAAATCTCTTAATCTTACGAAAAATTGCAAAGTGCATGGGCATAAAAGGCACACATATGGACGTATATTATCCCCCTACACAAGCTAGGTGTGTTATGCATCGTAAAATCCTTCCCCTCCTCCCCCTTTATTTTGAAAACTAACAAAACACCCCTACTCCAACTTACGAAAACTAACAAAATACACCTTATCCCTAACCTATGTCAGAATGTCTGATTTGCTCACAATATGCATACAACACGCATACTAACAAAGAATTACATGTGGTGGTTGGTAGCATCCATTTTAGCTATTTTCACATAATCAAAATAAGCCTAACGTCTCCACTAACTGGTTTAACAATTTTCAATAAAAAATTTAAATCAAAATCATCTATAAATCAACTTTAAAAATGAAAAAATCTTGGATTTTCAATAACAATAAAAACACTCTAAGTTATCATCAAAATTAATTAAATCTGTACTCTGAGTTGTGTAGAATACATTTACTAACTTTCTTGTCATTTTCGTTTCTAGATATAGTCGAAAACATTGAAAAATCCAAGTCCTCTCATTAAAAATTTGAAAGATTTTTCTATTTACACAAAGCTCGTGTAGCATTCTAAGATTAGAATTACCCTTTAGGGTAGAATTAGGGGGTTAGATGTGAGATTTAGAATTAGTTTGGGAGTTAGAAAAGTTCAAGGGTGAGATAGTAAGTTTTCAGAGCTAGTGTGGCTTACGATGATTCTCTTTGGGAGGTCTCTTTCATGCGAAGTACGGGAAATGAAGAGTTTTCATTTTCCCTTATGCACTCCTGTGCACCTTAGGCTACATTCACATGTAGGTTTGATGGAAGAGAGAGATGGAGAGTTTAAGTGTTTTCTCACCTAGCTTTTACCCATTTTCACCTAAGGTTTCCTTTTGTTTTCAAAGATTCCTAACCTAGAGTTGAGATTCAGTAACTAGTAGCTCCCAATCCAGCTAGAGAAGAAAGAAATTAGATAGAAAGTGATTCCAGCAGCCATGGCAAGAGGTAACTGTTCCCTTTCCTTTTCTTTGAGTTTCCCAACGTGCATGTGATATTATGTGTTGTGTGTTGTGTCCTCAGCATGCTTATGATTGATGTGAATGTGATTATGTGTTGATATGATGAAAAGAAAATGCTTGAGATGATGATTTCCACCCAAGAAACACGCTTGTGTATGTATGTGTATGAATATGTGAGAGAATGGATGTTTTAATGGTGAATTGTGATGTGGCATGTTATGGATGCAATTGAAACATGTTGTGTATTTGTTGAAGTGCTAGAAATGCATGTTTGTGATTAATTTCAGATTGATTGAGCTTTGGGGTGGAATCTTGCAAGTTTTAGGCAAGTGTTATCGATACAGAATAGGACACACGCCTGTGTGCCTGCAAGTGCACGCCTGTGTGCCTTTGCTTTTGCAAGGACACGCCTGTGCGCATGAAGTGTGCACGTCTGATTTGCAAGGGGACACGACCGTGTGCCCTATGGACACGGCCGTGTGTGTGTTTATTTCATGAAATGTGTAGAAATTCCAGAAGCTTGCACGACCGACTGCAAGGTTGATGCACGGTCCTATGTGTCTTCACATACGCCTATGTGTTTGTCTTACACGCCCGTGTGTCTTAACTTGCACGCTCATGCTCAAGCTATATTTTCCAGAAATGATATAAATTAAAGCTTAATGCATGGGAAACCTTTCCAATGACCATAAAGCAGTATATAAGGATAAAATGAAATAAAATAATACAGCATGAGCATTACATAGCATGACATGTCAAGACATCAGCATGAAAAATGATCAAGGGATCCGAATACATTAGTTATTCAACATTCAGAACTCGATATCCGGGTTAGTTGTTTTGGGTGAACTCGAGAGGGTATTTGTGGGATTTCAGCCTTCTGACTACGGTTAGATTGTTCCAGTTTTAGCATGTATGTATATTCAGCTTTCTAGCATTTCGCTAGACTATTTAGCCCACATGACCAAGAAGCTGAATCCCTGTGTTCATCAACCTGATCAGCACAACAGGTATCTTCGAATATATAAAGATTCAGATGTATGCATATTCAGTAGCTTCAGTATAGTGCACTCAACATGGCATGATATTATCATATACATTTCATAACATTATACAATGAAGCAATCAAGAGAACAGAATAAGCGGTATTCAGATAAATGTGCAAGCGTTATGTATGTATGTTTTAGGCCAAGTTCAGGTACGTATATTGTTTTACTTGCTTGTTCAGATTGAGGGAAGTAGGGAATACTTACTGGGTGATTTTATCACTCATTCCTTTCCTTTCTTCCTTTCTTACAGGTAGGTTTGGTGCTGATGAGAAACGGGTGGATCATGGTTGGCGGGAGAGGGCTCCAGTTAGTTTTCAGTTGGCCTAGTGGGATCCTTTGTAAATATTTGTACTTTGATGTATTATACAGAAACATATGTTTATATGTAAGAAAAGCTGTTTTGACCCACCATTGTATATTAAAGTTTCAGCTTCCGTATGTATATATATTTGTATAACAGTTTTATTTTCGTAGGATTCCTGTAATATATATCAGGGTTTTCAGAATATTAATAAAAGTAAAAAAATTAAATCAGCAACAGTGATGTACGTGACAGCAGGTCTTACAGCTCACAGTCGCATACTTTATATATACATTTTCTATCCATGCATGATACGCATGGTGCACATTTCGTCTATGCATAATGTCATTTCATAAGCATCGATTGAGATCCTACATGTACCATGCATGTTTTGTATGGTTGGACACTTACAAATTTTGGAGTAGAATTGTAAAACTGATTAAAAAAGAAAAAGATTTGTATGTTATATATATTTTTTAATTATTTAAATTCATATCCAATTCAATAATTTAAAATTATCCAAATTGGTTTGAAAAGCTGTGTGTTTGACTTTTGATTTCGTAAACCCTAATTATGGAACATTTCATTAAATAAGAAGCCCAAATTCGAAGCTGGTTACTTTGCTGATTATCGACTTTAAAATTCGAATTTTCGACAGATTCTAAGGCACGAAATGGCAGAGAACTTGTCAGCGTCTGATGAAAAGACCCAAAAGGCCAGGAATCGGATTACAAATGTTTACATCTGGGACATGGACGAGACCCTTATACTGCTCAAGTCTTTGCTGAATGGAGCTTTTGCTGAGGCTTTTAATGGTTCAAAAGATGTAAAGAAAGGTGTTGAGCTTGGGAGAATGTGGGAGAATCACATTCTTAAAATGTGTGATGACTATTTCTTCTATGTGCAAGTAAGTTCACAATTTCACTTGAGATTTCCATTACCAATTTGTGATTTCGAATGTTATAAATATGAAGCTTTTTCATTTTAACTCCGTAGGTTGAGAACTACAATAAGCCTTTTCTTGATGCATTGAAGCAATACGATGATGGGTTAGATCTTTCTGGTTATGATTTTAACCGAGATGGGTTTAGTCCTTCATTTGATGATCCCTCTCTCAAGAAACTAGCATACAGGCTCCGAGCAGTTGGATATAAGTATAAACAGGTATCAATATTTGATGTATATCAGTAATGGGATCTGTTTATTCTTTTAGATGCTTACCTAGTTGTTTTAGGATTGTCTGGACCGAGTTAAGGTATTAAAAAATGAATCCTTTCAATACACTCATACTTAGTTGTTTGATATACTTTTTTGGGCTAGTAAATGATAAATTATATTCATACATGGCGATAATGTTAAATGGGCTACTGATTGTTTGGCATATAAGAATATCATTTGCTGATGGTATTCTAAATTTGGTTTTTCTCTCAAAATGTGTCTCCTTGAAGGAGGAAGTAATATGTGGCACTTGTATCAACAGCCACCTCTTTCCCTCAATCGTTTGTATGTATTGATAGCTCTACATTATTTCTTCTATCTTGTTCAGAAAGCTGTTTACTTTGTGAGACCTCTTATGTTATAATATGGTGTATAATACAGTGATATCATTAACTATGTTATTTCAGGGATTGCAAAGTATTTTTGATCAAGAAATGTTGAGTTTCTTGGATGAATTGTATAGTATGACTGATGAATATACAGATAGATGGCTATCTTCAGGTATACTTTCCTTGAGAATCTTGATGCGGCTGTAATTCAATTCTGTCATATTCCTTTTCAGTTCCTGTGTTTAAGTGCTTCTCTTTTAGCAATATGCAATGTATTTTAGTGATTTCTAATCTTTTCTAGATAAAGCTGTCAAATTCAACCTGGATTATTAAATGAGTGAAAGCTTTTCTATGTTAATCCATCATTCTAAATGAGTGGATGTTGTTAAAATTTTTTACCTGAATTCTGAATCTGTAGCCACAATTTTTGTTTACTATTATCAGGAAATGTCTGTTTAAAGGCTAATTAAGAGACTACAGAATTTCATTGTAGATTAAAAGCCGAACTGGAACTACGACTAGATAATGCTTCAGTTGGATTATATAATAAATTAAAACTATAAATGCAAGCACTACAATCTAGAGCAAATTATGCTTAATTGTTAAGTTCTGGAATTGTTTTCATCTTTATTTGATTAATAATCAGCCAATGAGCGAATAAATGCAGACAGCTTGGTCACTTGTTTGTAAAACTTTATTCAATTTTTATGTGTTTATTTGAGTTTCTTATTTAAAAAAATCAGTACCTTACCTTGCTAATTGTAATTTGAGCTTGTTCTTTAATACATGTTTCCATCACTTGGCCAGCATGAGTTATATCTGGGTTGAGCCCCAGAATAAATTTTTCCTTGCATTCATGTGTTGTGGTAGCCATCCTTGGAGCATGTCTTGCCCATGCATTAAATCTTGTGGCATACTCCTTTGCTAATAACACACATCATTGTTTCCAATGTGTAGCAAGGGCCTTTCTGGAGCAGTGTTCAAGTGGGGAAGACAACTCAACTTCTTCCTTCCATTCAACCAGTGGAATCTCTGACTCCACTAGTGCAAAATTCCAACATGTAAATGTTTTGGTGACTTCCGGATCATTGATTCCTAGCCTTGCAAAATGCTTACTCTTTCGACTTGACAATTGGATAGCGCATGGAGATGGTCAGCCTTATATTTTATCTCATTCATCCATAAATTATGTTATTCTTTAGCACCTCCTCATCTTTTTAAAATCAAGATTATCTTTCCATTTCATACTTAACATTAACTTTTTCGTCAGTGTCTGTTATAGTTTCCATTTTCACAGAGCAATATGTCTACCTCAGGGTGGTATGCTTATCATACATTACTTTAGCAAGTCAGAGCCTCATTATAAATTCTTTCCACTTCTGAAGCTGATGCTACCCTGAATCAATTCTACATCAGCTGTATTGGCAATTATCTGAACATATTTTCATTGTTATCTTTGCTCTTTTCTCTAGAAAACAAACAGTAACATAATATGTAATATTGTAGAACATGAAACTGCATCTAGAAAGGTTTCAATCCCTATCTTGTTAGCTTGCTAGGAAAGTTTGTCTAGCCCATTCAAGAAATCAGTGGTTATTACATTTTTTATTGATCTAATAAGAATGATCAGGAGCCAAAACCTGCAATATCTGATCTTTAGTCAGTGATTCACCCAGCCCCTTGTTTCCTCTTACCTGTAGACAAGTTAATTGAACCAGAAATAAATAAGGCGTAGATGTAACCGTATAAACCAGAAAATACCCAAGTCTCTTGGAAACTAATTTCCTAAAATGGTGCAGCAAGTTAAACATTAAAAAACCTGGGATTAGCTGTGAGACCTGGAACATAGTACCTCAACCATCTTTCTCTTGAATCATCACCATATGGTAAAGAGTGATACTTACTGATGCTATTATGGAGTATTACTGACATTCTGTTGAGAACTTGAGAGCCCAAGAGTAGTAGATGAGTTTGACCTGATTAGACAAATTAAATCAGCCAAGGGTTTCCCATGAGGATTATACCTATTGTTTGCAATGTAATTTTCTTCTTGGTAACAGGTAAACTAACAACCGTAAACTCTTCAACAGCCTTATAGAAATTGCAATGTGATCTAACCCTCGGTGACCATAAGAAACAACATTTGAAGTGATAAAACCGCTACTACTCAAATTACCTTGTTTGGCATCATTACTTCCACGAGGATTCCTTGTTCTCCTTTACAGAACACACTAATCAAGGATGGAATATTACCAACACTTGCTGAAATATAATCCTTGAATGATTGCAGACTCAGATACTGGTCAGAATAAAACTTCAAAACAAATATTGTTTTCTAAGTTTGACTCATTAGGAGCCTAGCATTAGTAGCAATTGAATGATACTGATTCCACACTCTTGACAAATTTCAAAAGTATTCTGTTGGAGGTGAAATAATTTCTGTAACATCACAAATCTGATATACATAGTTTTCCAGAAAATATTCTGTGACATCTTCATAGCATATAGAAAATTGACATTATGGCAATAATGGTTAATTTTTATATAATTTATTAAATGGGATATTACTTCTATATCGGTTGATAATAGTGGAGTGTATATTAAATTCTTGTATATATCCCATGTACAAAGCTTGCACCAAGTTTTGGTGCCTTCAATTGATTGTCATAAAGAAGAAATGATTTAAGGACTGAAATTATTTGTTTCTTCAGTTTACAGCTCATGGGAAGTGGGGAAACTTCAGTGTTTTCAATGGGTCAAGGAACGTTTTAACGGTCCAAATGTCCGGTTTTGCGTAATTGGAGATGGATGGGAAGAGTGTGAGGCTGCACAAGCAATGCAATGGCCATTTGTTAAGATTGATCTGCGACCTGGCAGTTCTCACAGGTTCCCAGGCCTCTCTCTTAAAACAATAGGGTACTATTTCTCTGTCGTGTATGGAAGTCAAGATGTTGAAAATGATGAAGAGTAAGTTGTCACACCATATGCAGTAAGCGAAGAACTGCTTTCCTGGACTTTTCTTTGTATTATAAGTGATAATTGGGGAATTGGATGTCTCTAGGGAGAAAAGAAATAAATGTATGAACGAGGCCTAACCCTTCACCACCGTTCTAATAATAGTAAAATTATATTAAGTGAATTTCCTTTTCCTATAACATGCCAGTAAAGAAACTGATGGCAAGAATTATTATGATTGAAAGGTTTTTAGTGGAAGAGTTCACTTCAAACGCTTGCATATTTACAGAAGAGGCAATGAACTATGATGACTAAATGTGTTCTTCTCTAACCTTTTTCCCCCAATTTTAACTTACTAAGAATGTTCCCCACCATCTATGCATGTGATCAAAACAATTGTTAGAGATAGCAGATTTTAAGCAATTTACTTTGAGTTACCTCTTCAAAAATTGGTATATATTCAGAGACACTGGGTGGCCAGATTTTCAGTGGTATCTATAGAGATTGGTTGGCAAGGACCACTGAATTCTGAGGAATAGTCTTAGATGCGTGACTAACAGGTGTATCATCTATAGGCTCTCTTTATAGTAGTCCATCAGGTTTCTTGAGATGTCAATATTTCAAGGATCTTGTTTTCAATTCTCAAATTGTGATTAACATTTATATTTGCTTGTTTCTTTATCAAAATGTTTAACTTCAACCACTAAGTCTGTCCCAACGGTTTCCTCTCTTCATGGAAAATCCATAGAATTTTGGTTGAAAATTGAGAAGTTCGATATTCTCAACAATGGTATAGGTTCTTTCTTCATTTCTTAAAGCTTATCTTGCTATTCTCTAGTTCTTTCTTTAGTTTTGAAAGTGAGGCTGATCAAATTTTCCCATTATATTTAGTAAAGTAACTTTTCATTCATTCATGATTTGATTATGTTTTGGCCTCACAATGCTGACCTTATCCAGTTGTCTACCAAGATTTCATTTATGTTTCTACCTCATTACTAGAGATTATGTTTATCCGAAAATCTTCACCAAATCTTGTTTAGCGATGTGTATGGCTTATCTTAAAACACATGTATATCTAGTTTAAGGTAAACACAAGGCTTATCAGAATCATTTCAATAAACTTTGACTCAAAGGGTAGATGCCAAGATTGCCTGTTTTGGCTTTCTTTGTTTCTTTGGGTTTTAGTTGATACAAGTCATGTGCTTGATTTGATTTGCTCACCTCCTCATGATGCTATCGATTTGTCAGCATTTCATCAGCAGTGAATTGCATTGAAGAACGCGATAAAGTTTTAATTCTTATGTTCATTGGGTGCAATTGTAAGCTCACATATTAATTAATCAAATCTTTAGTCCAGCATATGTAATGTTGGGTCTGTAGGGCACAAACTGTATAATGGTGGTAGGTGCTCTGTTCTTGGATGCCATTCAACCAAAACTTCAACTTAGCATCTTTTTCCATGTTCATGCTTTTCTGAAACAGTCCTTTGTTTCAAAAAGTAATAATTAATTTACAGGCCCAGGAACGTTGCTAGGATGAGGATGGATGTGAGCTGTATTTGAGCTTGAGGATGATTGGTTTGATGAGCCAGGAACCAAGCTATATATCAAATAAATCGTTACTCTTTTTTTTTTTAATACCATGGTCTAAAAGATACAAATTAAGGCAAAAAGACATTAAAAACAAGTTAGATAGGGCAATGTAGCAGTATTTAAGATAATTTTGATGTGGCATAGGGATGATAATGTTATCAAGAGAAGCTTGAGTAAATAATACTGTACAAATCTTGAGGTTGTTGTTGCAGCGGTAAAAGATGGAGACGTGATCCTACTAAAAGTCGAAATAATTGATGGAGATGGAGTTTTCCAGAGCAACGGCAGGAATGCCCCGATGGGATCAAGTTAGACTGAAGAGAAGCGAACAAAAGTACAACAAGGTGGTCCCTTCTGTCAATGGACCTGCAAATTAATTGTTTACTTTGTAGTCTTCTCAAAGCTTATATCGCCCATGCCAGTTTCACTCTGTTCATCACTTTCTTTCTCCTCTTGTCTATCCCTCCTTTTCTTCTTCTTTCTTATTAGATTTTATTTCTCCATTTTTCTCAACCTCATAATTGCGGTAGTTAGCATTTCATTTGGATTGTTAGACATACTCTATTGATCGAGGGTCCAAGCTTTAACACATTTGATGGGAAGATCGCTTCCCCTGAGTAAATTTCAAAGCTCAAAGACATGATAATAATAATAATAATAAGATGGGCCAAAACCACCCAATATCCACAGAGAGAGAGAACCAATTTCAAGCTGCGGATGAGAAGCAGCATCATCAAGCAAGAGTACTATTAACAATGACAATTCATAACTCACAAAATATATTATTTCAATGAAAATGAAATGGACCACCCCACTTGAACTTTGTGGTTTGCCATTCCCGATTGCATTTGTCTCCATGACTTGGCTCTCCCTTCTCTCGACTCTCCATTGCTCTTTGCCTTTGACAACAGCTTCTGCTAGTGGTGGTGGGCTGAATATAACAGTCACGAGCATTTGATGTTTTACTCTGAAAAGCAAGCACATGAGGGACCGAGTCTTTCAAGAGTTCTGGGAGGGGACCCGAATTTTTACTATTAAGAATTTGATTCTTTTTTATTTTGAAGTAAAAAATATATAAACAAAAAGAAAAGCCAAACGTTTGAAAACAAGCTAAACGTAACGAGAAATTTCACTCGTAAGCAAAAGCACAACCTAAATCAATTATCCGAAGACATCCAAACCTTTTAAGAGTCTATCTAAGTTTCGATAGAGATATACTTTAAAAAAAAAAAAAAATAAAATCAATTTAATAGAAAAAAATATCCCAAGCTTTTACAAATACAACCCAAAAATAATGGATGTGTGAATAAACATCATATGTCAATAAATTCAGCCTTTGTCATAATTACAAAAAGATTAACCTACAGCACGACATAAGACCAAATCCACCAAAGTAGAAAAAAGATTAATTATTTGGAATCCAAAGATAAAACTAAATATACCAATTTCCTATATACTTTGCTTCTCAGCTATTCACAGAACATGAAAGACAACTAAATAAGCATTTCTTTCCCAAGAATATTATAACATCCATTCCTTCTTGTTTCTCTTAAAGATGATCCGGACTTTATCTGAGAGGTTAGGAGTCCAAGGCCTTGGCAGAAGAGCTCCTGAAAAAAGAAGAGTATGTTTTCATCTGGGTTTAAATCTTATCAAGAGTAAAAGAATCTTCTTTTATCCTTTCCATTAGATATTCAAAAGAAAAAACCGCAATGCTTTTTAGTGACAAGAAAAAGGACTTGGGTCTTCATATGTAAAGAGTAGGGATGAAAACTTTTGGAATTTATTGGTTGGTTGTTACATGACACGCATCTACCTTTACATGTAATTACATGAGAATAGTTATGTGTGACAAATTATCACTATTATTTGTTTAGCATAATAGGTCAAATTTGTATGTTAAAAGATGTGATATAATTTGATTGATTATTATCATATAATAAAAGTAATTAATTAACAAATTGATTTTACTTAAAATATCATGTCTCATTATTTTATTATTTTTGTTATTATATGTTTATGATATACAAATTATAAAAAATGTTTTTGTATTTAGTGTTTGAGCGAGCCTGTTTGAAATATATTTATAATAATTTTAAATCAAACTCGTACAATATTTTCTTTAGCTTGAACATAGAATCCTAAAATAGTCTTAGAGAATGCTTAGAGAAATTGAATAAGAATCTTTATTAGCGAGCTAGTACGTTAAAGAAAAATTATAGGGTTTTTTTTTTTTTTTTAAGAAGATGAGTGTATAGGTCTTCTTCTCTTTCAATAACTTTCTTAGTAGAAATTGAGCATCCCTATTTTCCTGTTCAACCTTCATTTATAAACTAAGAAGGAAGAAGATTATTGTGATAGGTGAGACATATAAGTTTGAGACCTTTATTGGCATGATGATGCATTTATAATTGGAATAGCTAAAATAATATTTACCATTCTGCATTTAATATGATGAACGTCATCAAATCATTGTAAGGACAATTTTTCCGTTAACAATTTATGCACTTCAATCAATGGGAGACGTGTGGTTGTATCCCATGCTTTTAGGTAATGTGTCCGACTGCTAACCACTAGGTTAGATATCCACTATTTGTTGGCGAGGCGCTGTCAGTGGTATGGAGTAAGCTTTCTCGGCTGCTCACACAGCAATCTACATATTATGGAATCCGATTAAGCCTCACACCAAAAACATATAATTGTCAAGTTACCAACTCCACAACATGCATTGAATATTAGATTGTTTCAATTTATTTTATTATTGTCTGATAGAGTAAGTATAAATATAGAATGAAGCATACTTCAGACATGTTAAATTTGAGTAAGGGAATAGTCTTGGGGTAGTAAGTAGTTGTAGAGTAGCATAAAAATTATTTGATGCAGAGGAGCCAGTAATGGTACAACAGTGATGCAATCCCCGCCACATTTAGTTATCTGCCTGCAATCTATGGGCGAAAAGTAGTTAGAAAATGAAGCTTCACCTTAGATTGAACATAAAAAAGCTAATTGGTAAAATCTCTCTTTTATTATAACTACTTCATCTCTTTTTTTTTTTTCTCTCTCTCACTCACTTTCTTCTCTTTTTCTCCCATTTCATCTTGCAACTTGCAAAGGTATGTGCTTGCCTCACTTCACAATGCTTGACTCAGTTTCATTGCTTCTTTTTTCTCAACTGGGTATTGTTGCTCTTTTTGTTTAATATAGTTTTTGGAGTCAATAGTGCATGTTCAAAGTGTTTGCTCTTTCTGGTGTTCTTTGATTTTGTTTACAGGGATAGTAAAAATGGGAGAGAGAATTGCTTTTTTGTGTTTTTGAGGAAGTAAAGCTTGTGGGAGATTGGAAGAAAAAGAGGTCTGTGAGTTGCTGCAATGCCAGTTCCTCTTGCTCCTTATCCAACTGCTCCAGTTCCATTTACACCTCCTCCCCCTTCCAATGGTAACTTCATTAATTAATTACCCATCTTCAAATTATTTGCTCATATGCAATGCGAATTTTCTTTGCTTGTCTGTCAAAATTAAAGCATGTTCACGAATTCCGGGGAAAAAATTATCTTGTTTAAGAAATGTTGAGATCTTATCAATACTTAGTGATGAAGCAGTAAGAATTAATTGTGAGCTTTCAGTAAGAGAATTGAGTGTGGAACGAATTCTTTAATTAGTGATGAAGATTAAAGATCTTTATTGTTGCAACAATACCAAATGGTTAGGATTCTACGGATGTTTCTGTTGATTATATATAGTGGTTGATGTAGGAGTTATCTATGAAAATTTTCTGTTGTTGATCAGGTGCACAGAGCCAGCTTGTATGTTCTGGATGTCGAAACCTTTTGCTCTATCCGGTTGGGGCAACCTCTGTGTGTTGCGCCGTTTGCAATGCAGTCACTGCTGTGCCACCACCAGGTAGATTTCTTCCTTCCTTTCTTTCAATTCCCTCCTGGCGTGTGTCTCTTGGATATCACATCGATTTTTTAAATCTTTATTTAATCACGAGCAGGCACTGAAATGGCCCAGTTGGTCTGTGGAGGTTGCCACACCTTACTTATGTACATCCGCGGGGCAACAAGCGTTCAATGTTCTTGCTGTCACACTGTCAATCTAGCCTTGGAAGGTACCTGATTTACCATTTAATTATCTTAAAATGGAAACTCAAAATTAATCCTCAAGTATCAGTAAAGACTGAATACCTCATCTGTTAGTTGAAAATGAGCATTACATCTGTATTGTGACAGCAAATCAGGTTGCACATGTAAATTGCGGGAACTGCAGGATGCTACTGATGTACCAATATGGAGCGCGATCTGTGAAATGTGCCTTATGCAATTTTGTGACATCAGTGGGGGTGAGTACCTAATCTTTTATTAGTCTGCAAATAATTTGAGTTCTTGTCAAGTTAGACAAAATGGGTTTTTTGTTTCTGAAACAAAAATAATACAAAATGAGGTTGAAACTTAACAAACGCTTGCTGCAATTAAAGTGGTTGATTTTCAGAGTATCTCACTTCAATGCTTACAACACAAATTCCTTGAATCTGTGTAATTGAGTTTAGCCTATTAATATGCAGCATGGAATTTACTGGCAAGCATATGAGATGGCTGGCATTTGTTTGTCTGGAAAACCTATTTATGTCATGCTCAAGTTCACATTTTATTAAATACGTAATAGAGATATTGAACGCATTTTAAGCATATAAAACCAGTAAATTCTTGTTTTAATCATACACTGTTGTGTCCTAAACCTTGGATCGATGATGCAGGCATCGACAAGCAACCCGGAGCAGAAGTTTAATAATAATTGAGACTCCTTCACAACCAACTTGGCTATTACAGATTGTAAAATTTGAGTTTTGCGTATTAAAATATCCCTGATGATTGTGTATCCCAGCAAAAGCAGAGGAGAGGATGTTGTGTCTAGTCATATGTATAGAGTTAATTTTCCCCTTGCGTGATATTTCAATGAATAAGAAGTTTTGGAAGGAAGGATGATGGATAGATAAATCATAAATGTATGAGAAAGACTTTTAGGTGGTGAATGTGTTTGGAAATCTGAAAGGATAAGAACAACTTCATTTTCATGTTTACTTTAAATGTTTGACATCAAGCACACGGAATAGATTGATTTTCAGAAATCTCATGCTCATGCTTCAACTGTTGAATTATCTTACAAAGAAAGACTACATGGGTGGGGACCAAAAGATGTTCCAAAGAAGATATTGAGGTGAGGATTTGTAAGAAACTCTAAATTCAAAGATGAATAATAAAAAAGAGGCATATTCGACTATGCTGAAAAGGTCGATGCCAATGACCAAACCGCCTGTGGGTTACAACTAAACGTTACCTGTTGGGGAAAGTACCTACCTATTGACTGCTTGTGGAACCCCAATTCAGACTAAAATGTCGTTGTATGCATAGGATGGGTGTCCTTGAGCAGGGTCCATTACTACACCATCGGTCGTCTCCAATTCTTCAACTTTCGTGGGTCCTTCTGAGTGCTGGCAGACAGCCTGTTGTGTCTATATCACTTGTACGGCCTGTTGTGTCTGTCACTGTACTGGGTAAACCTCTTCTTAACTCTCTCTAGCATGTGTTATTCTCACTCTCGCACTCACCATCCCATGGCAGTTTCGGAAGAACCCGCTATGTATACATTCGTTTCTCTTACATCCACTAATTCAAACAAGTTGCCAAAGACTGAAACTTGAGATTAGACCCAACTCACTTTTCACTAATCTGTCTGCATTAACCCACATTTGAGTCTGATTTCAAAGATTCCTTTCAAACCCATGATTTGTCTCTCAAAATAACTGAACGGTTCTGTTAAATTGTGAACCTCTCAGAAATAAACAGGCAACAGTCAGAGAGCCACAAGTAATCTTCTCCACAAAATGGTCCTCCACAGATTTTATCTTCTACATTGCTTGGATATAATATTTCACAAAGCACAACCAGCCAGCAACGAAAGCAATAAGCAAGCAAATTTCTGGCTATCAAATGTGCTGCAAAGTCAAGAATCAAGATACTATTCATGCTCACAGGAGTTCTAACGGAATTAGAAAAATATCTACATTAACTATATTCACTAGAAAGCTTTATAAAAGGACAGACCCAGTTAGATGCAAAAATAATGCTAACATTTGACAGGGATTGCAGCCTTACTTTTCCTCTACATTTGCCCCTTCACATACTTCAAAAAATATTTTGAGTTATGTCGACATGAATCAAATAAGACACATACTGAACTTTTGGAAGTTAACCAGGTAACATCAGTCTTAAAAAGGCATTCTAGTCTCTATCAAGTTAAATAATGCAACGTAAATAAGGATGAAAGTTCCTTTCAATTCAAAATAGTAATTATAGCACCTTAAAAAAAAATTCCAAAACAAGCAAAATATTATAACTTTGGAAGGAGATAGGATGCTCACATTTCTCGTTCGTTTCTTTCTTATTAGTAAGAAGGAAATAAAGAGTGTTTAGATTGTTATACACGAAACCAACAAATACTTTGTGGCTCATCATTCAGGAACTTTCTCTTTGCAAAATCAAGATACAAGACACAAAACATGACCATATATTCAAAATTCCAGAGAATAACAGCATTACTGATAAGCTTGCATGATAAATAATATAAGTCACAGATATTTCTCTGCCATGTTCACAAATTAATCGTCCATACGGAATTAGGGATGCTTATCATGTAATACATTATACATGGGAAAGCTAAAACAAAGAATAAGAATTCTAAGCTCAAATAACCAAAAAGAAAAGTATGGCAGAAAAGAGAATCAGATAGCTTTTCTCAGTAGATTCCTTCATCTAAATGGCGTTTTATACGGCTCATTCATCAGCGATAGCTAGCTCCAATGCATAGTCATCCCTTTCCTGTGTGTTGAACAATACAGAAGTTGGTAAATCCTTCTCTCTCCAAAACTTCAGTTAAAAAGAATTGTATATTTCAAAAACTTTCAGAATCACAACTTACAATTGGTCCCCGTGCAAAATATCTTCCAAATTGAAGCCAATATACCTGCGCATGCCAGTAATTGCACATTTCCATTAAAAGAAAAGGTTGTTAAATAATTTCAATCATATAGACACTAAATTATTTTTTTCATAAAGGATCATTTGGAAGCATAAAAGATGCATTCAAGAGTACCATTAAAATTCTATTAAAGGAAGCATAGATTAATCTGTCAATGCTTCTAAAATTACGAGACAATAAATGCATTTCAATTGAAAATTCAAACAATCAGTAGGCATCATTTCTAGTTAAGGGCCAAAATTTTGCACATTACCTCATCCTCATCCTGTGTCTCTACTTCAACATCAGAGGAGGGGAAACCTACACAAAGAAGCGCATACCCCTGCATCACAGAAAAAAAAAAAAAACACATAATACATTTATCAGAAACAAAATGAAAATGAGACATCCAATAGCAAATTTATCCTAAGTCAACCTTCATGCATAAGTGGATAAATGCACTATTTTTTCTAATGAAAAAAATGTTAACACTCAAAGGAAACATATTCCTGATATCAAAAGTGTTATACCAGAGAAGCACATGGATATTGTGAATGTTTTAGAAGTTATTATATTCTGATAGGAAACATATTTGAAAAAAATAACTATTAAAGCACACAATAAGCTTGCAAAAGTATAGCTAGTTCAAAAGTTTGGACGACTGGTTGCTTTTCAATGTATATAAACACTGTTGGTTCAATACATTCTCCCAATATCTGGTCCAAATATGAGATTGAACCAGAAAAAAAGGCTCTGTTCATATTTTTTTCAATCTCAGTTAACAAATATATCCTCAGGGTGAAGTAACAAAGCTGCCTTCTGACTCGGATAAAGCATCCACTTCTAGCTGTAATTTGTGACACATTAATTGATAAACTGATTATAGTAATGACATATCAGCATCAATACATAGCAGAATTTTATTCAAAGTTCCAAGAAAAAAAAAAAAAAGATTTATCCAACAAATATAAATATAAAATAAGGTACCAAAACATGCCTTTGATTTCAGTTCAGCAGATATTCCTAGTGCTTCCGGCTGTCTAATTTGCCCAGATTTTATACGCACAGCACAACTAGTACAACAACCTGCCATATAGAAGGAATCTTTTATCAAGAACAATTTTAATCTACTAAAATAGCATTGCTCACACTAACAGCCATTTAAGTTCCACATAATGGTAACTACGTAAGGATAAACAAACACAGGAAATTCAGTTCCAATTTTTCAAATGTTGTTCAACTATACAAGCGTAAAACCAAGAGAATGAATAGAAAAGTTATCTGACTTGTTTAATTTATCATACAGCTACACTTATTAGTAAACGGCATAATGCTTCTGAATTTTATAAGAATACCGTCATATAGAAACATTAGTTAGAGTTCAAGAATGAATGAAAGAAAATGATGCATAAAAGCAAAAGGCTGAAAGTTGACTCATAAAGAATACTCATATTTAAAATGATGCATCTGCACTATAATTCTAAGGTATCTCATGGAGCCAAAAAATTTATGTGAACCACAATTGTCTGATTCTTACTCAATCATGAGAAAATTACTAGTGGTTGATGTTTATCTTTAATAGACTATCTTTCACCTATACCAAATGCACATGAATTTAACGCAGAAATACTTGATGGCAACTTGTTGCTATATAGGCCAATTAAATGTAGAAATTCAAATACATTACTTCTTTCATTAGTTATTCATGTGAATGAAGCACTTTTAATCTTGTTATCAGCATCAAACTAAAACTAAAGGAGACATTTGGATTTCAATTGGTCGATGATTCATTCTTTCACATATATATATATATATATATATATATATATATATATATATATATATATATATATATATGTGCCCAAAGAAAAAAATCAGTTGTTGCAGCTCTCATATCAAAAAAGCCATAAAATTCTGAATTTAATACCAAACTTTTCCGACTTTTTTCATGTTCCAAAACAATTTTCCAACATCATAGCAAATACTTTTAGCTACAATTTATTCTAGGAAAAATGAAAACGATAAATAATTAAAGACTCTCTGATGAAAAATAAACAAGTCAGTCACATGAGGTCAACAAAGACTAAAGTAATTTGATGGTATCAACCCCTAATCATTGTTACTACTTCAAATGATGTAATGTGATGCATGTGCCTGTTTTTAAGAAAAAGAATTGCAGTATCAAGCAGTTTGTTTTCGGTAAAGGAGAGGCAATACCGTGCCTGCAAGCAAAAGGTAGAGAAATATTTTGAGCTTCCGCTGTGTGCAATATGTATTGGTCCTGCATTTCATTTGATTTATATATTAAATCAATCTAATTCACCAAATTCAATCAGTCAACAAATTTAGCAACAGATAATTTACTAAAAATTTTAAGTTCCACGCTCCTTGAGGGGGGAAAAAAAAAAGACTAAATCTTTAGTGTTGAATGGAATTGTGCTTTCGTACCTCAGGGACAACGAACTCGTGAACGACACCGCGTTGTCTGTCGTGAACGGTGACTTTGTGAGTCGGAATCGAAGAAGTGTAGTTACCGGAATTACTAGCCACGCCGACCGGATTTTGGAGCTCCGACGACGCCGTTATGCGGCGGCATTTTAGGGAGTTGAAGCTACGAGTGATGGTCTTCGGAGACGCAAGTTGCCGGTGAAGTGACAGCTGACGGTAGAGTGAGATGCATGAACTGCACGGAACGAGCAGGTCCATGGATAGCTTTGGTGCGTGGCTGTTGCAACGTGGCAACTCAGAGATAAATGGAAATTGAGTTTTTGTAAAATTTATAACACTTGTATAAGACAACTTGTATGAGCTATCCACGCACCGTCGATTTTATTAAAAATTATTTTTATTATAGTAATACAATTTTCTACAAGGAAATTATCCTAATCAAATCTGAACGGAAGCGGGCTACGCAGGACAGGTGGAGCTTAACACTACCAAACACGTGGCAGATGGGTGCTCTCCTACCGTTTTTCTGCTAGCCAAAGTTGAAGAGAAGGTGGAGCAAGCGGCGGCGAGGACAGAGGAAGAGAAGGAGAGCGCACCAGCGAAGGAAGGCAAAGGAGGCTCAAGCGAAGATGGAGTTACACCAGGACAAGGCCGCCGAGCATGCTGCTGAGAAATTACAGCATTATCAAGACGGCCCTTATGTTGCAGCTTCTCTTCATGGCCAGATGAATGAGCCGATGGTAGGGAGGACCCAAGGACACCACCAGCACCATGAATTTGGAATCGCTGCTCTAGTGCCTAAAACCACTGCGCCTACGTATCCTCTAGGTGGCAACCCTCCTCCGGGGCATAGGAAACTTTTCTAGTAAAATTAATTTCGTCGTAGAACTAGAAATGGTACTTTGGGTTTTGGAGGGTTTTCTTCTTTTTTAAATTATTTGTGACCATCGATGTAAACTCCCTTCATACTGTTTCTTACAGTAGCAAGAGAATTTCCATAGCTAATATTATTTTAATAGATCATGTTAAGTTCGAAGGAATATTTTAGGTTTTTTTCTTTCTTAAATAAATATTTTTTTTGTTATGTAACAGCATAATAAGATGGATTGTTTTATTGACACAGTAGTATCTGAAATGCCATCACTCTGATTGTTTCTGAAGTTATTTGAATCCGTATAACAACTAATTTTCCAAGGTCAGGAGCAGAAACAAACCAATCAGATTAAGGAACAATTGCCAGAAACCATTCGGATATTACATACAATCAACTTAATCTTGTCGCCATTGATTATTTATTTATCTGTATATCATAGTTTCTGCTATAACCAAAAGACCAAGGTAAAGCAAGGAGCTTCTGACTCATATAAATCAGTTTTGCTGTGTATACAGAACAACTCAGTTGATTGCTCATGAAACTACTACGTTATGGACAAAACCAACAGTTTGCTATGAATATTACAAGTGATGACAGCTACAATTAAAATCCCGATGAAGCAGTTAAAGAAACCCTTCTAAATGATGAACATAAACATGACAGGACGCTACGACAGCAAGGAGGGTTCCACAAAAGCAGCAGAAAGATCATATACCCAAAAGAATTAAACTTAAAATACTATTGGTATCAAATGTAAAACCTGTGCGCCTGCAAAGGTCTTCACACCCATTGCAATCTACCTTGGTATTCTACACATTGCTGGATTTTGCCATCAGGGGTCAAGATCTGGTTCTTTACTTTGGCTGGTGTGTTACTGTACCTTACTGCGAATGTTGGCAATGGCCTATGTTGCTCTTTCACACTGGCTGATGTATGTGACGATACCTCATCAAGGAACTCATCTGCTACATCTCCATCCTCATCTATCCTGAGACGTTTTGCATACCATCCTAAACCCTGAATCCAAGAAAGAATTAATAAGATATTCTAAAACATAAACAGCAACTATGAATATTAGGAAGAAAATTAACAATCAGAAGTATCTCAGAAAAAGAAAAAAAAAAAAAAAAAAAAAAGATTAATAATGACTAACGAGAGTCCAACATTATATAATGGTAAGTTGTCTAACCATATGAAGCAAAATTTAACTTCTGAATAACTACAGAAATTTCTAGAGAAAAATATATAAAAGCATCAGATGCAATAACTAAGAAACAAAAGGTGCAAAAGAAAAAAAAAGGGACTGAGAGCCCTTTTCCCACAAATCTTAATCATTTCTTTTTTTTTTTTTTTCTTTTTTACTTGAAAAAGAGAGTGGGTGAATCAAAAGTGTAACACAGAGGTTAAGTTTCTGCAATGGTCAATTCTCATCCCCCATCAACAAAACCACACCAGTCACACATATCTTCACTATTTTGTTGCTGGAAATAGCTCTAGGAGAAGAAAGAACACAGGCCAAAATTATCAATTTTTTGTTAGTTTGGACTAGCAAACAGGATGGTCTATACCAACCCCTCGTAATTCATATAGAAGTGCTATAAACACTATATTCAATGTTCACAGTACCAATGGCTAAGAAATACATGGTACCGAAAATGCAAATTATAAACCTAGGTGATCAAAAGTTTCCACTTCACAAGTTTTGCCTATTCACTAAGAACTATAAAATTATACAGGAGAGTTCCCAATTACACAATATGCAAGATATGAATTGCTTAGGAAAAAGGATATTGAAAATCTTCAAACAGGTTTGGAGTAAGTAACATAACATTTACCAATGGAAGCATCTTTGGAAGCAAATGAAAAGACTAAATTAAGTCCAGCATGCAAAACAAATTGATTAGTCCAGACAAAGAATATCACATTTTATGCCCATCATGAAGCAAGCTTACATTAACCCAAACAAGTAAAAATCAATATGACATACAGAAAATATATATTTATTTTCTTGTTTTGATACGAAAAAGGAATATTTGCATGTGAATAAAGAAGCAATACAATTAAAGCCTTAACAAGAAAATTAAATATTCCATTGGAGACTGATGACATAGACATGACGCAGATATAATAGAACATACAATCACACCATAACATATTATGGTAATCATAAGAGCAAAGACATTGACTTTCCTTCATCTTTACCTTAAAATCAACAACAGCCCTTTCATCTTCAAAATAGCTTCAATCTCCTAAGCCATTAATCTCCACTAGATCAAGTAATTGATTTGATCAGAAACATTTGAGATTTCTCCTAACATTGATAAAATTAGCTAGGGCATCCTATCATTAGAAGAACTAACTAAAATCCATAACAGTAAGGAAGGGGGGAGGTAATTTCAAAACTAGAGGGAATATCTTTGATTTTAAAGGGAAAGAGAGAGAGGTTAGCAAAAAATTCCCTAATTATAAGCCTACCTCATGTAGCCCTCTAATTAAACTTTGCAATAAAAGAAACATATAAAATCTAATAAATAATAGCTGTTTCTTTCTTTCCCTGTTTGAATATTGTAATTCAGCAGGCAGAAAACTTGTATTTTATTGACAAAAAACTCTATAATCTTACTCAATATGTTTGGTCCGTTCATGATATACTGGATTTGAGGCAATATGGAGTGCAGCTTGATTATCACACCAGAGTTTGGCTGGTGACGAAGGCTTCAAACCAACTTTGGCTAACAGATGATGTATCCACAAGATTTCACATGTGGACTGTGCCATGACCCTATACTCAGCTTCTGCACTAAATCTGGATACAACATTTTGCTTCTTACTTTTTCACGATACTAGATTTCCTCCAACAAACACACAATAACCTGTAGTGGACCTTCTATCACTTTTGGATCCAGCCCAGTCCGCATCTGCGAAACACTCAATACGAGTGTGCCCGTGATTGCTATATAATATGCCAAGTCCAAGAGCTCCTTTCAAATAACACAAGATCTGTTCCAAAGTTGCCCAATGATTGACTGTAGGAGTATCCATAAATTGGCTAACAACACTAACCGCATATGCAATATCGGGACGAGTTACAGTGAGATAGTTTAACTTTCCAACTAATCGTCTATATCTCTCTAGATCATCAAAAGGATCGCCATCATCTTTCATAAGATGCACATTAGAGACCATTTGAGTACTGCATGGTTTAGCTCCTATCTTTCCAGTTTCTGTAAGTAGGTCAATGACATATTTTCGTTAAGACAGAAAAATCCCCTTCTTACTCCTTATTACTTCTATTCCCAAGAAATATTTCAGTTGGCCTATGTCCTTTGTATGAAACTTAGTATGTAAGAATGACTTGAGAGAAGAAATTCCCACACCATCATCTCCTGTAATAACAATATCATCCACACATACAACAAGAAGAATGATGTCAGCCATTGATTGCTTGTAGAATACAAAATGATCGCACTTGCTCTTCGTAAACCCAAACTCCTGAATTACCTCGCTAAACTTGCCAAACCATGCATGGGGACTTTGCTTCAAGCCATACAGAGATTTCTTCAAATGACAGACCTTCCTATACTCTCCCTGAGCAACAAACCTAGGTGGTTGCTCCATATAAACTTCCTCTTAAAGATCACCATGAATAAATGCATTCTTGATATCTAGTTGGTGTAAAGGCCAATTCCGAGAAGCAGCTAGTGAAATAAATAGACGAACAGAAGTAAGTTTGGCTACAGGAGAGAAAGTATCAAAAAAATCCACCCCATAAGTCTGAGCAAATCCTTTAGCAACAAGTCGGGCTTTAAGGCGAGCCACAGAACCATCTGGATTAACTTTGACTACAAAGACCCATTTGCACCCCACAGCATTCTTCCCTTTAGGCAAAGTTACCAAATCCCAAGTGTGATTTTCATCCAAAGCAGTTATCTCCTCAAGCATTGCAGCATACCAACCAGGATGAGATAAGGCCCCTTTAACTGTCGTAGGGATGGAAATAAAGTCTAAAGAGGCAACCAAGGAATCAGACAAAGGAGATAAGTGATCATATGAAATAAAATTAGCAATAGGATATTTAGGAAGAGTGCATTGATGTTTACCTTTGCGTAGGCTGATAGGTAAATCAAGAGTATTTGGTGGAGGATCAAATGACGAAGGATTTGGTGCAGGACATGTATCATCGGTCTCCTTTCTCCTCGAATACACTTGAACAATTGGTGGCTTTGGTGGAGAACATCATCAGACTGCTTAACAAGTGAAACCTCATTATTTGATTGCTCAATAAAGGAATGTGGAGAAACACCATAAACTGGTTGATGGATATAGAGAAGCCATTCATCGTCCTCCCCCTGACGGGGAGGAGTTGACAGCGAAGAGAAGAATGGTGTTGTTTCCACAAAGACCACATCTGTTGATATCAAGTATTTGTTGAGATCTGGAGAATAGCACCGATAGCCTTTTTGAAGACGAGAATATCCCAAAAATACACATTTCAAGGCTTTTGGATCCAATTTGGTAATAGAGGGTCGGACATCTCAGACATAGCAGGTGCTGCCAAATATACAGGGCTCCATGGGAAACAATGACTTGTGAGGAAAAAGGATATTATAGGGAATATCACCACCCAAGACGGTAGATGGCATGCGATTAATCAGAAAACAAGCCGTGGAGATAGCATCAGCCCAGAACGACTTAGGGACATTCGTTTGGAATAGCAAAGCACGAGCAATCTCAAGTAAATGTTTGTTCTTCCGCTCGGCAACTCCATTTTAAGAGGGGGTATCAACACAAAAAGACTGGTGAAGGATACCATGTTGAGTTATGTAGGCTTGAAATGAATCCGACATATATTCTTTTGCATTGTCATTTCTCAATGTGTGCATAGAAACATTAAACTGGGTTCAAATTTCAACACAAAAAGTAGAAAAATGGTAAAACACTTCAGTACGATTCTTCATAAAATAAATCCAAGTCATTCGAGAAAAATCATCGACAAAAGTAATAAAATATCTGAATCCAGTTTTAGACACAACAGGACATGGTCCCCTAACATCTGAATGAAACAATTCAAAAGCAAATATAGCTCGTTTATTAATTCTAGGATATAATGAACTACGATGGTGTTTTGCGAAATGACAGGAGTCACACTCTAATAAAGAGACATCATGAAACTGGGGGCAAAGTTTCTTCAACACAGGCAGAGAAGGATGTCCCAACCGACAATGTACTTCAAAGGGAGAAGTGACACTAGAACACGCAATTGACCGAGGCACCCATGCATCAAGCATGTAGAGACCATTAGATACATGTCCTTTACCAATAATCTGCTTCGTCATAAGATCCTGAAACAAACAATGATCAGAAAAAAATAAGACACAACAATTAAGGTTTTTAGTAAGCTTACTGACAGAAATCAAATTGAAGGCAAGATTGGGTAGACTTAAGACAGATGACAAAGTAATAGAGGAGGTGGGTTTAATAGTTCCAAACCCCACAATGTTATAGGTTGACCCATCAGCTAAGGTTACAAGAGAATGTGTCTTATGTGATTGAAACTAGTGAGGGTGTTAGGATTACCTGTCATGTGATCTGTGGCACCTGAATCAATGACCCATTTGTTTGAAGAGGAGATAAGGCATGTTTTATCTGATTCTGCAAGAGCTGTGACTGGATTAGACTCTTTCAAAGAGTCTTGATATTGAGAGAACTTAGCATATTCATTAGCTGAGATGGTGATAGTTTTCTCAAAAGATGAACTAGGAGCAGCAGTAGCAACATTAGCAGCTTGAATCCTTTGATTGCAACTCTGCAATTTCTTACAATATCGCTTAGTATGACCAGACTCCTTGCAGTAGTAGCAGACAATTTGGTTAGAATCATTAGTTCGACTATCTTTGTGTGTCCCCTTCTTCCCAACATCATTTCCTCCTCCTTTGGCAATAAGGATACTAGACTGTTGATTGGAGGGAGCAATCTTCGTTCGTAACACCTTACTGAATACTTCTTAGAGAGAAGTAATCTCTACACTAGAAAGAATCTGAGATTTGGCAGTCTCAAATTTAGAAGGAAGTCCAACCAAAAAACTCATTATTGTCATCTGTTCCCTTTGAGCTTGTTGTACTTTACTAACAACAGAAGTACATTCAGCTCCTCATATGTCTTCTTGAAGTCCATAAAATAAGCTGTGAGTGATTTAGATTCTTTGTCGGCACGATAGAAGGACTTACACATCTCATAAACATAAGAAACATTTCCCTTACCAAAATACAAAAACTCCAAATAGTCCATTAATTCTTTAACAAATTCACAGTGATTAATTAAGCCAATCACCTCACTATCAATGGAATTCCTAATTTGCAAGAATAAACGTGCATTATCTCTTAGCCAAACTTGTCTATTTTCATCAATAGGTGGGTCTTGTGTTAAGTGATCATCTTTATCAACACTTCGTAGATAAATTTTAATAGTTTTGCACCATTCAAAATAATTAGTGCCATTCAATTTGTGTTCAGTGATCTTAGACATGGCAAGAACAATTCATTCACAAAAGATTTGTTATCACCCATTTTAATACCAACAAACAAGAATGAATACAAACACGGCTTCCAAACAAAAATCCAATACCAACACCCAATAAAATACGGAAAAACCAAACCTAGTGGAGAAGATAAACCTCAACCGAGCTCGGATACCCAAAATACCAGCACAGACAGGCCGGAAATAGAAAGACAAGATTAGAGAATTAAATCGGGTCACTAGCCGACATCTCACGCGCCTCCACGCGTCGGTGAGTCTGAAACAGTTTGCCAGAAAAAGTGGCACGCGTAGCTCACTCACCATCCACCCAGTCGCCGGAGATGCCCAGTGCGGCCGAAAAACCACTGCTACCTCCTTTTGAGATGGCTGTGAGACAAATCAGTCACTGTAACCGTGACCTACTAAGCACAGAACCTTTTTCCAAGGAGAAGGGACTGGCGAAAATATATGCTAAACTAGGCTCTGATATCATGTAATTCAGCAAGCAAAAAGCTTGTATTTTATTGACAAAAAAAATCATATATATATACAGTCATTGGAAGCTTATCTATGATAATCATTATCCTATAATCTTACTCTATTTATATGTTTTGAATTAATGTATATCTACAATGTAATGTATATCTATAATGTAATGTATATCTGCAACAAATATCAATTCATATTGGCTGGCTACAACAAATACAAAGTCCCTAGTAATCGTCAAACCCTTGAATTTGGCAAACCATCTTTTTGTGTATTTGGAAAGATTTCATTTAATAAATAATCTTCAAGGAAAAAATGACCCTTACATTCCATTGTCCAATTGAATAAGTTTGCACAGCTGTCAGATCTTTTAAACATAATATCCTACAGTAACCACTTACAGTTACCACATTTGAATAATTTATGTTTCCAAGGATTCAATTCTGCCCTTGGAACAATATGTTTCAGTTCTGTCAATCCCACCAGCTTTCGCATTCAGACTCTATCCCATAAGTATGAGTTATACTGAAAGCTTCTGATCAGACTAAAAGTGTGCTTCCTAGGCTATGAAGAAGATACAACTTGGATCAAAGGGAAGCTTGTTTCAGTTGGAGTCACCATTTCTCCATCAATCTTTCTTGTCTTCCCTTATTCTAGCACGATAATTTCTGATTTCTATATTTTTTTTCCCTAACTTCCTTTCCTTACTTTGTTGCTCTTCAAGGTTCTCTCTTCTCTTACTCCCTTGCTAAAGTTCCAATCCAATCTAATTATCTTACTTAAAATACGATTTTACAAAAGCTCTAGATCTTCCACCATCCCATATAAAGCTAATAGTCTCTTCTTTGATCTGCTCCATTCAATTCCCACCACTTTATTTCCAGATTCTCAGGAAATTTTTAATAGCAAGTAAAAATGAAGAATTCAAAAAAAGAAAGACCTTTTTTAATCTCAAGGAAGAAAAATAGAGATTTATTTTAGAAACGTGTGGTTAAAAAGGATCGCAATTAAGCATGGTCAAGTGAAAAGCATTGTTACAGACTTTCTACAGTGAATCTAAGGCCACCATACCTGGCACCAAAAAAGTTGTTCATTGTGCTATTATCTTGGGCCAAGATGTTAAAGGAGATATAATATCTAGACACTTCCCAATGCACGGGTTGCCATTAACAGCCATATGTTGACAAGGGTTGGAAAGGAGTTTAGTACCTACATTGTACAAAAAACATGCAGAAAGATGAAGCTCCATGCTATGCATATGATGTCTAAACCATATCTACAACACAGATACAAAAAAACAAAAAAAAAACAAGGAACCTTAACAATATATGGTTGCATTGCTCCCTTTGATTCTTGAAACACTACAACTCAAAATGTCTACTTCCTTTACTTATATTCATCTCTAGCTCCTATTGGTATTTCCATAGCAAAATTACCCCAATCCATTATTACTTCTGTACTTCAAATGCTATATAATCCTTTCCACAACTCCAAGATTCTAAGCAAAGCAACCTAGACACGCTAAACTATACAGGTAATCAATTATGTACATCTGAGCACCATTGGTTCTTTGGTATTACATCTCACAAGAAAATATTATCCGAAGGGACAATCATCAAAACCAAAATCATTTCCATTCAATCGTTACTTCAACTACGTAATAACTTGCTTCTTAAAAAAATGATCTAACTACTTCATAAATTAAACAAGTAACCCGAATGTTGCTCAAACAATTATGTTAACATTATAGTAAAGAAATATATATATATATATATATATATATATATATATATATATATATATATGTATGTATGTATGAATGATAGCAAATTATAATATGTTACAGTGTACTAGAATTCATAAAGATGTAAAGCCAGCAACAACATAATTATATGAAAATGCAGAGAAAGTGAGAAAGACCTGGACGCCACCGTCGTCTGAAGTACAAGGGACAAGAACAGGACCGTGGTAAGGCCGTTCCGCAGGGACTTGTACCTGAACACCAAAACCTTTACGAGGAAGACCGGTTTCTTGAAATTTTGGGGGGTTATTGCGTGGACTATCATCGACTTCGCCGTCTTTTACTTGGGTAACATTGTCTCTAGCTAACCCTAGAAATCCAGCAATTCTTCTGAAGAATCGCATCCCAAACCAATAGAAGGGGCGAAAGAATTTGGAAAGTCGTTGGATTGGAGGAAAAGACAGCAGTGGAATGTAGACCGTGTTGGTATTGGTGAGTTAATGTTTTTGTTTGATTGTTTTTGGTAAGCTGGGTTTGATTTCTTTTGCAGAAGTTTATTTCGGATTGAATTGTTTGATCGTGCTGATTGTGAACATATCCAACTAAACCTGAGAGGCTGTGATTTTTGCCTATTTTTTACTTCTAATTTTATTCATATGCAAATTTGACACTAACAATATAACTACTTAATAATTCAATTTAAACTGATCTTTGAATTCTCAATAAGTTATCATATTAATATTTAAAGTAATAGCACAAAATTTTAATTTTTTTTAAGCTCACTTTAAAAGTTTCTTTTCTAAAAATAATAATAATAAAAAAAATAGATTTCACTACGGCATGTGCGGTCCAAAGCCCGAGTACGTCCCTCGAAATACTTTCGACTTCCGAGTTGCGTCGACTTATATAAACTTCATAATAGAAATTTTTTGAATTTCTATTTTATTACACTAAAGAAAATTCCATTCTACTCTGCCAAACTCCACTTAGTCAGATTCCTCAAAGTCAGTTCTTTTTGTGATCCCCTAATCAAAATCAACTTATCACCGTCAATTTTATAGATCTCAACCTATCGCCACCGTCGATCCATACCGATCGTTAAACCACTGGATCCGACATGCCGGTGGCTGCTTCGGCTATATACTTCTTGAATCTCCGTGGCGATGTCCTCATCAATCGCCTCTATCGTGACGATGTCGGGTTAGCTGTCCTTCGCTTCGCTTCTCTTATCGTTCATCTTTATTATCATTTCTTACAGTTCGAGTATATTGATTATGTGGTAAATTAATTAATTAATTTTAGGGGGAATATGGTGGACGCGTTTCGAATGCATATTATGCAAACGAAAGAGCTCGGTACGTGTCCGGTACGGCAGATCGGAGGTTGCTCATTCTTTTATATGAGAATTAGCAATGTTTATATTGTGATTGTAGTTAGCAGCAATGCGAATGTGGCTTGTGCGTTCAAGTTTGTCGTTGAGGTGATTAGCGCATTCTTATTGTTTGTAGCTTCTTATTTGTAGCTGCAATTTTTGTGTTTGAGTTTACAATTTTGATTTATGCAGGCGGTTGCTTTGTTTAAGTCTTATTTTGGTGGGGCTTTTGATGAAGATTCTATCCGGAATAATTTCGTTCTCATTTATGAGCTATTGGATGGTAAAGAGTTTGAGTTGTTATCTTGGTTATTTTTGTTTTTTTCTTGTTCTTCTGTTTTAATGTGTTGTATGGGCGCCCTTTCTTCCTTTCATTTTTTGAATACTTTTCAAGTATGCTTTGGTATGGAAAACTGCTATGCCATATGGTTAATATGATAGGAAGCGCTCTGACATATACATGACTAGTGTCTTATTTGCTTTTACAGATTCAATACTGTCACCCATGAAAAATATTGTAATTCCCATAGTCTGCTAGAGGTCACAACCTCAGAAATTCCAAAGTGGTGTAATCACTATCTAGGAATAGATTTTTGACATTATGAGGTTACTGAATTTCAGAACATTTGTAAAAAGGAGAAGATGGCTTTTTTTCATGTCAGTATTAAGCAAATGTGTAGTGTCTTTGATACCGGAATTTGTCATAAAGTGTTGCACACCCTGTGTTTCTTTTATTCTCGTGTCTATAGGATGTTATTGAGTTTTAATGTTTCTGCAACATAGTTTCTAAGGTGGAAGAAGAATTGAATAGCTGGTTCATCATTTTCATGAGCTTAATTTACATTTTGTACCTTAGTTTTACCTGTTGCCTTCCATTATAGAATCCTTGCATCCTGTGTTAAGATTTGTAATCTTTGGCCTATAAATACCAATTAAGTTCAGAATGGAAAACTTTATTATTATGCTGTAGCTTGGAAAGGGTTCAATGCTACAATTGATTTAACCAAGAAATATAATAAGTAAAGACTCAATAGATAAACATTGCACGCTCAGTCAGTTGATAGCCCCTCAAGTTCAAATGTTACTTTGCTGACTAATAAAAAATGAAAGAGACTAATTGATACTTGTGGGTTTGGTTAGGAATAAGGCTATACAAGTTAGCGATGCTAAAATGTAAAGTGGTCTGTCTTAACAATAATGTTATGCATTGTGTACTCTATCCTTAGCACCAAAATTTTCACAAGATTGTATGGTTGGTTAATACCAACTGCTAAAATGCAGAAATCATGGATTTTGGTTACCCACAAAATCTTTCTCCTGAGATTTTAAAGCTTTATATCACTCAAGAAGGAGTGCGCTCACCTTTCTCATCCAAGGTCAGTTGTTTGTTTATATTTTCAGAAAAGCTATTCCTTATGGAAATCTTTAATGATTTCGTTTTCAATGCTTCATCCTTCATTCATTTTCCTCATTGCCCATGAATGATGCATATGCTGCATTTTCACAGTGATGGGCTTAGTTTGCTTTACAATGTTCATGCTGTTTGAGTAGTTTCTAATCATTTGTTTGTGTCACTTTAAAAATAAATAGCCTACAGATAAAGCTGTACCAAATGCAACATTACAAGTTACAGGTGCAGTTGGTTGGCGCAGAGAGGGCCTTGTTTATAAGAAAAATGAGGTGATTAATTTGATAATGTTTCTCTTATTATCTCTTTCTTGGTGTTGACTAATGTGCTGAATGTTATTGTACATTGTGTGCAGGTCTTTCTTGATATTGTGGAAAGTGTAAATCTTCTCATGTCATCAAAAGGTGGGCTTATTTTTATGAAGTGTTTGGATGATTGTTGTCTCGTTGCTTACAAACAACTTGGTGATCACAGGTAGCGTTCTACGTTGTGATGTTACGGGAAAGATCCTTATGAAGTGCTTCCTCTCTGGAATGCCTGATTTGAAGTTGGGTTTAAATGATAAAATTGGTCTTGAGAAAGAGTCACAGCTGAAGTCCCGTCCTACTAAAAGGTAATTTCTGATGGCTTGCATGTAATACTGCTAGAGTTTTCATGCTGGTGTTTTTTTCCCCTACTATTAGGCATTGCAATATTATATATTAAAAATTGGGTGAGGAAACTTATGGGTTAACTGAATGTTTGAGCTATTTGTTTACAAATTGCTAATTCTTTGTCAGAAGAATTTATCATTCTCAGAAAGTTATATTGTGGTAGCTATTGTTCTGTAATTTTTCTTGCTTTTCAACTGTAGAAGTTTTATTGAAATTACAGAGTAGCTTGTGGAAGTCTCTTATCAATGGTTGAGTTCTTTAATATACATGAGTCAGATTTTGTGCTCTGTTTCCTCATTATGTGGAGTGTTGCATTTTGTTTTAGATTATATATATCTAAAATATAGAACTGCAATATAATTTATTTTCCTCTTCATGTGGTTGATTGAAACTGCTATTTGCTGCAGTGGTAAAACAATTGAGCTTGATGATGTTACTTTCCATCAATGTGTGAACTTGACGAGGTTTAATTCGGAGAAGACAGTGAGTTTTGTGCCACCAGACGGTGAATTTGAATTGATGAAGTAAGTTGAGAAATTGTCTGAACTTTTGTTATGCTGGCAGACTTAAATCTTATAATCATTGTCATGGCCTGCATGATGACATTCTATTTTAGAAAGCATGCAAGCCTTGGTTTTATTTATAAACAAAATTAGCTTCCTGATACCCATTATCAGCCAAAGTTAGCAGCTATTTATTGAATCACTTAGCCTTATATTACATGCCAAAAAACTACTGAGGTTGGTCAAAAAAATTTTGTTTAATAAAATTAGCATTTGTGTGCATTAACAGTTGACAATTTTTCCACACCATTGTATCAGCCTAGTTGTTGTTTTCCCCATGTATTGTGTATTATATGTCCTTCTATAGTTCTGCCTCCCATTTGTTCATCACTTCTGCTATTCCGCTTCATTAAAAATGTGCAAATTATTTAAGCCAAACTACTTCATATTGTCTGACAAGCTCTATCTCTTTGTCTTTGTAAACTGTACTTGTCCTCTTTGTACTTCTTTTCCTTTTTTGTAATAAAAAGAGTAGATTTTTCCCTCTTTTAAACCAACTTTTGCCCCTTTAATTCTTAGGTTCTTCATCCATGATTACTTGTTTGTTTCATTTTTTGATGTCATCACTGTCATTTATTACATTAAAGTTGTAGAAAATATTTATGTATTATAGCACAAATTTTAATTTATTTGTGCCTGATTGCTTGTATGAATGAATCAGGTATCGTATAACCGAGGGTGTTAATCTTCCATTCCGTGTCCTGCCAACAATTAAGGAGCTTGGTCGAACACGCATGGAAGTAAATGTTAAGGTCTGTAGTATATAAAAGTTTCTATAAAACGTTCA
Organism: Anacardium occidentale; assembly: GCA_026122585.1. NCBI lineage: Eukaryota > Viridiplantae > Streptophyta > Magnoliopsida > Sapindales > Anacardiaceae > Anacardium > Anacardium occidentale. The sequence goes on from JAJEJH010000004.1 coordinate 234,153, forward strand.
TGGTTCTCCATTTAGCTAATAAACTGTAAATTTCAGGTAAAGAGTGCTTTTGGTGCGAAAATGTTTGCACTTGGGGTTGTTATCAAAGTTCCTGTACCAAAGCAGACAGCGAAGACAAGTTTCCAAGTGACATCAGGTCGAGCAAAGTACAATCCTGCAATTGATTGCTTGGTTTGGAAGTGAGTATTTCAATTCATTTATTAGGCCTTCTATTTGATCTTATATTCTGCATTATTATGAAGTTTTCTCTTTTTTTTTTTTCAGTGTAATCTTCAGAAAATAGTTTTTTGCCTTATTCTCATTTGATACATGGATGTCCCAAAAGTTTACCTTAATGCTTTGATCTCTCTCTCTCTCTCTCTCTCTCTCTCTCTCTCTCTCTTGCTTTTGCATCTGAAATAGATCAGATTGCTGAAAGAATCCTATATGATTCATTTTCTTAATTTATTTCCAAGACCATTTCTTAATATCATGTTTACCAAAATTCAGGATAAGAAAATTTCCTGGACAAACTGAGCCAACCATGAGTGCAGAGATTGAGTTGATTTCCACGATGGCAGAAAAGAAGTCTTGGACAAGGCCACCAATTCAAATGGAATTCCAGGTTCTTAAATATGTTCTGTTTTTGGGTTGTTCATTGATTTAGGCTTCATGTAAAGCATTCCTCCTGTCTCTTGTGCACGATGCATTGTTCTTGTCTTGTAAACATCATCTCTTGTGGAGGAAAACTGTGACATGGTTGGTCTTTGTTGTTACAGGTTCCCATGTTCACAGCTTCTGGTTTACGTGTTCGTTTCCTAAAGGTGTTTTTTTTGTTTTTTCCCTTAAAATGCCATTTTTTAAAATCAAAAAACACAGAATTGACCCCAGCATTTTCTGCAGGTATGGGAGAAGAGTGGCTACAACACTGTTGAGTGGGTCCGGTACATTACTAAAGCTGGTTCATATGAGATTAGATGCTAGAAACATGGGATTGCTTCAGTGAGATTTCTACTTGACTCAGCAGAGATGGGATTGTTTTGCAAGTTACATTATACTATAGATTACCCTTGTGAGAAGGTGAATAGGTCTATAGCATCCCTCTGTTTCTGCATTCTCTTATTCTTAGGCATATTTAATTTTTTTCTTAGTAGAGTTCTGTCAATATGATTTATATATGTGATTGGTTATCTTGATTTGATGTTTGCAATGTAAAGACAAGGCTGGTAACGTAGAAACTGGAAAACTGAGTATTTTTTTTTTTTTTGGACAAATGCAGACATTGTTTGTTGCATTTTTCTGCAGCTATGGTCGCCTTCAATGATAGATTTGATGGATGAAATCGACTGGAATTTGTTTGTGATATTTCAGGAGGACAACTCATTGCGGAATTCTGTTTTTGTGCTTCACCCTCTCAAGACTTAGAAGTGTGTTTCAAGGCAGAATATACTTTTCCATTCTCTGCTTTTTGCCTTTTCCACCCTCCTTGTCGATGGTAACTTTTGGCTTTTGCATTCATAACTAGTGAAAAGTAGTTTGAAATCCCGACGTTTCTGACTCCATGCGCAGTTGAACTTTTGACCATTAATGCCATATGTCCACCTTTAAGCAAGCCGGACTTTTTTGGTACTTAATTTTTGGCCCATACTTGGTCTTTGTTTTAGGGACGGCAAAATGCGGTTTTTAGCTGTCTTTGAAATTGCATCACACCGTCTGCCTTGCCTGGGTGATACGTAATTTCTGGGAGTCTTTGATGTTACTGTCTTGTTGAGGCGTGTATGCTTGGAATGTTGCCAATTGTCTCTTTTATTGGACCGGCAATTTGCCACTTTTCTTCAAATTCAATCATGCCATGCGAGTCACCTACTATGCAACCACTTTTGATTTGACTATTATGGAATGCAAGCTAGAAAAGCAGTTTACTCGCTCTGGAGTTTGGAGAGGATTAAGCATCTCTGTGGTTACTTTTATTACTTAAATTGAGATTTTTCTGGTCCATGCGAGGACATAGAAGTCCGCTATGAAGATCGATAATAACAAATTAAAAATTAAGCTGAAACTTGGGTTGCATGTATATGCGATATGTAAGTTGTTTTTGTCATATTAATTTGAATAATACAAGGAAATGGCATGTAACATTAACATAGCACAATGAATTAATTATTGATACCAGGAAAATTCATGACCCTAAACGAAGCTTTTTATATCATTTAGAGTACAAACCCAAAGATTCTTCTCAATCTACCGTCCTTGGATCAATTTTATATCCACTTGTATTTCCCCACATTACCCTTCTATCTCAGTAACCAAAACCTTCAAACTCTATAAACCTTTTGCCACGTACCCCACTAGGCCCCCCCTTAAACAGTGGGCATAATTGCACTACTTTTAACTTCAAAACAAAACCCCTGGAACAACCCTGCATCTGAACTTCTGAGACCGAGTTCACATTTTCACTCTCTTTTTTAGGTAATTGAGATGCGCTAGAACTAAACTAAACTCCAAGTTCCACTTCAAGTAGATATCTCACCTCACTCAACATCATCACATCAGCATCACAATTATTTTTTAGACTTAATCTCTTGAAAAAATCACTAACCAAATCTATAATACATTTCCTGGAATCCAAACAAGAAACCCCTTTTCTCCATTTTTGTGAAAAATGGAGAAAAGAGATACACTGCAACATGCTCATGCCCATGCCCATTCAAACATTTTAATGGGGCCCTCTTCTTTCGCCACCAACACCACCATGATCCCGCCTCCCTCCTCGGCGGCCAATGCCGCTAGCAGGTTCCAGTTCAACTCGTTGGCCCCACCGTCGCAATCACAACCTCAGCCTCAGTCTAAGTCTCCTGATTCGCTTACTGCTGTCAACCCTTTTGATGGATCACAGTCTTTGATGGCAGGTGGTGGTGGGTTTGCCATTGATCCTTCCAAGAAGAAGCGTGGCCGGCCGAGAAAGTATGCGCCGGATGGCAACATTGCGCTCAGACTGGCTCCCACCCAGTCGCCTGCTTCACATGGAGGAGATTCTAGTGGTGGAGGTGGTGGTGGGGGTGACACGTCAGCATCTGAGCCTCCGGTCAAGAGGAACCGGGGCCGACCTCCGGGTTCCGGGAAAAGGCAGCTGGACGCATTGGGTAAGTTTTAATGAACATGTGAAGTATTTTACAGTTTTACGAGCAGATAAGAATCAAGACTCACCGTATTGTTGTAAACAGGAGTTGGAGGGGTGGGTTTCACCCCTCATGTGATTACAGTGAAAACCGGCGAGGTATATATGAATTTTTTTTTTTTTTTAATTCTGCCATAGTAATCTTGGCGTCAATTAGCATTCATTTGCATGGCTTTTGCTATACATTGAAAGCGAATTTTCTTTTTGTATTTTGATAATATGGCTAATCAATTTAAATTTATTGTTTGCATTCTTTAGCCTTAGCTTAGTAGCTGAAGAAGGAAATCGAGGCTTCACATGAGGTGAACCATATAAATTAATGAAAGTAATTTAGGATACCCCATTCTATGGTATGAAATTGCTATTAATATTATGATCTATAGAAGACACAACTATTTTTTAGCTTAATATATGAGTTAAGTATGTAATCTTAGTAGTGGGAAGGATAGCCTTGCATGCCACAACACAAAAGAAAACACACATGAATGACATGGGATACTTTGATATATGTGAAAGATAACATGTTGCATTCTCTATATGGTATCTAATTGAAGGAAAAGAATTCTATTTCCCATGCAAAGAATCTGGTGATTTAGTCTCAAAGGTATTACAATTTCATATGCTGTTTAACATCACTCAACCATTTACCCAACAATTATCAGTCACCTATCACTCCACCTGTACCCAACATGTATCGGTTACTGAGTTGTTAATATCCAGGGTTTGTATCATATATATATATATATATATATATATATATATATATGTAAAAGTTAATCTTAAGTTGTTTTTTTTTTCTTGTGGCTACTATAAGCTTACCAGAAATATTTATAATGACTACTTATTGGAAAAAAATAAAAAAAGAAGCCTTTAACCACAGTTCAGATTCTTAACTGGAAATATTATCTGACCAGCTCTAAATATGTATAGAATTTACACCTATGAGTTATCCAATTAATTGTAAAAAAATGATTCTTTGATGTTAAAATATTGTTGGCAAATTTTTGAGTTAAGCTTGAAGGCTCATGTGGGCTATGCCATTGAGTTGCTTTATTGTTATTTTTATATCTGATTATAATGCTTCCCTTTTTTTTAGCATATAGTCTTGAATTAATGTTTATATTAGTGTGTCAGAGCATACTGGAAGCTTTTCCAGGTGATATTTTCTACATCACTAAACAATTAGTTCATGAGATTCAATTCCTGCGCCTTTATCTCTGCTTTCTGTAAATGGGTTTTGTCTCTTCAAGATGCATAGCCTTTGATTATTGTTGATAGATATTGTTATATTGATGGTTTCAGAATAGTCATTAATTCTTTTTTTTTTTTTTGAATTTTTTTGTTGGAAAATGATGATTTGAATGATCGTACAAGCTTCTTCTTTTTTACTATGATTAGTTTCTGTTTGTTTTTGCTAAGAACTTAGTTAATTTGGTCAAAATGTTAGCAGATTGGCAGAGATTTGAAACACTATTCAAGCAGTATAATAATAATTTTTTACTGAACAGTCTCAAAGTTAGCTAAGTTATTTACATCCTATTGTCAGCATTATTACAACTGTAGATTTCTTTTTATAGTGTAAACAGTTTTTTCATTTTTTAACAGTGGTTTCCAAGTGTTAAGGTGAATCAAAATTTGTATGTTGGCATGTTTGATGCAAAGAAAATGTATTTTGCTTTTTTTAGGAACTAGTTAAGAAAATTTATTTTATTCAACAGGGACGATATTCTTTCATCATTGAAGGTTAAGCATGATAATTGAAATGCAGAACAGACATAAATCAGACAAGTTAGACTCTGTATGATGTTCTTGTGTAGATATTGGGCAGCCATCTTCCAAGGGTTTTTGAAATTTATTTTCAGAGATGGTGGTGGCCTATAGAAAGAGAAGGAAAACGTAATTTATTCATTTATTTTGTGTTGTTAATCCACATGATTGCTCTGTGCAGTTCTTGGCTCTTCTGTATTTGATGTAGCCAGGTGTGTGATGATTGTAGAACTTATCAGATGTCCCTCACCCTTGTGGTTTCAAACACACATCTGAAAAAAAGACTATGCATTTACAGGGGAAGATAGAGATGCAAACAGCAGTTTATTGAATTAGTGGATTACATAAATATACTGCCTTATATGTAAATCATTAATGGATAAGAGAATAGCTTCATGATGTGGGTTGCTAGACAAAAATTTTTTAGTGTGCTTTGTATTTGTACAATATTAAAAGAGTATAGATATTTTATAAAAAAGAACTTATTAATGGAGTTTAATGTACAGTGTTTTTTCTCTTTCATACTGTTTTATGTTGTAAAATTATGCTGAGGGCCTTCTTATTTTTTCCTTAAAATATTTGTTTCCCATAGTCGGATTCTATAAATTTGTTTACTATTATGTTGGCCATAAAGGAGTGTAAAGAGTTTGGCTCTCTCTCTCTCTCTCTCTTAAAAGAGATCCATTTGTTCAAAATATAATCTGCCCCTTTGATTTGCAGGACGTAGCCTCAAAAATAATGGCATTTTCACAGCAAGGACCTAGGACAGTATGTATTCTCTCTGCAAATGGTGCCATCTGCAATGTTACCCTTCGCCAACCGGCAATGTCTGGTGGGACTGTGACATATGAGGTACTTTTTGATATTACTATTACCTATGTTTGAGTGAAATGCAGTGGATTTTATTTATGACTCATCTTAGGTAAGATGGCTTTCAAAAAATTAAGGCTGTGGAATGTAGAACTCTGGGATGACCAAAATGTCTCTGCAGAAAACCTTTTTTCCTTAATCTATTAAAAATTCTTACACAATCAACATGGGGGTAATAGCAATCTGAAATTGCTTCATAGAAGCACTTGCTTCTGAAAGGGGCCTAAAAAATAGCTCAGTGTGGAAGCCAGTCATAATTAATGATTTAGTACTTACCCATAAGACAGAGGAACCTTAATTATTTTTTTACAAAAGAAAGGCCCTGCTGGTAGAGACATTTGTGATAGTCTAAGCTGAGGAGCTTTAAGAGTCCAATTCATTTTCAAAAGTTTGAGGGGAAGCCACGGTTTCAAAATAACCGTTTTTTCTTCTGTGCTTTGGAGTTGGGTCTAACATGAGCATATACCTAGTAGAAGTAGAAAAGTTTGTTCTGTTTTACCTTTGCGTAATGGTATTGCAATTAGTTGTAATTATTGGGTTTATGGCCCTATACATGACAGTTGCTGCAATCACAATGTCTGGATTTACTGTATTTTGGAAACACTGTATTGGAAGGGTAGGATCTCATGTATCTGCCAAATCAAAAAGCAAGTTAGGATTTTTTTTTTTGCCGATCTGATATAATATGGTCAGTTGACAAGTGTAGTTCATGCGAACTTCAGGGCCTGGCAATAGTTGGTGCCTAATGAAATTTTTGGACGAGTGTCAGTAGTTATATCTTTTAATGATTTTGTGTTTACTTATCTAAATTGTTGACTCATATTTCATTCTCTCTTTGACATGTCCCTCTGACTTTTTGTTGTAAAGGGATCTTTAAACTGCTGGGTCATTCTCCCAGTTACTATTTTGTAAAATATTGTAATAATGTGAAATCATGTCTTTTAGTAGATCTGAATTCCAAATTCTCTCTTCTAAAATTACATTCTTCCTCTTCTCATTTTGATCTTTCTTCTTTGCAGGGACGATTTGAAATTATTTCACTCTCAGGATCGTTACTGCTTTCTGAAAACAATGGTAGTCGCAGCAGAACTGGTGGATTGAGTGTGTCCCTCGCAGGATCAGATGGCAGAGTTTTGGGTGGTGGAGTTTCTGGAATGCTAGTGGCAGCATCTCCAGTGCAGGTATCAGTCTACCATTGTTTGCACCCATCTATAGAACTCTAGTGTACATGTTATATGGTACTGGAGTGATTTATATAAATTAAGCTGTATTTTCCATTCCTGATAGGTAATTGTGGGAAGCTTTATTGCGGAGGAGAAAAAATTGAACTCAAATATTTTGGCATCTGGGCCATCTTCAGCAGCAACACCCAATATGTTAAACTTTGGTGCACCTTTGACATCTAGTCCTCCCTCCAATGGAGGTTCAAGTGAATCTTCCGATGAGAACGGCAGTAGCCCTGTTAACCGGGCCAGTGGACTTTTCAGTAATCCTTCTCAACCGATTCATAGTATGCATATGTATCATCTATGGTCTGGCCAAACTTCGCAATGAAGATGATGCGTCATTTAACAGAAATGTGGCATTAAAGCTACTGACATGCTAATTGTCCTGTTTTGCTAACATGCATGTCATTGGAACACAGATGGTAGAAGATCTTTTGTTTTTACCCATTTAGATTGGGTATGTATGTCTCTCTTTATTCATAGTCATGGACAGATGCAATAGTTGTGGTTGAATAGATGAGGAAATGCAGCAGCCTCCTCTTGGAATGCCATTAGATCAAATTGCCATCTCACAATTCGTTTTTCAATTCTATGTTTTCTCAGTTGCTCTCTCTATTCAGATTTTAAATTTAATAACCATATATCATATTTGATTATGTCGATCATATAAGAGAGAATGGAAAGAAAAAAAAAAATCACACACACACACACACACACAATTGACTTGGTTGGTTAGGCGACGATTAAAAGCAAATTAACCTTGTATGATTAGTCAATTAATTGTATTATTATTTTTTATTACTCACAGGCGGCAAGGGCGGCTAATTCCAATGCTTTCTCTGTCGAACACGAAGCATATAGAGAGATGCCAACCATAAATAATATTCTCATACGGAGTTAGGATCTATGGTGGTATGAGTCTTTCAAACTGAAAAAAAGAGGTACTATTTTGAGAAAGCCCTAATAGCCGTATCTAACTTTATAATTTTACAAACTCTGGGGTACTTGGTTATATAGATAGCTATTTCCCTTATGCTTTGCTTTGCTTATAGATTAGTATATAGCCGTTAGCTTCGTCAAAGCCTTCGTTTTCACTTCTAAGCTCCAACCAACGGCCCCATCCACTCGACCATGTATAAATATTATAATCATACATGCACGTACACATATAGACATTAAATACATGCCTTCTTCCTCCATTTTCTTCTAAACCATCAATGGATTGCTTGGTTTTCCCCATTTCAATTCTGGGGAAGCGCTCTCGCTTGGCCTATCACCTTCTCGCACAAGAAGCTGCCTGCTTGGAGCCGGTCACGGTGGTGGTGGGGAAGGAGAAGAGAGAGTTTCTAGTGGACCCTTTTGTGTTAGAAGAAAACCCTTTTAGAGTTTTGATTGATACAGTCATGAAGAAGAAGAACAAGGACGATGATAATATTGACGAAGCCAAGAGTGAAAAGAGAGTTATATTTGTGGATGTAGATGCAATTTTGTTCGAGCATATGTTGTGGTTGATGTACAACGATCGTTCTTCTTTGTTTCAGCTTAACATCAGAGAGATTATTGACTTCTACGCTCAAGATTATTAGACTATTATGTTTCTGCAACAAAAATTGCCATTGTTTCTTATTGTAATAATATTTAATATAAAGATAACATAAATACAATAGATTCTTGCTTGGTGCAAACGAGAGAGTACATCACTCAAATGTAAGCATTTTAAATGGGCTAATATGAAGCAATTTTTGGTAAAATACACATGTCAATCTATTCAAAAATATGAGCCTAGTTCTACATTCATGTTATATATACACCAGATATACTACTAGCAACTGTCAAAGCCTATAAAATTTAAGCTTAGTTCGATATTCACATCATATAAAACAGCAAACCTTCATTTGGGTGATGGCAATGATTTGTTGCGGCAATTACAGGGAGGAACAAAATAGTTCAAACCCAATTTTGGAGCTTAATAGAAAGTATCTACTCATTTTACTGGGAAAGCAGGAAGATGAGAAACATTTTCAACCTTGGCTATTGATTCATGACATTTAACTGAAAAATGAATGAGATTTTATCTCTCTAAATGTTGCTAATGGATCAGGAGAAACACTTGATGGCCACATATGCAAGAGAAACTGTGATTTTAAGGAATTTTTAACATAGGCTTTTTAGATAAAAATTTGTTTTTTATTTTAGGGTATCAGATAGGTTCTGCTTCCTAGGCGTGAAACTAGAATCGGAGCTAAAACCAATCGATTTTACAAAATTGGAACTGAAACTTACTCAAAATGGACTGGTTGCCGACAAAAACCAGAATCGAAAGTCAAATATCTGACAGTCCTTGTTCTTATAGGGTATTTGCTCATCCCTAATTTAATCAGCCTAATTAGACCAGGAGGTGCACTAAGAACAAATAGTACATGAATAAGTCTATTTTGGTAACTGTACAAGAAGTGGGCTTCTTAGTGAGTCATGACCTTCAATAGAATGGGCCTATAATGGGCTTCAACCTTTATTGGAGGACAAGAAAATTCGAAAAATTTCTCTCTACTTTTCTTTATTTAATAAGAAATTTTGAGTATTGATATTGCCAGACCCATCGCCTAAATTGGCTTTTGAATTCCGCAAGAAACATTAGAAGTTCCCTATTGTTTCAAATGAACAACCATTCCACATAAAGCACTTAAAATCTCATTAATTTTTCTCTAAATGATTAGTTGATAGGGTTTTCTTTTTGTAGTATATCTCTTTATTTATTGATGTTTGTGGGTAATTATAGTAAGAAATTAACTGATAATTCATATTTGTTTTAAGGTAATTTTAAAATATTATAAAGTAAGACTTGTTTTCAGATAATTAACAAATTTATATTCACTTATATTTGATAGTGGAAGCAGGAAAACTTTATTAAAAGCACATAAAATAAATAAAATTAAAAAAAAAAAAGTATAAAAAGAATTGATGAATAAAAAGTTCAATAGACCCATGAATTTTGGTCTGGGAATTTTGATTAAAAAATTTGTGTATGAAAGAATAATCATCATCGATTCTTCGTATTCTAAAATTATAAATATATTTCTTTCAATATAAAGTGTTAGATAAACATTCAATAATTCACTTTGCAAGAGAAATCAATTCTCTTATAAGATGTGTCCAAATAAGTTATGTTTTCAGCATTCAAATATAACAATTTAATTGGGTTATGTTTATTTTAAAAAAAAAAAAATTGTCACTTATATCTAGTATTCTTACATTGCTCATATATATTACCAATAATTTCTCATATAAATAAATTTTAATTTATTAAAATATACAGGGTTAAGACTATACTTCTATCAATTAATTTTTTTTTTATAAAAAAAATTAATTGACACTTTTCAACTAATTATATTTATTTTAGATATGATCAAACTGTTAGAATTATTAAGGAATAAAATTCTAGTATGTATATGAAGAGTTAAAGTGGTTTTTACATTTTTTAAGAGTAAAACTATAATTTGAGTTGAGCAGTTAAATTCAAATTGTTGGGAGGGAAGAGGGGGAGCGGGGATGACTGTTGATTTTGTTCTTTTGAAGCCATATTGTGAGAAATGATTGTGTTGTTGGCATTGCCAACGTGCCTTCGATCTCTGTGCTTTCAAATGTATATAATCAGACAATAATCATGTTGGAGTTACGTGAACATTGATGCTTGTGTGTGTGTTTTTTTCGGTAAGTTCCACTGAATGCTTGTGTGTGTTTCTGCCAGTGTATGATTTTCTATTTCTTGAAGCCCAACAGATACAAGAAACCTCTGATCTGATGGTCGGTTCTCTTAAGTTTTGACTGATGTTTTTCATGTATGCTATTTATAGTAAATTTTGTCTTAGTATATAATGAATAGGAAGCAAGCTTTCCGTCTGATATCAACAAGGAATGGCAATCTAGATTTGGTAGAGGGATCAAAGGACAACTTTTGTTTTCCTTTTCTCATTTCTTGAAATTAATACTAAATCATCGAAATATAAACTCAAAATTGAATTATCTATGCAAGTTTTCATTGAGAATATTTCCTTTTTTTGAAAGTTAGTTTTGTACTACCTGTCTTTGTTATGTATTCTGGTTCTCAATGGGCATTTATTCTTGAATTATATCTGCCTTGATATATTGATTCTTATTTTAGGTGTCGTGTGCAAGTATATTTATGCGAATTACTTTTATATGCTTCTTTTATCGCAGAGAAAGAAGGTGTTCTCTTTGTGTTGCTCATAGCAGATGCTTGCAGCTGCATGGAGGAGCTGGAAACAAGCGGTTAACAAAGCGAAATTACATGTGCGTACTAACATCTATCTAAACCTACTTTCTCGTGTATATACTAGTTTGACTTGTGTGCTTTACTTAAATAATGTTTCACACTGAATAATACGCATCCAGATTTCTATTACACAAATATATTTTGATAAGTGGTTTTGTAAAACGCGAGGTGGCAGCAGGAAAGTGGAGGAGGAAAAGGGGTTAGATAGGAAGGATTTAGCAAAGAAAGGAGAGGAAGAAAAGGGATAATTGTGGAAAAACTGTGGTGAAGTAGCAGGGAGGTCCTTGCTTCTTGAAATGTCGGAAATTGTTCGTATTTCCATTTCAGTTCATCTCTATATGTAGTTGAAGTGAATGTTGTAGTCCTTGTAGTTGATAAATAAAACAACACAGATTCCTAATCCATTGTTTGTGGTTCATCTTTCTGCTAATTTGGCTTGATGTTTGCGGTCGTATTTGTAGGTAGAGGTGTTTCAAAAACCATAGGGAATTCAGTTTAGTCCCATTTCCAAGAAACTAGTTCATCCAATTTGTTCTCCTAAATATCCTATTTAGGTCTTAATATTATGGCACATACATGACCAGTTCTATATTGAATCTAAAACTAGAATAGATTTTGGCCTGAAGCCATTCTACTTATTCTCACACATTTTATTCAGTACTAGGAGAGAATGACATAAAACAGACCAGTAATGCAAACGAGATTTTTGTCCTTGCCAAAACTCAAAAAGCTCTGGTTGAAGCCTGATATTGGCTGCTGGAAGAAAGTAAGCTGGAAGCCTGAAGCCTTTTTGTTAGGAAAATACAGGAATTTGTCCAGCTAGATTTATCATGATTTAATGACAATGCTTGCTACTTAATTACTTAAATTAATGGAGATAATATACAACCTTGTTTTAGTATAGGTTAGGTGATTATTAGGTTGTAATATATGGTCATCTTATGTTGAAATAGTGCTAAGCATGGGGCTAGTTAAATGCACTGCCAAGATCCATTTTTTGTGAAAAATTTGGTGTACCAAAACTTTAATCATGTAATATATTCATAAGAAAGAATAGAAACTGATTATCTTTCTCCTTCTCCTGGAAAACAAAATCCTTTGCAACAATTCTCTTATCTTTTCCTTACTACAACTGTTGCATCTTTCTTTTCTTCTTAGTTGACAAGACTTAGACTCCAACTAAGTCTATCAGTGGTATCAGAGCCTCCCTCTTGGTGTGCCTGTGGATTAAGGAGGAGCTAAACTGAACCAGAAAATAGAAGGGAAGAAAAGTTAGCCTGTGAATATGGCATCAAACAGTTTTACTGGAGTTCAAGCTCCCATCTTCGGTGGTGACAACTATGCCTCATGGTTAGTCAAAATGAGAGCATATTTGAGAGCTTTCAACCTATAGGAAGTGGCGGAGACTGGAAAGGAACCAGCAGCCTTGCCTAATAATCCAACACTCAACCAAATTAAGTTCCATTCAGAAGAAGTTGCCAAAAAATACAAGGCACTCTCTTGTATCCACTCAGCAGTAACTGAAACTATTTTCAGCAAGATTATGACTTGTGAAACAGCAAAGCAAGCCTGGGACAAGCTGAGGTTGGAGTTTCATGACATTGATAAGACAAAACAAATGCAAGTAGTTAATCTCAAGAGAGAATTTGCTCTCTTGAGAATGAAAGCAACTAAAGTGGTAAAGGATTATATAGATAGACTTATGAAGATTTCAAATCAACTTACCTTGCTTGGAGAAGAGATCACAGAAGCCAGAATAGTTGAGCAGAACTTAGTAAGCCTACCAGAGAAGTTTGAGGCCAAAATTTCCTCCTTGGAAGACTCTAAGCACCTTTCAAAGATGACTGTTCAGGAGCTTGCAAACTCTCTACAAGCTGTAGAGCAAAGGCCTATAGAGAGGGAGCTAGAAATAGAGGTGAGACTGCTTTTGTAGCAAATTAGAAAGGAAGAAACTGCAGTGCTGGAAATTCCAGCAAGCAACAATTCTTGAAGAAAGAAAAAAAGAATGGTTCCGAGAGCAGACAGAGAGCCAAAAGAGGAAAATTTCCTCAGTGTAGCCACTGCAAAAAGACAAATCATGCTAAAACTTACTGTTGGTTCAGGCCTGGCATACAATGTGGAGCATGTAAAAAATTTGGTTACATGGAAAAAGTGTGTAAAAATAGAAATAATCAGAATCAGCAAGTGGCATAGATGGTGGATTAGCAACAAGACAACCATCAGTAAGAAAAACAAGTTTTTACTACTGGCAGCCATGGAATCACAAGAGATGATCAAGTTTGGTTGCTTGACAATGGATGCTCTGACCATATGTCTGCTAATGTGAAACTGTTTGTAAGATTGAAAAAAAGTGATGTCTCTCAAGTGAGAATAAGCAATGGGTAGTTGGTTCCAGTCCATGGAAAAGGTATGGTTGTTGTGCCAACTCAGAGAGGTACAAAGTTTATTTCAGATGTCTTATTTGTTCTTAAGATTGCATTAAACTTGTTGAGCATGGGCCAGTTAATAGAAAACGGTTACATATTTGAATTAAAGAATAAGTTGTGCATTATAAAAAATCACCAGCAAATAGAGATTATGACAATTAAAATAGTGAATAAAAGTTTCTCTTGTGATCTAGGTAAAACAAATGCTCAAGCTCTCATGAGTTTAACTTCTGAAAATGAATTATGGCATAAAAGGGTAGACCATTTTCACATAGAAGGGATTAATCTACTGAACAAGAAAAATATAGTAATAGGCCTACCAAAGCTATCTCTGAATCAGGAAGTATGCAAGACCTGTGAGCAAGGAAAGAATGTAAGAATGCCATTCCCACAAGGTACAGCCAATAGAGCAAAGGAGAAGCTCCAACTAGTCCATACAGATGTGTATGGACTTATGCAGACTCTATCCTTAAATAACTCTAAATATTTCCTACTTTTTATAGATGATTTCAGTAGGTTCTGTTGGGTGTACTTTCTAAAATTAAAATCTGAAGTCACAACCACATTCATGACTTTTAAAAGGTTTGTGAAGAATGAGAGTGGAAAGAAAATTAAGATTATTAGGAGTGACAATGGAGGAGAGTATACCTACGACAACTTTGAAGAAGTATGCAAACAGGCTGACATTCATCATCAGCTCACTGCCCCATATTCACCTAAACAAAATGGGGTGAGTGAAAAGAAAAATAGAACCATTATGGACATGTCTAGATGCTTGCTATTTGGAAAACATTTACCAAGAATCTTTTGGGCTGAAGCTGTGAATACTTCAGTATATTTGTTAAACAGACTGCCAATCAAAGCTTTAAAAGAATACACTCCTTATGAAGCTTGGCATAACATTAAACCAGCCCTGAATCATCTAAAAGTTTTTGGCAGCATTTGCTGGACTCACATTCCAAAAAACAAGAGGGATAAGTTAGCAGAAAGAGCACAGCTAGGAATCTTTATAGGTCACAGCAACAACTCCAAAGCCTATAGAATATTTAATCCAGAAACACAAAATATCTCAGCATATAGAAATATTAAGGTTGATGAGAATGCTTGGTATAATTGGGAAGAAAAATCAGTTAAAAGAGAAACTAGAAATGAGTCCAAAGAAGAGGGAATTTCATCACCACCTACTGAACTTAGAGATTTTGATGAAGATGAAATACCTGTCAGAAAAGAAAAAGGCTTAGCTGAGATATACAGTAGGTGTAATGTTACAGAATTAGAGCCCATGAGTTATGAAGAAGCTGTGAAATCTACTGGTTAGAAGGCTACAATACATGAGGAGTTTGATATGATTCAGAAAAATAAAACTTGGGAGTTGATAAAGAGACCAACTAGAAGGAATGTAATTGGTGTCAAGTGGATATATAAAACCAAACTAAATGTAGATGGTCCAGTTAATAAACTAAAAGCTAGGTTGGTTGTGAAAGGATTTGCACAACAACCAAGTATAGATTACGCTGAAACTTTTGCTCCAGTAGCCAGGTTTGACTCTATCAATGTGCTAATTGTATTGGCAGCTCAAAAGAATTGGATGCTTTGTCACTTGGATATGAAATCAGCCTTCTTGAATAGAGAATTATTAGAGGAAGTTTTGGTAAAATAACCTCCAGGCTTCATAAAAAAAGGAGATGAAAGCAAAGTATCTTACTGAAGAAAGCCTTGTATGGCCTAACAGGCTCAAAGAGCCTGATACAGCAGAATAAATTCCCATTTGATTAAGCTTGGGTTTCACAAAAGCTAGAGTGAAGCTACTTTCTATATAAAGGAAAATGAGGAAGGAATCTTGATTGTGTCCCTTTATGTTGATGATTTATTAGTTGCAGGTAATAAAGCTGATTTGGTTGCTTGGCTCCAAACTGAAATGTAGATGCAATTTGAGATGATAGACTTGGGAAAGTTGAAGTATTTCCTTGGTATTGAAGTGTTCCAATATAGTAAAGGGACCTTCATATACCAAGAAAAATATGCAAGAGAATTACTTAACAAGTTTGGCATGCAAAACTCTAAAGGTGTAAGTAATCCATTGGTTCAGAATGAGAAGTTGCGTAAGGAAGATGGACCCAAGCTGATGAATGCCACAATTTATAGGAAGATGATAGGCTGCCTATTTTATTTGACAGCCACAAGACCTGATATGATGTATGCTGCAAGTCTTCTCTCCATATTCATGCAGGAGCCATGTGAAATTCACCTTAAGGTAGCAAAGAAAGTACTCAGATATATCAAGCAAACCTTAGAGTATGGAATAATGTATGAGAAAAAAAATGCAAACTAAGTTGGTAGGTTATGTTGACAATGATTGGGGAGGATTTATAGATGATTCTAAAAGCACTACTGGCTATGTATTTATACTTGGTTCAAGTGCAATTTGCTGGAACTCTAGGAAGCAAGAAGTGGTGGCTCAATCCACTGCTGAAGCTGAATATGTTGCAGCAGCCTCAATAGTGAATCAAGTCATTTGGCTTAGAAAAATTCTTAAGGATTTGCTCCAAGTGCAGACTGAAGCAACCCCCATCTACTGTGATAATAAGTCAGCTGTTGCAATGGTTAAGAACCCTGTCTTCCATGATAGGACCAAACATATTAAAATTAAGTACCATTCCTTAAGGCAAGCTGAAGATGAAGGAGAGGTTAAGCTAATTCACTGTCCTTCTGAAATTCAAGCTGCAGACTTGTTTACCAAAAGTGTCAGCTTG
The DNA here is from genome assembly GCA_026122585.1 of Anacardium occidentale. Lineage (NCBI taxonomy): Eukaryota > Viridiplantae > Streptophyta > Magnoliopsida > Sapindales > Anacardiaceae > Anacardium > Anacardium occidentale. The sequence goes on from JAJEJH010000004.1 coordinate 250,646, forward strand.
AGCAGATTTGTTAAGCTAAGGAAAATGCTTGGAATTCATAGTAAGATTGTCAAGGAGGAGTGATGTTGGTTGCTGGAAGAAAGTAAGCTGGAAACCTGAAGCCTTTTTGTTAGGAAAATGCAGGAATTTGTCCAGCTAGATTTATCATGATTTAATGACAATGCTTGCGATTTAATTACTTAAATTAGTGGAGATAATGTGCAACCTTGTTTTGGTATAGGTTAGGTGATTATTAGGTTGTAATGTATGGCCATCTTATGTTGAAATAGTGCTAAGCATGGGGTTAGTTAAATGCACTGTCAAGATCCATTTTTTGTGGAAAATTTGGTGTACCAAAACTTTAACCATGTAATATATTCACAAGAAAGAATGGAAACTGATTATCTTTCTCCTTCTCCTGGAAAAAAAAATCCTTTGCAATTCTCTTATCTTTTCCTTCCTATAGGTGTTGCATCTCTCTTTTCTTCTTAGTTGACAGGACTTAGACTTCAACTAAGTTTATCAAAGCCTGTACCCACCCTAATGTTTTGGTTTTGGAATTAATTAAACTTCCGTCAACAGGAAATAACAACTGAAAAATAAAAACGAGAGGATAATATATATATAAAATCTCCCATAGAATATTGTGTTTCTTTCTCTTTGTCCCCCCAATCAGGAGGGTGGTTGTGAAGACCTTTATATGATTGCCATTTGACATAAGGTCAAGTAATTTGATCTTAAGGTTTCAATAATTTATACAGAAATTTGGAAATTATGCTAAATGAGGGGGAAAATAGCTCTTTTAGTTTACAGGAAACATTTTGTACAAAAGGTGACATTGGAAAACATGTAGGCATCCGCTAAAGCAAACTGATGGAAATTAAATTATCATGACTAGAAAACAAGTGTCCAAAATAACATACAAAAAAGAGAGGGGGTGGGGTGGGGTGGGGTGGGGTTAGGGGTTGGGGAGGATTGGGGTGGTGCATTGTTGCGGGGACGGGTATGCCAGATAAAACCACTTTTACAGCTAATGGATTCCCCATCAGAGAATTCTTCCTCTAGTTTTTTGTATTGTCGAGGTAGAACGTTCCTTCCAGGAATGATTGAAGTGTAAATGAAGCCAAAAGGGATGTCAAGTTTATACTAGCATATCAATGTAGTTTTCTAATATCTAGCAGAAAGGGGATCAAGCTCCGATTTGACTTCCTCGAGGACGGCTATGGAAGCACTGCTCAGATTCTTCTACATCACACATTGTTCCACTCTTACCTGCACATCAAAGTGAAACATTTAAAAATGTTCTTAATACGGAGAGATTATCAATGTCAAATGCTTCGTACGCAAATTAATTGACAAAGTTCCATTCTTGATAGTAATGGACCTTCAATTTCAGGTAAAACTTCTAAGATCTGTAAACACACAAATTAAATTGTCTAGAGGTCAAACCATCAAGTGGCCACAACACCAAAAATTATCGGCCAAAGGACTATTTCCCACCCATAGTTTGAGGCAGGGACAAAGTCCCACCCGTTTAAGTTTAAAAGTTTGGTCTCCCACCCTAACCTAATTTGAATATTAAAAATAACAAGTATACAGTAATAATCATGGGCATTTTTATCTTTTTAATATTAAAATATTATAAATTAATAAAATAAATTTTATATAAATTTAAAAATTTTAAAAAAATTTAAAAAAAATTAAAAAAATTTTGAAATTTAAAAAATTACCCATAATAGAACCAGGTGGCCATTTTCGATCACCTGGTTCCAGGGAGGCCAGTGGTGGCTGTATAATTTTTTTAAATATATTTTAAAATTTTTTAAAAATTTTTTAAAAATATTTATATTTAAAAATTATTTTATATTTTTATTATAAATTTTTAATTTTTAAAAGGGTAGTTTAGTCATTTCAATAGGAAAATTATAAAAAGTTAGGTTAGGGTGGAAGATCGAGCTTTTAAACTTAAACGGGTGGGACTTTGTCCCCGCCTGAAACTATGGGTGGGAAATAGTCTTTTGGCTAAAATTAACCTTTTCTCCGCACCACCCTTCAAATTCGGTGAGACCACAACAAACAGTGACTCAACAGAAGACAGTGACGATAACAAATGAATTTTGTACTAGTTTTATTCTAACGAAGACGAATAATAATAATTTTTATCAACGTTTTAAAAATATTATTAAAATTTATTTACATTGGTATTTATAATACACTAACAACAACATTTACAAACAATATCATTAAAAAAATATTATTTTAAAAATAGAAGAAATATTTGTACTAACAATTTAGATAAATGTCTTTAAAAGAGTGATATAAAAACAACTTTAATAAATATTAGTATAAGTTTTTGTCTTTTTTTAGTTTTCAGACTTTTAACAGTTTTTGAAACATTAATAAATGTTAATTTTATTATAGTGATATCAAAAATTGTTTGTAAATGATCATAATTTTGGGGGAGGCAAAGATAAAATACATAATATGGATTGTGTCTAAAATTATTCAAGGGAAGTATAGATAGGGAGGATATTGTAAAAAGAAACAAATTTCTTGTTTTTTTTTTTTTTTTTTTTAAGGAAATTATATTTAACAAAATAATTCAATTTTGTCCAATAGAAAGTCAAAGGATCCAGCACAATGAAATTTGTTCAAAGGTCCGATACAACAACTACAATAACTTAAAATTCAAGAACTTAAAACAATACATTTTTTCTTGGAGACCCAATGCATTTCTTCATTCAGATGTGGGTTCGACCTTTAGATCTTCAATAAACAAAGCAAATAAGGTTACAAAGGGTCTGATTTCACACATTATTTGGACACTGTAACTCGATAATTGGGTAATTACTTGATGATAACAGAATACTTAAAATTTAATTGTATAATTATCATTTTTCTTTAATTATCTATATACATTGTACATAGCAGAGTTCACTATTCTTGTATAGACATTGACATTGAATTCCTCGGCAGATGAATTTGGGCTACATATTGGGCCTCCATTTGGGTAGCCCAACTCATGACTGACAGTGTGCATGAATATAGCGATCAACCGCACTTCATCACCTCCAAATTCGGTCTTCTTCAAAACTGGCTAGTCTTCTGACTAGCTACCTTCATATATTATGATTTTAAGATCAACCCAACCCGAGCAAAAAATCAATAGATGATGAAGTTCTAGCCGATATGGATGTATTATGCTAATGTAGACTTGTCCAATCAAATTCACTATTAATTCTAAGGAGAAAATAAGGTGGTGTTCTTTATCATTATGATTTTTTTTTTTTTTTTTTTTTTTTGGGTTTTAAGAAGGCCAAAAAACTATATCCCATCTAGGGTTTGATGAAATAACAAATTCTCATTCGTTAATTTCAAAAAAAACTAAATTTTTATCTATTTATCAAAAGTTAATTATTAATTTTAATGGTTAAAAATTATATATATCATTTTATCTAAATATTATGATAGAGATGTATTTAGAATATAAATATCATTTTTTTAAATGACTCTACTTTTTATTTTTAAAAATTATCATATTCATATATATATATACATACATATTAAAAATATTTTATAACTTTAATAATTTGTAATATGATATTAACACGTTTAATTTGTGTTTTATAAAAGTTTAATTATTATTTTTGAAATTATTAAGAGAATGTTGAAATTTTAGAAGTTTTAAATACGCCATAAAATTTTTTTTTATTTAAAAACCTTAGCTAAAAATTTGAAAACATTAAAAACTTTTTTTAAAATTTCAAAAAACCTCTAAAATTTAAAAAAAAAATCATATTTTACCCAAATTTGTATGATTTTATCCTAATATTATTGATGCGAACATCCTATTAATTACGATAGAGATGTATTTAGAATATAAATGTTATTTTTTAAACTTATTAGAGATAAATAAATCAATTTCTTATCTTATTTTAAAAATTATCATATTTATCTATATATTTTGAAAATGTATTATAATCTTAATAATTTATAATAAGATATTTGTACCTTTAACTTGTTATGTTTTTTGGGTGTCGTTGTTATTTTTAAAATTATTGAGGAGTATATTAAAATTTTAAAAATTAAAAAACATTCCAAAGTTTTTTAAATTTTAAAACAACAAAAAGACTTAAAAAAATATAGTTAAACCAAATATTTAATTAGTTATCATTGACATCTTTATCTATATTTATATTAATAAGTTTTTATTATTGTGCTTAAACCAACGGGTGACATAAACAATTAATTGATAAATAAAAAAAGGAAGAAAATGGCATGCTATGAAACAATAATATCAACTCTAGAAACTGATAGTTAGGCCAACAATTAAGAATGATCCTGATATGGAAGAAGCTTAGCAACATTATTAGCTTTAGCAAAAGATAGTTAGGTTGGCTTTTACAATAGTAAAATCCATGTATGATCATTTGATATTCAAAATCTATTAGATTTGAACAGTCAAGGATCCATCTCCCAAGTACTTCAAATTCAAAGTATAGAAGAATTGACCAAAATCCAAGCAATTTAAATTTGACATCTAAGGGTCAGAAAATAGTAGCATTTACATTATTTTACATGTAACAAATCTCATTTAGTCTTCGTTGCATAAGAACAATAGAAATTATGTGGTAGCATTGTAGATTTTGTTAACTAGCATACATAATGAGGGCATCCCTAATAAAAAGTATCCAATGACATTCACATAACCTCAGTAAATAGCATAAACTATGGTAGTTACTAAAGCAATAGGTTAGTCTTGTCCTAACATCACAAACTGTAAACATATGTCTGGCTGAATTCAATTATTGCTCTAACAATGGAAGCTATATCATCCCAAGACAAGCACTTAGAAATCAATAACCTCTCACATACATAGCAAGAAAAAAAATAGTAATGTCACATGTCCATCCAAAGCTTGGACGACACTAGAGGCCTCCTCTACAAAGCTGTATGTAACAAAGCCAAATCCTTTAGATCTACCTATATCGCAGTCCAAAATCACTTTAGTTGAAATGAGAAAAGGCTAATAAGCATTTTGACCAAATGAAAACTAAATCAACTTGAATAATTGCAATACATTGTCCCTAACTCTTCAGTCAGAAAACTAAAACCAGTATACATGAATGATCCCTTACTAACCCAAATAAACAGAGATAAAGCAAACATAGCAAATTAACACTTCAGGCTAATTAAAACACTCAAATCACTCAAAAGAGCGAAAAATCTGCCAATTAAAATATACTAATCCTCTATTATACATATGCCTATCCTCTACCAAAATTTCATTCTCATTTATACGAAGTATGCAAACCAACCAATAAAATCAAAATTTAGATAATTTGGAAAATCATTCGTCAAATCCATCAATCCTCTACCAAGTAAACCTCTTCAATCTTAATCTCATTCTCAGTCTGTAGAAAAAAATAACTAGGTTAGTTAGTTAATCTATTAAACGGTAAAAATCACATTATAAATTAAACCACTAGATAAGGAATTATTATAATTTGACATACCTTAGTGGGTTTTGTAATGTGATGTAAGACTCTGATCTAATCACTACCATATATAAGTATACTTATAGTTTTTTGTGATACAAATGTTATCTATAGGTTAACAACCTTACTACCAGTATTAAAAGCGTTTTCTAAAGCAACTGAGGAGATTGGAACTGCTAGAATTTCCAAAGTTATATGAGACTAGACTGGGTATCTATATTGTTTAAGTTGTCATCATGCCAAAATGTTGAAATTACTTGGAGCTTCCTCCAGTTTGTCCTCAAGTTATATATGCAGTTTTGATTTATCAGGCATGACTTGCTTTAACTTCATCTTCTTTAGATGCCAACTTGCCATGATGGAATTTACTAGCTAATAATGATATGGTCTTTCTACTACCATCAGAAGTCAAGAATGACCGACTTTTTAAAATGATTAGTTAATAGTAATAATGTAAAAATAATTATATTAGAAGAAATAATTTAGTTTGGAGTACAATTACAATTTATTGAATAACCTTACCAATCTGTGATGTTTGATTGAGTTTAGGAGACAATGATTTGATCTTTTCGATAAACAATGTCCTTGTATTCATCATATAAGTCGTAGAACATTTTTCAGACATTATTAATCTCGTCGCTATCTTGATACTTACCATCAACGAGAAAACATATTGTATAAACTCAAATTTAAACCTATAATAAAAGTATAAATCAATTAGTAAAAGGTTTGGAATAGTTTAGTTTAGAAGTTCATGAAACTCACCTTGGATTGAATGTGTTGGCAAGTGACATAAACAAGTTCACATGTCCCCAGTTTTTGTCGAATTTTGATTTCATGTTTACCACCATGAGAGCCACATCACGATTAGAATCAAACTTTCTATCATTCAATATCTTCTTTATTCTAAGTACTTTGAAGAAATATAAATTCGTGGTAAGGTATTAAGTCCCCAAAATGATCGCCATAACATTATTAAAAATGCTTATAAAATTGCATATACAAGCTACCCTATCCTATTCCTACGAAGGGGGACAAAACTCCAAGAATGCTCCATCATTATAGACGTATCATTAGAAAACTTCTTGGAAACTCAAAGCAACCCTCAACATTCGATACGTGTTGTTCCATCGGGTTGGACAATGAAGAATTAATTTTCTTTGTTGTATGCCACATATTTGACAAATACAAATAGAGGCTTTTTATCTCGCCTCACACACATGTATATACTTGACACCATTTTTATTTTGCCTATGATATTGCTGATTATGCCTACGACTTCCTGTATTAGAGGGTTAATGATATGGATCGTGCAATGAACTTGGAAGAGTTGACTACTAGCCACTAATAACTGTTTCATGTCAAATTCCTTGTTCAATGACCTCATACATGCATCGTTGGTGGGGGTATTGTCGATAGTGATGGTGTGCACTTATAAATTTAATTTAATTTTAAATTACACACAAACAAATAATTAAAAAACAAAAACAATAAAATAATAGGCAAATATGAGGTTATGGTATTATACTATACTACACCTTATTCTATATTTCCAATTCATTGAAACAATTGTACAATAGTGTTGCAATGTTTCTTCCTATTTGGGAGGAGGCACGTGTACAAAGCTCAATATTCGCTTTTGTAAGGTCCACGTGTTTATGCCCACCAATTGCATAGTTACTACCATGTACTCAAAATTTTGCAAATTCGACTTTCATAAGTCAGTTGTCAAACTTATTTTGTGTAGACGATCCACCTCTTTTGCTTCCATTTAAACCATCCATTCACAATTGGCCTTATCCAATTTTTTTATATAACAATTGCAAGACCGAGCAAAAGAAATTAAACACTGGATTCTCAATGAAATTTAAAGGCAACACAGTAACCAAAATCAAATATGTGAGTGTCTTTCTTACTTGTAGACATAAATTAAAGGTTTTAATAGGTTTTGCACATATTGCCTACAAATGGTTTTTGGAATTGCTGACCTTATTGTGTTCATATTTCTCGCTCATTTTGATCAGCGGTGTGCTTGTTACAGATATGCTCCTATAAGATTCCATGGCCTTGTACCCCAATATTCTTTGGCCTTTAGAAAGAATCTCTTTTCCCAATGCTTTCTTTCTCTAAAGATATTGCTTTATATGTCTTGTAAGGTGCGTGGTTGTATGAGTTGATTAAAGCTTTAACTTTTTTTCACAAAAATTACACACCGTGTACCGTGTATCTGTAACGATAACTATCTTATCTTCAAAAAAGCATTCCTAAACTACTAATGTCTTTCGTTTTCTTATAAGTGTGATAACTATGATGCGAGGAGAATGAGAGATATCTTGTGTTTAACCAACACTAATATCTCCCTCATTTTCTTCATCAGAGTTAGATAAGTCAAAATTTTCCATAATTGTCATGTCCACTTTGATGTCGTCTAATAGATCATGGGTTGGTCTACATTCAGGTTAAGTTACTTTAGATGACTTTGACAACCAAAAGGGCATACTATGCCTACCAATCTAATGACTAAAACTCGATCTTGATATTTTTCGTTAATTTATACTCTATAAAATTGTTAGAGAAAAAATTTAAATGGTGAGAAACATAAGAAACCTATAATAGTATCAAAGAGCTTCACTCAAATTTAACGTCAACATTTTTCCCGTATTCAACAAGATCAAGTTGAGTACTGTCAATAAACCTCTAAATTTAAACAACTAATTTGGAAGTCAGAAACCATACCTCATGTGTTTGACTTGATAAAGATTCACAGCAACATAAATTTTATGTCAACCTGGAACTAATTCACATAAGAAATTCATAGTAATTTCGCATAAAAAAGTCATAGTACTACAACAATAAAATTTTATGTTCACCTTGAAATTTTATAACACATAATAATTCAATTACAAAAAACTTGTAGTGTTAGCTCTTACTTCAGATTCAGAACCTTAATTATATTGCAAAGAACTAACTTGAGACAATACAAACAATGGGAATATTAGAGAGAAAAGACAAACAAAGAAGATAACAATGGAAAGAAGGCTAAAAAAAAATTTAAAGAATTACAAAGAACATATAAATTCTTAATATTTGTGTTCACTCAAAATATGTTTTCTTTGTTATAGCTCTTATATGAGCCTTTATGTGATCATATACAACACAAAGAATTACATCAAAACTTTAACTTTAATAATCAAGATTATAAACAAGATTAAAAAAAAAAATTATTGATAAAGCATACTTTTCTAATCACTTTCTCATTAGGCAACATAAAGTGGAAATTTTTAAGTTAATTTATTCCAATGCAATTTACACAGGAACAACTGATTAGAATAATTAATAAAATTTAAAGTAACACCTAAGTTTGTGTAATGACCGCCGCCATAGGTCACTGTATACTACTAATATAATATTAATCATGCTAATAATATACCTGCAACGAGAATCTTTACAGTAAAATCTGCTGCTAAATTTAAACTTTTTAATGTGGAAGCTTCAAATGAAAATACTATTAAAATGACAAGAAAAATAATGATTCTTTCTTGGAAACTCCTAGTCTTTTCAATACTAAACATATTATCCATGCAGTATATGATAATAGTATTATACACACATATATGCATAAATCAAAAGTTGCACAAAGTGTGCAAGCCAAAACATATTGTTTGTTGCCAAACCATATCTCTAAAATCTGACAGTTTTCTCATCCCTACCTAACCCTATGATTACTAACTTGCAAAAGAGGAAACAAGGAAAAAGGGTGAGTGATAAAATCACTCAACAAACATTTCTTATCTCTAATACAAGCAAGTTTCAAGCTCTGTTTTGTATGTGACTTATCACATTATATTCTGCTTAGTATGTTTTTTATTTTTTGTCTTTATAATGTTTTTGTTTTCTGTAGTATCTTTTATCTTTATATCATTTTGATTCTCAAAGGATACTGTACATGACATGATATGTATATGCTGATGTCATGTATATGCTTAGTAGTCATAAAACTTGCCCTTAGACATGGTTTTCTAAAAACTCTTTTTAAAATAGTAATTATGATCTGAAAATCCTAAATACATATATATATCATATACTGAAAGCTATCTCTGAAAGTACTGTATCTAAAAATAATTGTTGTACTAGCTAGACTAATGAATGTAAGGATTTAGTACCCTGATCATGTGAGTTCAATCTTATAAAAATCTACTCGTGCACAACCAGTACTCTATCTGGTGAACTTGGTTAAAGACTATGTCCTCTTTATTAGATATTGGTTTCCCTCTCTAGTAGGTGAGTGAACTCACAGTCGTATCCACCCTTTATTAATTTCTAGAACATCGTATATTTATATTTTGAAAACATGCTATTGGATTCTTGGATCCGTTTCTAAAAAATTTGATATGGCATGTCATGCTTTACACCGCTAAGCATGCATGAGATGTTGTTTTATCTTGATATTATTGGGTTTTGTATAGTTAAAAGTTGCTTAGAAAGGCTTTAAAATTTATTCTGGGCCTTATGTATAGCACACCAATGTATGGGAAGGCATATGGGACTGTGTGTTCTCATGCTCTGGGTTTTGTTAGCTTTTGGAATCAAATTATGAAACTTTGGCTAGCCACACGGGCGTGTGGTACAAGACATACGAGTGTGTATTAAGGCATAAGACCATGTCCCACACTTACACGTGTGTGTAGCTACTCATACAACACTTTCGTGTCTTGCTTACACAGGTGTGTGAATTTAGGAATGAGTACACATGTGTGTGTTTGGTCACACGTGTGAGTGTCTAGACTTTCTAAGCATACATAGCTACCATGTAAGGTCGTGTTATTGCAAAAATAAGGCCACAAAGGTGTGCACTTATAGGTTCACGACCATGTACTCTCTATTTCTATAATAACTCATCTGAAAACCTAGAAATCCCAACTATTCTTGCTCAAAGCATAACCAAATCTTAATCCAACATACATACACTTAACACATCAACAGATAAGCATGTTTATTTTATCTATTCATAAAAAAGTCATCCACTATATCACACATTTCTTAGAATAAAGCATTAAAGCATATATACATCCAAATTTACAATGAATAACTCATCCAAAGCATCATCTCATCATCTAAGCATACTAAAATAAATCTCAACATATAGCAAACACTTTTGGAAACCCAAACTAGGGAAAACATGCTTTGAAACAAGGTGAATGAGGTAAAGAAATATTTACCTCTAGTCATAAAGGTTGTCTCTCTTTCTTTCTTTCTCTATCTCTCTTTCTCTAACTATTTCTAGTTCTCTAATCAGATTATGGCTACTAGTTGGTTGCCCTCTAATTTAGGGTTTACTAGAAAGGAGAAGGGAGAAAGTGTAATGACCCAAGGGTATAACTGTCATTTTAAGAGAGTTCAGGGGGTAGAAGAGTCATTTAGAAGTCCTTTGGGGCTTGGGTGTAATTTCTACGTAAAGGTGGGTGGAAATGGCTATTTTCCACCGGACACACGACCGTGTGCCTAGGACACACGACCGTGTGTCTGCCTTTTTAGCCGTGTATGTGTTTTATTCTCAAGTTGCGTAGATTTCAGCCTTCCAGCTTATTTTCCTTCATTTTCTCTTCTTTTTCCCTCAGCTCCAGTGAACCCTAGATTGGGTGAGAGAGATCTCCCAGCAGCCCAGCTTCAGATTAGAGATCCAGAAGCTTCCAGAGATAGAGGTCAAGCTTCCATGGCGTGAGGTAAGTGTTTTCCTTACCTCTTTCGCTTGTTCAGAGCATGTTTACTGTTTCCAGCTTATGAGAACTTTATGTGTGCTTGTTTGAGATAATTCCAGCATGCTTGAGTTTGATATGATGCATGATTGGATGATTGAGTGGCCATTTCCATGTTTATATGTGTATATATGTATATTCATGTGATATATGCTTTATTTATGATGATTGGCGTGTTTGAGATGATGAATGATGAATATTTACATGCTAGCAGCAGTAGAAAATGTGTATGTGTGTTGATTTGGAGTGTGGGAGTGTTTGGTGTGGGAATTTCTAGGTTTCCCGATGCTATCTGCAGAATCTGGGTTGAGCACACGACCGTGCGCCATTGGTGCACGCCCGTGTGGCCTCAATTCTGCATGGAACATGGCCGTGCAGGCTGGCCATGTGCGTATGAAAACCCAGACACAAGCCCGTGTGCCCGAGTACACACGCCCGTGTGCTTTCCCCAATTCCACACGCCCGTGTGCTTTCCCCAATTCCACACACCCGTGTATTCGAGACACGAGAAGCAGAAGAAGGCATCCACACGCCCATGCAGTGCCATACACGCCCATGTGCCTCAGTATGCACGCCCGTGTGTTACACCACACACCCGTGTGCCTAGCCAATTTTCATGAAAATCTTTCCAGAAGCTTGCATGCCCAGGGACACGGGAAGCACACAGTCCCGTGTGCCTTGACGCACGCCCGTGCACATCAGAACACACGCCCGTGCACCTAAGGAAAATCAGAAAAAGAAATTAAAAGAGTAATTAAGCTACTCTAAGCCATTCCTAAGCACACAGAACTCAGAAATAACATCAGAAAACAGTATTTCATACATGATTATCAGCATTTAGCACAACATACCATATCAGATGTTTTCAGACTGGATCCAAAGATCCAACAACATGATTTTCAAATATACATATATGATTTTTCATATATCAGATAGGGGTGAATACGAGGGGGCACCTGTAAGTTCGCACACCTGCTAGAGAGGAAAACCAGCGTCCGCTAGAGAGGACATGGTTACTGACCAAGCTCGTTAGAGAGAGTGCTGGTTGTGCATCAGTAGATTCTATAGGCTTTTGAATTCACACGGCCAGGGTGTCGAATCCCTGTATTCATCAGTCTCGCCAGCATAGCAGATTTTCAGATACAATACTTTCTGATACAGTTTTCAGTATATACTATACGTATATATTCAGGATCTTCGGATCACAGTTTTATTATCAGAAAGAGTTTTCAAAAAAGACAATTTTTCAGAAAAACAAGCCTAAGGGTAAGTTTTACAGCTTTTCAGCATACATGACATCAGCATATACATTCCATTGTCATGTATAACATCTCATGAGAAACAGAACAGTAACAGATCAGTAACAGAGCAGAAATATAGCAGAATTCAGTATGAAATAATTTAGAAAATGGATATACTCTGGTATATTAAGAGAATTCACAAATAATCAGCAGTATAGTAGAGCTTTCTACGTGACGAGTCACGTAGTTAGTTAGTTTGACCTGCGAGTGTTGTGTTTGGAAACACTTACTGAGTGACTTTGTCACTCACTCCCTTCCCTGTTTCCTTTTGCAGGTCAGTGATTCGAGTGGCTGAGCTGGAGCGAGACCGTTGCGAGATTTTGGGGATATGGCTCAGTAGTAGCAGATAGCATGTTGGCTCGCATGCTTTTACTTCTCATGTATATATGTGTGTATTACCTATTAGTATACATTGTATGACAGTTTATTTTCATACATGAGTAGCCTGGGAAGTTTTATATGCACGCTTCAGTATATTTTAATTTATTTTTATGGTAAATTATCTTTACAGTTTCTTTTTATAAGAAATTTTTAGTACAGTAGCAGCAGCAGCAGGGTTTTACTGTAGAGGTCCCCGTCTCAAGAATATTTTATTATTATATATAGTATTTTCTGTAGTGCACAGTAACCTGGGGCGGGGGTCGCTACAGTGTTTGGTATCAGAGCATTACTTTGAGCTATTTAGCAGATTTTAAAAAATATTTTCAGAAAATGAGTTTTCACATGCATTATTTTTATAATTTGCATGAGTCGGGAGCCAGCATATCCTAGCAGCCGTCGCTCGCTTCCTCTTAGCGTAAGTATTTATGTATAAGTTTTAGTTTATGTTTGATATTTATCCTCTGTGTTATGATTTCCTAGATAGGAGATCCCAATTACCTAGAGATGTGAGTGAGCAGAGTAGTGCTTTCATTAGACCCATGAGCACTAGTGACCTTAGGTGGTCCCAACACTCCAGAGTATCTCTTAGACCAGAGGATGTCAGAGACATTGTAAGAGAAGTTATGAGAGAGGAACGACAACCTTCAGAGAGGGTTGAGACTCAAGAGCCTGTCAGAGGCAGAGCCCGTCAAGGGCGAGGTAGAGAGTATTATGAGCAAAGGCCCGAAGATTTTCAGGTACCAGAGTATGCTCAGGCACTAGAGTATGCTCAGGCACTAGAGTATGAGTATTAGAGAGGTCAGAGTTTTGGGGCAGGTACATTTGGTACTAGTGGTTCAAAAAGACTGCATCCGATTTACAGTCTACCAGGAGCCCATCAGCCACCCAAATTTACTGGTTCCAGAGATCCTGCAGTCGCAGAAGACTGGATTGAATCAGTAGAGAGTGCCATGGAGTTGTTCACCATGACAGATAGAGAGAAAGTCAGATATATCGTTTATATGCTCAGAGGCGATGCGAGGGTTTGGTAGAACCTCGTTAAGACCTCAGTTGATGTGCGCAGTATGTCTCGGGTTGACTTCAGAAGATTATTTGATGAAGAGTATCGCAGTGCAGATATGATGCATGCTAGGGCTCAGGAATTTATAGAGTTGACTCAGGGCACAGGTTCAGTGAAAGATTATGCCACCAGGTTTAATCAGCTAGTGAGATTTGTGCCAGGCATGACAGTTTCAGAGATCACTAGGGTACAAAAATTTATGCATGGTTTGCACCCAGCTATAGCCAGAGATGTCATGACAGGATTGTCTCCTCCTCAGAGATTCAGTGACGCCTTGGGAAAAGCCTTGAGATCCGAGGTGTACCTTCAGAGGATGGGTACGTTCAGTGGACCTGCAGAGAGGGCCCTAGACAGAGCTCCTAACAGGGGTAGTGACAGAGATAGAGGAAAGAGACCTATGCAGTCCAAGAAATCAGACAAAGGAAGAAAACAGAGAACAGAGCTACCATAGTGCAGGACTTGTGGTAGGAAACATTCAGGAGAGTGTTTAGCAGGACAGGGTGTATGCTTCAGATGTAGACAACCTGGTCATCGGGTGTCAGAGTGCCCAGTTCTTGGTGGTGGTCCCCCAGCTAAAGGTTTTCCTGGTCTAGTAGGTAGAGGTGCTGGAGCAGGCAGAGGTGGTCCTAGTACATATGGAGGAGGTGTTGGCCCTTCGAGTGGAGGTAGAGCCAGAGTCTTTACAGTCAGGTAGGATCAGGTGGAGGTCACGCTGCATGCAGTTACCGGTCAGTTGCTCTTCCTTAATACTCATATTTATGTGTTGATTGATTATGGTGCCACACACAGTTTCATTTCCAGAGAGGTAGTAGAGAGTTTAGGGTTAATCTCTAATATGGTAGATAGGAGTATTTGCATAGAGATGCCGGATGGTGGCATGGTTTTGAGTGACCGGGTACTGTCAGATCAGGAGGTCAAGATTATGGACAGAAAATTAAGGTTAGACCTGATCATGTTGGAGTTGGCAGATTTTGACATGATCTTAGGCATGGATTTCCTGAGTAATTATGGGGCTGAGATTGACTGTAGGAAGAAAAAGGTTAGACTGCAGTTAGGCCCTGATCAGTTCGTATTTGGAGAGGGGAGAGTAGAGACCCTGCTCATTTCATGTTTGCAGGCAAGGAGACTTCTGTGTAAAGGGTGTGTAGGGTACTTGGCTAATGTGGTATGTAGAGATGTAGCTGGGCCAAGTATCGAGGATGTGCCTGTAGTGCGGGAGTTCCCTGACGTGTTTCCAAATGATTTGCCAGGGTTGCCTCTTGAGAGAGAGCTAGAGTTTTGTATAGAGTTGCTTCCTGGTACGACTTCTATTTCTAAGGCTTCGTATCGGATGGCTCTAGCCAAGTTGTAAGAATTGAAGAAGCAACTACAAGAGCTTATTGATAAGTGTTTTATCAGACTGAATTGGTCACCATGGGGTGCTCCCATCTTGTTCGTCAAGAAGATAGATGGTTCCCTGAGAATGTGTATAGACTACAGAGAGCTGAACAAGGTAACAATGAAGAACAAGTATCCGTTGCCCAAGATTGATGACTTGTTCGATCAGTTGAGTGGAGCTGCAGTGTTCTCCAAGATAAATTTGAGGTCTGGGTATCATCAAGTCAGAGTTGTAGAGCGAGATGTACCCAAGATAGCTTTCAGGATGAGGTATGGTCACTACGAGTTTGCAGTGATGCCTTTTGGGTTGACGAACGCCCCTACAGTATTCATGGATTTGATGAACCGAGTTTTCCAAGACTGTCTAGATAGATTCGTTGTTGTCTTTATCGACGACATCTTGGTTTACTCGAGGAGTGTAGAAGAGCATGAAAAGCATCTAAGGTTTGTTCTTCAGAGATTGAGAGATCGTCAGCTTTATGCCAAGTTCAGCAAATGTGAATTTTGGTTGAGTAGTATAGCTTTCCTCGGGCATGTAGTCTCAGCAGTTGGTATTTCAGTTGATCCGAGCAAGATAAAGGTTATCCTGAGTTGGCCGAGGCCAAAGACACCTAAGGAGGTTAGGAGTTTTCTTGGGTTGGCTGGATACTACCGTAAATTCATCGAGGGTTTTTCAAGCATAGCGAGGCCATTGATAGCTTTGACTTACAGAGAGGTTCCGTTTGTTTGGACCGAGGTATGCGAGGAGAGATTTCAGGAGTTAAAGCAGAGATTGACTAGCGCTCCAGTATTGACATTGCTTTAGGAGGGTGTCGATTACGAGATTTATTCAGATGGATCCCATCAGGGAATTGGAGCAATATTGATGTAGCAAGGTAGGGTAATTGCCCATGCCTCTAGGCAATTAAAGGACTATAAGTTGAGATACCCTACACATGATTAAGAGTTGGCTACAGTAGTTTTTACCTTGAAGATCTGGAGACATTACCTTTATGGTGTCAGGTGCTGCATATTTTTAGATCATCAGAGTCTCAAGTATTTCTTCACTCAGAAAGAATTGAATATGAGACAGAGGAGATGGTTAGAGCTAGTAAAAGATTATGGTTGTGAGATTCGCTATCATCCGGGCAAAGCTAATGTAGTA
Source organism: Anacardium occidentale (assembly GCA_026122585.1). Taxonomy (NCBI): domain Eukaryota; kingdom Viridiplantae; phylum Streptophyta; class Magnoliopsida; order Sapindales; family Anacardiaceae; genus Anacardium; species Anacardium occidentale. The sequence goes on from JAJEJH010000004.1 coordinate 267,142, forward strand.
GCTGATGCCCTGAGCAGGAGAGTAACTCTATCCATGATTTCAATGCAGAGTCAGTTGCAGTAAGAGATTGCTAGTGAGGATATTGAGATTGTGACAGCTGGTTTCTCCAGGCTTCAGATAGTGTCCACGCTTCAGGATGATATCAGGGCTAGTCAGATGTCAGATGTATGGGTTCAGAGTATGATTCAGAGGGTTCATGAGGGCACAGTGCCAGAATTTGAGATCAGAGACGGGATTCTGAGATTCAGAGACAGAGTTTGTGTGCCAGAGGACACAGATTTGAGACAGAGAATCTTGTCAGAGGCTCACAGTACAACTTATTCAGCATATCCTGGTAGTACCAAGATGTATCAAGACCTTAAGAGAGGATTTTGGTGGTCTGGTATGAAGAGAGATATCTCAAAGTTTATTGCCAGATGTTTGACTTGTCAGCAAGTCAAAGCAGAGCATCAGAGACCTTTTGGGTTGCTTCAGCCATTGAGGATTCCTAAGTGGAAATGGGAGAGTATCTCCATGGATTTCATTTCAAGACTTCCGAGAGTTTAGCGTGGGTTCAACAGTATCTGGGTCATCGTTGACAGATTGACTAAGTCTGCTCACTTCTTGCCAATCAGAGAGGGTATGAGCACAGATCAGTTGGACCGTTTGTACGTCAGAGAGGTGGTCAGATTACATGGGGTTCCTAGAGATATAGTATCAGACAGAGATTCGAGATTTTTGTCCGCTTTCTGGGGTAGTCTACAGAGAGCATTGAGAACCAGACTTCATTTCAGTTCAACTTATCACCCGCAGACAGATGGTTAGACTGAAAGGGTCAATCAGATTTTAGAGGACATGTTAAGAGCCTGCTGCATGGATTTTCAGACTAGTTGGGCTGATTTGCTACCGTTGATGGAGTTCACCTACAACAACAGCTATCAGTCTACGATCCAGATGGCACCTTTCGAGGCCTTGTATGGTAGGAGGTACAGATCACCATTGTATTGGATGACATTAGTGACAGAGATTCAGTAGAGTCAGCAGTGGGGCTAGAGATGACTCAGTTGATGATTGAGCAGATCCGAGTTATTAGGCAGAGAATTCAACAAGCCTAGGATTGTCAGAAAAGCAATACAGATCTGAGGCATAGGGACATAGAGTTTGAGGTTGGAGACCATGTATTTCTACGAGTTGCTCCCTACAGATGTGTGCTAAGATTCGACAGAAAAGGCAAGTTATCTCTGAGATTCATCGGGTCGTATCAGATTCTGAAGAGAGTGGGTAGAGTTGCCTACAGGCTCGCTCTTCCAGCCAGTTTAGACAGAATCCACAGTGTATTTCATGTCTCTCAGCTAAGGAAGTATGTGAGTGATCCATCTCATGTGTTCGAGGTTCAAGATCTGGAGTTATCAAGAGGTCCCAGTTCAGATTTTGGACTACAGAGTAAAGAAGCTCAAAAACAAAGAGATTCTCCTGGTTAAAGTTCTATGGAGAAGTCAGAGAATCGAGGATGCTACTTGGGAAGTTGAGGCCGAGATAAGAGAAAGATTCCCTGATCTGTTAAGGTAATTCTAGGGACGAAATTTTTATTAGAGTGGGAGAATTGTAATGACCCAAGGGTAGAACTGTCATTTTAGGAGAGTTCAAAGGGTAAAAGAGTCATTTAGAAGTCCTTTGGGGCTTGGTGTAGTTTCTGCGCAAAGGTGGGTGGAAATGGCTATTTTCCACCGGACACACTACCGTGTGCCTAGGACACACGACCGTGTATTTGCCTTTTTAGCCGTGTATGTGTTTTATTCTCCAGTTACGCAGATTTCAGCCTTCCAGCTTATTTTCCTTCATTTTCTCTTCTTCTTCCCTCAGCTCCAGTGAACCCTAGATTGGGTGAGAGAGATCCCCCAGCAGCCTAGCTTCATATTAGAGATCTAGAAGCTTCCAGAGATAGAGGTCAAGCTTCCATGGCGTGAGGTAAGTGTTTTCCTTACCTCTTTCGCTTGTTCAGAGCATGTTTGCTGTTTTGAGCTTATGAGAACTTTATGTGTGCTTGTTTGAGATAATTCCAGCATGCTTGAGTTTGATATGATGCATGATTGGATGATTGAGTGGCCATTTCCATGTTTATATGTGTATATATGTATATTCATGTGATATATGCTTTATTTATGATGATTGGTGTGTTTGAGATGATGAATGATGAATATTTACATGCTAGCAGCAGTAGAGAATGTGTATGTGTGTTGATTTGGAGTGTGGGAGTGTTTGGTGTGGGAATTTCTGGGTTTCCCGACGCTATCTGCAGAATCTGGGTTGAGCACACGACCGTGCTCCATTGGTGCACGCCTGTGTGGCCTCAATTCTGCATGGGACACGACTGTGCAGGCTGGCCGTGTGCATATGAAAACCCAAACACACGCCCGTGTGCCCGAGTACACACGCCCGTGTGCTTTCCCCAATTCCACACGCCCATGTATTCAAGACACGGGAAGTAGAAGAAGGCAGCCACACGCCCGTGCAGTGCCATACACGTCTGTGTGCCTCAGTATGCACGCCCGTGTGCCTAGCCAATTTTCATGAAAATCTTTCCAAAAGCTTGCACGCCCAAGGACATGGGAAGCACACGGTCCTGTGTGCCTTGACGTATGCCCGTGCACACCAGAACACATGCCCGTGCACTTAAGGAAAATCAGAAAAAGAAATTAAAAGAGTAATTAAGCTACTCTAAGCCATTCCTAAGCACACAGAACTTAGAAATAACATCAGAAAATAGCATTTCATGCATGATTTTTAGCATTTAGCATGACATGCCATATCAGATGTTTTCAAACTGGATCCAAGGATCCAACAATATGATTTTCAGATATACATATATGATTTTTCATATATCAGATAGGGGTGAATACGAGAGGGCACCTGTGAGTTCGCACACCCGCTAGAGAGGGAAACCAACGTCCGCTAGAGAGGACATGGTCACTGACCAAGCTCGTTAGAGAGAGTGCTGGTTGTGCATCAATAGATTCTATAGGCTTTTGAATTCACACGGCCAGGGTGTCGAATCCCTGTATTCATCAGTCTAGCTAGTATAGCAGATTTTCAGATACAATACTTTCGGATCACAGTTTTATTATCAGAAAAAGTTTTCAGAAAAGACAGTTTTTTAGAAAAACAAGCTTGAGGGCAAGTTTTACAGCTTTTCAGCATACATGACATCAGCATATACATTCCATTGTCATGTACAACATCTCATGAGAAACAAATGAGAAACAGAACAGTAACAGAGTAGAAATATAGCAGAATTCAGTATGAAAAAATTCACAAAATGGATATACTCCGGTATAGTAAGAGAATTCACAAATAATTAGCAGTATAGTAGAGCTTTCTACGTGACGAGTCACATTGCAGGTCAGTCATTCGAGTGGCTGAGCTGGAGTGAGACCGTTGCGAGATTTTAGGGATATGGTTCAGCAGCAGCAGATAGCATGTTGGCTCGCATACTTTTACTTCTCATGTATATATATGTGTATTACCTATTAGTATACACTGTATGACAGTTTATTTTCATACATGAGTAGCCTGGGAAGTTTTATATGCACGCTTCAGTATATTTTAATTTACTTTTATGGTAAATTATCTTTACAGTTTCTTTTTATAAGAAATTTTTAGTACAGTAGCAGCAGCAGCAGGGTTTTACTGTAGAGGTCCCCGTCTCAGGAATATTTTATTATTATATACAGTATTTTTCGTAGCGCACAGTAACTTGGGGCGGGGGTCGCTACAGAAAGACTGGGTAAAATAAGCTAAGTAAGAAAATGAAAGAAATTCAGCATTTATAGTGCATATAACAGGATGCACAGTTATATGTCCCAAGCACACGTTCATGTCTAGTGGAAATCTTAGATTTCCTCTTGTTTCACACCATACATGGAATATTCTCTTAAGAGTACACGTGTACAAGCCATAGATAGCTTCTAAATGAATATTTTACCCCTAAAGCCTCTCAATTCTATTTTCTATCATAAAATCTCATTTTGGACCTCGATTTCCAACCTACAAAGACTCTTCTAACCTCGGGCTATTATAACTCTCCCCCTTTAAATAAAATTTTATCCTCGAAATTATCTGAACAACTATGGGTATGTTTCTCTCATCTTAGAATCAGCCTCCCAAAAGGCCTTCTCAAATTTTTAACTCTTCCATAACACTTTAACTAAAGGTATCTCTTTATTCTTAAAGGTTTTCACTCTATAATTTAAAATCTGAATAAGTCTCTTATGATAGCTTAAATTATCTACCAACTCTAAATCTTATCCTCCAACATATGAAAAGGATCTCTCATATATTTTTTCAACTGAGACACATAAAACATATTATAGATTTTTTCCATGTTAACTGATAAGGCCAACCTGTAAGCTACTGTAGCATCCCAGGTTAGAAAAGCCCTTAGGGTAGAGTTTTGGGGTTAGAAATGAGATTCAAGAATAGGTTGGGAGTCTAAAAGAGTTCAGGGGTGAGTTAGTAAGTTTTCCTGAGCTGTGTAGCCTTCGTATGATTCCTTTAGGGAGGTTTCAATCATGCGAAGCGCGGGAAATGAATTATATTCATTTTCCCTGGTGCACGGGCCCTGCACGCCCGTGCAGGTGGGTAGATATTGAGAGAGGCGAGAGATTAATGCTCCTCACCCAGCTTATTTCCCATTTTCAACATTTCTCCTTCTTTGTTCTCAACAGCTCCTAGCCCTAGACGAGAGATTCAGCATCCAGCAGCTCCAAATCTAGCAAGAGAGTAGATAGCTTTGAGATTTTCAGCTGCCATGTCAAGAGGTAAGTGTTCTCTCACTTCCTTCTTGCTTTTCCAGCATGTTTGTGATGATTGTTAGTGCTTGGAAACATTTGCCGACGTTTCCAGCCTGTTATGTCATGAATGTATGTTGCTATACGATGAATGATGCTTCATATGATGATTTCCATCCAAAATGCATGCTTGCTCTACTTGTGTGCGTGTTAGTGAGAGAAATGGTAGATTCCCATGGTGGAATGAGTGTGGATGAATGAACGATGAAATTGAAGTGTCATGTATGCTTATAGAAATGCCATTGATGTGTGTTTTAAGTTAATTTCAGTTTAGATGAGAATTGGATGGTTTCCTGCAAGTTCCAGATGTGCCATGTCTGTGCAGAACTGGACGCACGGCCGTGTGCCCGTAAGAGCACGCCCGTGTGCCCTTGTTTCTACAATGACATGACCGTGTGCATGAAGTGTGCACGGCCTATAAGCAAAGGACACGACCATGTGTCTTGAGGAGCACGGTCGTATGCCTGAATTATTGAAGAAATGCGCCCAGATTCCAAAAGCATGCACGACAGGCCACACGACCAATGCACAGTCCCGTGCGTCTAGGCACACGGCCGTGTGCCCTTACCCAGCACGGCCATGTGTGTGTGTTACATGACCGTGTGTCTTTCTCACCCGCTCGTGTGTCAGACAGAACTTTCAGAATAAGCAGAAAATATAGTATAAAGCATGGGAAACCTATTTATAAGCTAAATAGCATCAGATAATCAGTAAATCAGACACTAAAGGCTGCATATGCATACCATCGCATAGCATGTAGCCTGAAAGAGGATCTAGGGATCCGAATTTAGTAGTTTCAGCATTCAAAACTTGATGTATGGTTTACAGTTTGGATGAACTTGAGGGGGCATCCGTGGGATTCAGCTTTCTAACACCAGTCAGACTGCTCAGCAGCACTTCATATTCAGCTTTCTAGTCAGTAGCTAGAATGTTCAGCCCACTTGGCCAAGATGTCGAATCTCTGTGTTCATTAGCCTGATCAGCACAGCAGGTACCTTCGGGTATATATAGATTATTCAGATGTATGCATCATCAGTTATTTCAGATATCATGCCATGTCATGCATTACATGAAATGGTTAATAATGAGAAACAGATAATCAGTAAAGCAAATTCCAACGCCAGCAAGCAATTAGATGTATGAATAGGGCCGAGGCCAGGTATGTATGCTTATTGTTTGCTTGCTTGGGTTTGAGGGAAGTAAGGAATGCTTACTGGGTGATCTTTATCACTCATCCCTTTCATTCTTCCTTCTTTTTTAGGTCAGTGTGCTGCTGGCAATGAGCAGGGGGACTGAGGCTTGCGAGAGAGGACCCCACACACATTAGTTATTTATATGTACTTTCAGTTTTGGACTTGATGGGTCTTGTAAATGTTTTACATGTATTCAGATGTAAAGAACAGTTTTTTATATGCAAATGGCCAGTTTGGGCCCATTGTATAAATGTATTTCAGTTTCAGATTCAGATTCAGATTCAGCTTCCGCTTATGTAATCCGTAGCAGTAGTTCCTTTTTCGTAAGATTCTGTCGCGGGTACCCAATTTTCAATTTATTAAATAAAAAGAACAGTATTATTCAGCAGTAGGGGTACCCGTGGCGGCGGGTCTTACAGCTACTCTACCTACTCGCTCTAGATTATGATATAGACTAATGAACTTTGGAGCTAACTTACCTCTCTTGTCAAATCTCGAGATATGTCAATAAAGAGATACTTTTAGAATCATATGGTCTTTTACCTCAAACTTTATCTCCCTACGCCTTTGGTTTGCATAAATTTTCTAACAATCTTAAGCTTGTTTTATCCTCTGTTTGATAACCCTAATCTGATTAATCATCATCTAAGTCACATTTTGCCCTACTATTGTCTCTAAAGAATCTCTCTCACTATTCTCATCCCAATACAATGATGATTTACACCTCTTAACATATAGTGCCTTAAAAGGTGTCATCTGGATAATGAACAGATAGTTGTTGTTATAAATAAACTCTATCAATGGCAACAACTCAGCCCAACTAATCTAGAAGTCCCTATAACAAGGCCTTCATATGTCTTCTAGAATTCGGTTACCATTTTAGTCTGACCATCTATCTATGAGTGGTAATCTAAATTGAAATGAAGTCTAATCCCCAAAGCTCTTTGTAAACTACCTCAAAAGGTTGATATAAATCTTGAATCTTTGACTGAAATGATATCTCTAGGAACCTAATGGAGACTAACAACCTCTCTGACATATAGACAACCTAACTGATCAATACCTATACTATTTTTGATAGGTAAGAAGAGAGTAGACTTATTCAACCTGTCCACAATTACTTAGAGGCTGTTATACCCATATTGTACTTTAGGAAGTCTTGATATGAAATCCATAGAAATATTTTCTCATTTCCACTCAAGAATCCTCAAAAGCTGAAGTAAACTATAAAGTCTCTAATACTTTATTTTGACTTGCTAGCAAGTCAAACATCTAACTACATAATCTGTAATTGTAATAACCCAAGGGTAGAACTGTCTTTTAGGTTCTGAATCCAAGGGTAAAAGAGAGATTTCCTTGTTAGAAAAGAATTTGAGAAGGTTCAGGGGTAGAAGAGCCTTTTAGAAACCTTTTGTGGCTTATACATGGGTATTTTGGGAGGAATATTCTGTGTATGCATGAAGGTGGGTGGAAATTGAGATTTTCCACTACACACACGACCGTGTGCCTAGAACACACGACCGTGTGTCTTACTTTTTACCCATATATACATTTATTTTTCAGTTCGCGCAGTTTCTAGCTTTCTAGTTTTCATTTTCTTCTTCTTCCCTCAGCTCCAGTGAACCCTAGATTAGTTGAGAGACATCCCCCAATAGCTCAGTTCTAGATTAGAGATCCAAAAGCTTCCAAAGAGAGAGGTCAAGCTTTTATGGCGTGAGGTAAGCATTTTCCTTACCTCTTTCACTGTGTTCAGAATATGTTTTACTGTTTTCAGCTTAGGAGAAACTTTGTGTGCTTGTTTAAGATGTCAACAGCATGTTTGAGCTTTGATATGATGAATGATATAATGATTGAGTGGCTTTTTCCATGATTTATATGTGTATATTTTGTATACATATGTTATATGCTTGATTGATGATATATGACGTGTTTGAGATGATGATATGATGAATATTAGCATAATAGTAGTAGTAGAGAGTGTGTATGTTTGTTAATTTGAAGTGTGGATGAGTTTGGTGTGAGAATTTCTAGGTTTCCAGACACCTTTTACAGAATTTGGGTTGAGCACACACCCGTGCACCCGAGATACACGCCTATGTGGCCTCAATTCTGCATGGAACACGGTCTTACATGTTGCCCGTGTGCATATGAAAATCTAGACACACGTCTGTGTACCCGAGTGCACATGCCCGTGTGTCCATTCCTAATTCCACACGCCTGTGTAGGCAAGACACGGGAGCTTTATAAGGCAGCTACATGCTCGTGCAGTGTGAGGTACGACCTTGTGCTTGAGATGCACGCCCGTGTGTTTGCACCATACGCCTATGTGGCTAGCCAAGTTTTGATGAAATATTTCAAAAGCTAGGACGCCTAGAGACACGAGAAGCATACAGTCCCGTGTGCCTTGACACACGCCCGTGCACTTTAAGAAAAGTAGAAAAAGAATATAAAAGAGAGACTAAGCCACTCTAAGCTAATTCTAAGCACACAGAACTCAGTATTAAGATGATAAAACAACATATCATGCATGATTATCAGTATTAAGCACGACATGTCATATCAGATGATTTCAGACTGGGTCCAAGGATCTAATAGTATGATTTTAAATAATAAATATATGATTTTTTCATATATCAGATAGGAGTGGATACGAGGGGGCACCTGTGAGTTCGCATATCTGCTAGAGAGGGAAACCAGCATCTGTTAAAGAGGACATGGTCATTGACTAAGCTCGTTAAAGAGAGTACTGGTTGTGCATCAATAGATTCAGTAGGACTTGAACTCACACGACCAGGGTGTTGAATCATTGTATTCATCAGTCTGACCAGTATAACAGATATTTTCAGATACAGTACTTTCTGATACAGTTTTCAATATATAGTATATGTATATATTCAGGATCTTCGAATCATAGCTTTTATTATCAAAAAGAGTTTTCAGAAAATAAAGTTTTTTAGAAAATCAGGTCTAAGGGCAACTTTTATAGCTTTCAACATATACATGACATCAGCTTATGCATTTCATGTCATGTACAGTATCTTATAAAAAACAGATCAGTAACAGAACAGAAATAGAACAGAATTCAGTAAAAAATAATACAGAAAATAGATATACTTCGGTATATAAAGAGAATCAGAATAAGAAATCAATAGCGCAGAGTTTTCTACGTGACGAGTCATGTAGTCAGTTTGTTTTGGACCTCGAGTGTTTAAGTTTGGAAATGCTTGCTGAGTGACTTTGTCACTCACCCCTTCTTCCCTGTTTCCTTTTGCAGGTCAGTGAGTAGAGAGCGGTTGAGTTAGAGTGAGACAGCTGTAAGATTTTGGGGATATGGCTTGGCAGCAGCAGATAACATGTTGGCTCACATGCTTTTACTCATTTCTCATGTATATATGTGTGTATTATATATTAGTATACACTATATGATTAGTATGTTTTATACATGAGTAGCCTGGGGCTTTCACGCTCATATTTCAGTATATTTTGATTTACTATTATAGTAAATTATATTTATAGATTTCTTTATAAAGAAATTTTTAATTCAGCAGCAGTAGCAGTTCTTTTACTGTAGAGGTTCCCGTCTCAGGTATATTTTATTTATATATACAGTATATTTCTGCAGTGCACAGTGACCTAGGGCGGGGGTCGCTACAGTAATGTTTCTCTTCATACCAGACCACTAAAAAACTTTATTTAAATCTTGATACATTTTAGTACTACTTGGATATGCTGAATAAACCATACTATAAGTTTTTGACAAAATCATCTGTTTCAACTCTATATCTTCTAACACATAAACCCTGTATCTGAATCTTCAAATCTCATTTCTAACCTCAAAATCTAGTATTGTACCCTCAAAGACCTCTAAACCATACTCTGAACCCATGAATATACCATCTGAGAAACTTTGATATCATCAAATAACATGGATACTATCTGAAATCTGGAGAACTAACTATCATTATCTCAATATCTTTTCTGGTATTCTTATGCTGTAACTCTTTCTAAATTGAAATCATGGATAAAGCTATCGGCTACCATATTATCTTTATTTGGATGATATCAAATCTCATAATCATAATCTTTCACTAACTCAAGTCATCTAGTATGTCTCATATTCAACTCGCACTTAGTGAAGAAATACTTCAAACTCTTATGATCAAAACAAATGCAACACCTCACACCATAGAGATAATGTCTTTAGATTTACAAAGCAAAAACCATAGTAGCTAACTCCAAAACATGAGTAAGGTATTTCAACTTATAGTCCTTTAATTGTCTAAAAGCATAGATAATTACCCTACCAGATTGTATCAACACTATTCTAATCCCCTGAAGAGAAGCATCTGTATAGATATCATAATCAATACCCTTCTGAGACAATGCTAGTATTGGAGCATTTGTCAACCTTTGCTTTAACTCTTAAAATCGAGTCTCACACTCTGTGATCCACACAAAAAGTTTTTCATTCTAAGTCAAAGTATTCAACAACCTAGCTACACTAGAGAAGCCCATAATGAACATCTTGTAATACCTTACAAATCTAAAGAAACTCGTCACCACTTTAACTGTCCTCGGCTTCGACTAACTCAGAATCACTTATACCTTATTAGAACCCACTAATATACTAACAACTGAAACAATATACCCAAGAAGAGATACACTACTCAACCAAAACTCCCACTTATCAAATTTAGCCATCTCGTTTTGTTAGCAAACAAAGTAAGCTTCAAAATGAGTCCAAACATGTTCACTTTATATCCAATCCTATCATTTTATAAATTAAGAGACTCTAAATTAACTTGTCCATGCCTCTATTGGTCAAGTCTTTAGATTATTTGATTGTCATCATTTTTACACTCCAAGCTTTTAGTAATGACCTTAACACCTTCTTGACCAATTCAATGTTCTTGAACTTTTTGCCCAATCCTATCAACTTGTTACCAAGTTTAAGAAATACTTGTACATTTCTGTGATGTTTTCTTTATTCTTCATTTCAGATAGCTTATACTCAAGAAAAAGTAGCTCCACCTTAGATATTCTTACTTTATTCAATCCCACATATGGCCTTCGAAAGATAGCCCAAGTCTCATTTGTTGTTTCACAAAAAGATACACGGCTAAATTTTATGGCATCTAAAGCACAAAAAAGCATATTTAATGCCCTAGAGATTAAACTTAACACTTTTTTTTTTATCATTTTCATGAAACTCATCTTCTTTTTTGGGCAAATTAGTGTTTGTATTTAAAGGAACAAAATCACCCTTGTCAATGATTTTTCAAAGCTTATAGTTAATGGATTGAACGCAAAAATTTCATGTGAATTTCCATTGACTAAAGTTTTTCCCACAATATAAAGGTGCCTAAGAGAACTACCCTCTTCTTCAAAAGTTGATTTTGAAAAAAGATTTATGATTAAAATTAAAAAATCGATCTTTGACTCTCAAAATCATTTGATTTTGAAAAAAAACAAGAGCCTAAGCTCTAATACCAATTGTTAAACCCCAAATGACAAAATGACAAATAACCAAGAGGGGAGTGAATAGGTTGTATCAAAAAATTTTAGAAATTAGAACTTTTTCACATATAACTAATCAAACAATCCAAATAAAATGATTTATCAAACTAAATTAATCACAAGCCAAACAAATAAAACAGACTTAACCTAAGTAAATATAAAGCAATTTAAAGAGAGTATGGGGAGAGAAATGCTCAGCCAATTTAAAGTGGTTTAGAGCTTCTTCATGCCTCTTATGCCCACTACTCCAAGTAACTCTACTTAAAAATTTTCTTCCACCATCTTTAACCCAAAGATACAGTAGTTTTTTGTCCAAGGGATTATACCCGTATACATTAGTTTCGATAACAAAGGGTTATGTCTTTACCATAATTTTTCTAGGGATTAGGTCCTAAAACCAGTTTCATGAGATTGTGCCCAAGGGTTTATGGAAATCACAAGGAAAAAGAAACATCTCTCAATAGGCTAATGTACATAAAGCTTACAATCACTCTATCAAGGAATTGACAACGAAAATTTAAAGAAAAAAAGTGGAACAAAATTAGAGAATAGAAGAATAGAAATTACAAGCCATGATTATCTAATCCTTACACACTCAAATTAACTGGTATTTATAGGATTTGGGAAAAAATAGCCATTACAACTTATTTGAGTGTTTTTGAAGTGAATTTAGAAAGTTGCACATTCATGTACCTATGTTGTATGGATATGCTCTTGTTAAGGTATGCTTTCCAATGATCGAATTTCTCCTATTGCACATACTCTACATGAATGTGTGCTCCACACACATGATCATGTGTTTTCAATTCTTCATTACTTTAGAATTCCAAAAGCCCACATGATACTTACACGATCATCATACGATCTTGATTTTTCATTAAGCATAAGCATGTGTTGTTGCTACATGGGCATATGTCTAGATGTTAACTTATAACTTCTGTATGAATAAACATACACGAAAGTGCATTTTTCAAAATCTGACACATAATCATGTACTCAAAAAATGCATGGTCATATGTCTTTGCTTCATCATGCACAGATGTTTTGCATTGTAAAATCTTGAGGTTAGAATGGTTTTTTTAGGCTTTTGATCGAGGTTAGAAAAGAGTTTTTTATAGTTAGAATCAGGTCCAGAGAAGTTAGGAGGGTAAAATAGCTTTTTAGGAAGCTTTATATATGACTTAGGGTAAGAACATGACCGTGTGTCTTTGAACACATGCCCATATATCTTTGCTATCATGCACACCTGTGTGTTGCTTACTACATGTCATACATGCCTATAAATATATAAAACAACTTTCTTTTCTCTCGTTTCATATCAGTTTTCTTAGCTCCTCTTTCTTTTTCCTCTCTAGCTAGCCCTAACCAATTAAGAGAAAGAGACTCAGCCAGTTTCTAGTAGCCAACATAGCCAAGATTCACTCAGAGTAAGAGAGATAGAGATTCTTAGTAGTTTCAATTAAGTATTTCCTTACCTCTTTCCCATTTCCTTAGTATGTATCTTCCTAAATGAGTCCAGTTAGTGATTTAGCATGTTTTAGTTTAGTGAGCATGTTATTGGCTTGATAACATGAGATGGAAGAGAAATTCCAGAAATAGAAGCATGATTAGTCTCCTTGATGCATGTAAGTATGTTTCAAGAGTTTAGAAGCACGTTAGGCTGTAATTAACCATTTTAATTAGGAAAAATATGCTTATAATGGTATATTTTGCCTGTAGATATGTTAGAATAAGATTAATTTGAGATTAGTAGAGATTTAGGTTACGTTGGTGGTGATTCTATAGGTTTTAGCTGAGTTTTGCTGAAATAGAGCAGAACACACGACCATACACCTAAGGATGCACACCCATGCAATCATGCTTTTAGTAGGGTCGCGATTGTGTATACAAAGCAACAAAAAAGAATAAAAAAAACAAGAAAAGAAAGAATGTTTTCTAAAATCACACCTTCAATCTCACCTAGGTAAAAGAAACTCATCAACAACTTATAATAGCATAATTCAGTAATAGTTACGACCAGAAAACAGAAATAAAGATAAAAACAGAATAACAATAGGAAAATAGTAGTAAAAAGCTGATAGAAACACTTAGAATACAAAATAGTTTACACATAACTTATTAATAAGCTTAATAAACTACAAAAACAAAACAACAATAAGAATACACAAACTGTCATAGAAAGAAAGGAGAAATAATCAGATAACATGCATGATATTGTCACTACATGTTTTTCAATGTTTTGGATTTTCAGATCCTAGGAATATTATCACTATATGATTTTGAGTAAACAAGCCTAAAAGCAAATAACATGTTTTTAACATATTTCATACTATGATGCAATTAGCATGGCATGAACTAGTATTCAAACAATAAGTTAAAAAAACATATAAGAAATGAAATAAAAGAAAGATAAGGCTGCACAATAGACATTGTAAGCAAAAACATAAACAAATCCAGTTAGGGCCTACAAGAACTCAAGAATACTATAAGTCTTAAAAACTAATAAAGAAAGAGAATAAAATAATAAATATAAAAAAAAAGAACCTAGTGAGGTTTAGTAGTCGAATAAGTTAGAGTAAAGGAAGTCATTAGGCTAGTCAAGAATTTGGTTAAGTTTTTTAGTTAGCAACTAGCCAGTGATAAACCTGATTAGAGCCCACCTGAGGATAGAGATAGGAGATGCTTATTGAGTGACTTGTCACTCATCCCCTTCAATTTTCTTCCTTATAGGTTAGTGTTTTGAGGAGCTAAGCTTGAAGCATGAGATAGTTAGAGAGTAGGATATGGCTCGAACAGGTTTTTGCCTGAGTTTTCAGTTTATATATGTATGTATATATGTATTTAGTTTTTAACATATAGCATATAGCATATTGGCTCGCATACTTTGTGTTACTCATACATAAGGGTTATACGATATCAATTATGTTTTCAAATGTTATTATTATTATATGTAGTAAAGTATGGTTTTATCTCAAGATACTGTAGAGTTTTAGTGTTCACATCACATGTTTATTTTAGCTTCCGTATACAGTGTTTTCAATTTAACAGATAAAGTAGGACCTATTTCTATATATTAAAGAGGTATTTCAATTGAAAAAAAAAATTAATATACAGTAATATATAGTAGTGGGCCTTACATGCATGACTCAACCAAGTTATGTGCTCCCCTTATGAGACATACATGATTATGTGATCTAGTTATGCATGATCATGTACCAAGAAAAACCTATAAAAATAAAACTCTTTGGTCTTGCTTATCATGATTGTCTCATGTAAGGACCAATTAGGTGTTTTAGCACATATTTTTAATCAATCAAAGCATACAGGGGTCTAACAATGTCTATCAAGATTTGATTTCTTATTTAGATACAAGATGGCATTGTGGTGTACCAAATAATATTAGTTATAAAATTATCCTATGTTCCTTTAGAAATTCATAGAATTTAACACTTAAGTGCTCCCTTCTTCAATTAGTTTAAAGAATCTCAACACTTTTGTCAAGTTGCTACTCTATTTCATTTTCGAATCTTTGAACTTATCAAAGCATTCAAAAATATGTCTTATAAGATATACATAGCCATATCTACTAAGATCATCAATATATGTCATAGAATATAGTTTTTCATGTCTATTATACAATATGATGGCCTCATACAGATCGTTGTGTATGATTCTTAATAATTCAGTCACCCTTTCACTATGACCAGTAAAAGGATACTTAACCATCTTACCTATAAGACATGATTTACATTCATCAAATGACTAAAAGTCAAATGATTATAAAATTCTAATGGTCTAGATATATGAAATACATTTTAGGCCTATGTACCCAAGCCTACAATGTCATAGATATATGGGATTCAGTTAATCATACTTGATTTGTTTGTTATTTACATTAAGTATTTCATTATTGTTTAAATTAAGAACATATAAACTATTAATTAAATTTACTGTTATGTAGAGTAAACCATTCAAACTAATAATTATGACACCATTTACAATCAAGAATCAAAAATCCTCTTTATCCAAACTGGATATAGAAATCAAATTTTTAGAAACATAAGGTACAAAATAATAGTTCTTAAGTTCTAGTACTAGCCTTAAAGGCAAAGACAAATAATATGATCCTATCGCTAGAGCTAATAACTTCGCTTTATTGCCAACTCATAAGTTTACCTTTTTTAGGTTGAACTATCTACTCTGTCTTAGTATTTACATATTAGAAATGATATGAGTACCATATCTTATGTCTACAACCTAAGATGAATCAGTAGTAAGGTTAATTTCAATAACAAATGTACTTGAATTAGAAACAATCAACTTCTTGTTCTTTTTTAAGAAGGTCTTGCAATGTTTCCTCTAGTGGCCTAGCTTACCATAGAAAAAACAAACTATCTATTTTTTCCCTATGCCATTAGTAGGCTATAAAGTGGTAAGAATTTATGCTTGGTCTTATTCTTTAAGTTTGGGTTGGCCTTGCCCTTACCTTTGGCCATGTGATTAGTAGTAACCATTATCTCTTTCTTCCTTTTTCCCTTTAATTATATCTTGCTCAACAATCCTAATCAGGCCCAATAGCTTAGTAAGTGAGACTTTCTTCTTAGCAAGGTTGAAGTATATGACAACTGAGCTCATAAAGAAGGGAAGGCATATAATAAAAGGTAAGTTGCCAACTCGTTGTCTATAACAAACCCTAACCTAGCTAGCTAGCTTCTCAACATAACCAGTTATCTTGGTTACATGAGCACTTGTCTGTGCACCTTAATGCATCTTATAACTATATAGAGTCGTACTTACTTGATATCACTCACTCTTCTTTTAAGTCTCAAACATTTCATATAAGTGGATAAGTATGGATTGTACATCTATATCTCTATGTAACAATTATAACTTGGGTGACATGGAAGCAAGCATTAGACATTATACTACCACACAATCTTTAAGATACCTTTTGTAGGTATCTATCTCAACTTTAGTGGTATTAGGACCAGACTCAATAAGTTTATCTCTCTCAATGAAATATAACCTTTGTTCTTGATACAAGACAATATGAAGTTTCTTCTACTAATTAAGAAAATGGACGCCCTTTAACTTATTTTCTTTATCCAAAATTGTTTGCAATGATGTTGATGATGACATGGTGGTATTAACTCTACAAGTATAGAAAAGAATTAATTAATTATTTTTCTCAAGCCAATAACCCTCACTATTATATTTGAAAAGTTTTGATAGAATTTCTAGTAGATTAAGATTTTGTCTTACTGACTTGATCTTCACTTTAGTGAACAAGCCAAGGACACCCAAGTAGGTAGGTCAATCAAACCAATCAACAAAAGCCTATGATCTCAAATTGGGTATTACCTTGACAAATCATGTAAGACTCAATTATAGTTCTTAATATCAGTAGGTTAGATACTATATACCCCACATATCAACAAATACGTCTCAATTTAGCCTCTAATAAATTTCTTCTTTACGTTGACAAACAAGCAAATTTTTATTAGTTAAGTATGACCTAATATAGTCAACAACCAGTCATCTACTTGGTAATGGTCTACCCTTCACTTTGGCAAATAAGGTTCTCATGAACAGGGTCTTGCCCTAGTAATGCTATATTGAAGGCTTTATACAACTTAAAAATTAATAAGGTTTAATTAATTAAGTCTCATTAATTCTGGTCTGCATGTAAGGCGATAATTGTAAAATAAAACCTAAACATTTATACTACAAGGCAAAATTTAAAATGTGTCGATATACGAATTATAACTACTATCGGGCCCTGAGCTAAAGGGATTAAAAAATCAACCTAGGTTATATTTCTTCATTGTCTTAAGACTTAGAGTACGTTGCTTCTCTCCTTGATTCTTTAAGTAATTACAATGTTTTGTCTCCTGGTTACGTAATTTCTAAGAAATGTTATAAGTAATTAATTCGCAAATTACATCATTTTCTAGAAACCTTGAGTTACATTTGAGGAAAGATTGGTGAGAAAAAAATTACATTTAGAAGAGAATATAGAAGGCAAGACAACAAGTCTTATTTTAAAGATTATAACATACATTCCCAAAATAAATCTAAGGCATACATTGGCAAGTCAATCCGTATATTGAGCACCATGCAAATACATCATAAAAAACATACACACACACACACACACACACATTCACACAAATTAAAAATAATAAAATTAATTTTAGTTAATTAACAATATGAAATTACATTCTAATCCTTATAGATTTATAAAATTACAAATAGACCCCAAAAACTTGTATAACTTATAATTTGACTATTGACAATCAACCCAAGGTCTAATGCAAATTTTACATCAATTATAGGTGTGAAGTAACAACTTTACGACTGTGACACTAGGCCTTACAGGCATAACTCTATTATGTATGCTTGTGACTTTACCAAACTTCTAAAATCAATATAAATTATAGCATCCTAGATTCAGAAAAGCCCTTAGGGGTAGAGTTTCGAGGTTAGAAATGAAATCCAGAAATAGATTGGGAGTCTAGAAAAGTTCAGGGGTGAGTTAGTAAGTTTCTAGAGCCTGTGTGACTTTCGTATGATTCCTTTCGGAAGGATTCGATCATGTGAATATGCAAAAAATGAGTAAGGCTCATTTTCCCTTGTGCACGCCTGTGCACCTTGGATGCACGCCCGTGCAGGTGGCATAATATAAATAGAGAGCCGAGAGATTAAGTTCATTTTCTCACTTACTTTAGCCATTTTCTTTCCTTATTTCAGCAGCAGTTCCTCCCAACCTTAGAGAGGAAATTCCACAGCAAATAGCTCCCGATCAAGCTAGAGAGCAAAGAGAATAGTTGGAAAGAAAAGCTTTCAGAGGCAATGGCATGAGGTAAGTATTCGCTTACTTCACTTTGAGTTTTCCCAGCATGTTTTGATAGTTTGTGATGCTTTGATAAATCTATGGCATGTGAATGAACTTTGGGTACGCTTATATGCAGTTGCATGTGAAATTAGATGAAAAAATTTCCACCCTTGAACCATGCATGTGCTTGTGTGTGTGTTTTAGTGAGAGAAAGATGATGCTTCCATGGTGAAAAGCTTGATAGTTGATGCATGTTGAATTGGATAGTTCAAATGTGTTTACTGAGGTGTTGGGAATGTGTGTTTGAAGTGAATTTGTGATTGATTGTGAATTGGTTGATGAATTGTGCATTTTTCGGCAAGTGTTCTTGTTGAAGAACAAGACACACGACCGTGTGCCTTCGTTTTTCTAGTCACACACCCGTGTACACGCTGTGTGCACGGCCAGAATAGTAGACACACGCCCGTGCGTCCTGACGGACACGCCCGTGTGCTTGCTTTTTCAGAGAAATTTCTAGAAATTCCAGTAGCTTGCATGGCCAGACGCACGACAAGTGCACAGCCCCATGCGTCTAGGTACACGCCTGTGTGTGAGCCCTGCACGCCCGTGTGCCTTGCCCACACGCCCGTGCATCAGCAGATTTTCAGAAAAAGAATAGAAAATGAGAAATAAAGCATGGAAAATTCATTTAATGACTAAAATGCTTTAGATAAACATCAGATAAGCATGAATTCAGATAATAAAGCTACATATGCATTTCATAGCATGACATGCAGCATGAGAAAGGATCAAGGGATTTGAATTCAACAGTATTCAGTATCCAGAACCTGATGTACGGGTAAGAGTAAGGTTGAACTCGAAGGGGCATCTGTAGGATTCAACTTTCTGACACCAGTCAGATTATTTAACATTTCAGATTCAGCCTTCTGACACCAGTCAGATCGTTCAGCACAGTATATTCAGCTTTCTAGCCAGTAGCTAGACTGTTCAACCCACATGGCCAAGATGTCGAATCCCTGTGTTCACCAGTCTGATCAGCATAGCAAGTACCTTCGGGTATATATAGATATAGAGATTTTCAGATACATGCATCCATCAGATATTTCAGTTAGCATGGCATGACATACACATCATGAAATGAATAATAATGATAACAGTAAATGAATGAGATTCAGATAATCAAATTAACCAGTTTCAGATTTCAGCAAGCGCATAGATGTTTGAATAAGGCCAAGGCCAGGTATGTTTGTGATTGTATGTTGCTTGCTTGGGTTTCAAGGGATGTAAGGAATGCTTACTGGGTGATCTTTATCACTCATCCCCCTCCTTCTTCCTTCTTTTCAGGTTTTGGTGTTATTGGCGAGGAGCGGGTGGATTGAGGCTAGCGAAAGAGGGCCCACACCACAGTTCCAGTATGTATATTTCAGTTTTGGACCTGTTGGGTCACATGTATATTTATATGTACTCAGATGTAAGGACAATGTACAGAACAACATGTATATATATGATAAAGGTCATTAGGCCCATTGTATAGAATATCATGTATATTTCAATTTCATGTATTTCAGCTTCCGCATGTATGTAATTCAGTTGTACAATAGCAGTTCAGGTTTTATTTTCGTAGGATTCCTGTTGTAGGTACCCGTATTTTCAGACTATTAATAGAAAAACCTTTCAGTATTCAGTAGTAGGGGTACTCATGGTGACGGGTCTTACATTGTTGGTATCAGAGCAGTTTTGAGCCATTTTGTAAAGATTTGAGCTTGTATGTGTGTGGTGCCTGTTTTCTCTCCTTCGCAACCATCGTCCAGACCCTCCTCATAGTACAAGTCAGGTATTTATTTCCTGCTTTGATGTGTTATGTGTTTCTAACCCCCAGTTTGTTGTGATGCTATAGATAGAGAGGAGTATGTCCCTAGATGCATAGATGAGACAGATAGTAGTTCACCCGCCCGTCCTATGAGTGTTAGTGATAGGTAGCGATCTCAGAATACCTCCTATGTGTCTATAAGACCAGAGTAGTTGAGAGAGATGATTGGGGATGTAGTCAGAGAAAGCCTCCAGCAAGCTGGAGTGGGTAATGTTCAAGAACCAGGTAGAGTAACTCCTCCCCAACATGAGAGTTATCAGATACCGAGACAAAGAAGATATTCTTAACCTCAGTTTCAGTCACAGCCACAGTATCAGCATCAGTATCAGTCTCAGCCTCAATCAGTTTGAGACAGATATCAGTATCCAGCTGGTTATACCGATTACAGACAGAGTATGAGTACAGAGACAACTGGTACTAGTTCTTTAGAGAGACTTCATCCGATCTACCATCTGTCAGGGTCGTTTTAGCCAGTGAAATTCAGTGGATCTAGGGATCCAGCAGTGGCAGAAGAATGGGTAGAGTCAGTAAAGAGTGTCATGGGCCTTTTCACATTATCAGAAAGAGAGAAGGTCAGATATACAGTGTTCCTTCTCAGAGGTGATGTCAAGGTTTGGTGGGGTCTAGCCAAGGCCTCCATCAATGAGAAACAGTTGACTTGGGTAGAATTTAGACAGTTGTTTGATGCAGAGTACAAGAGTACAGAGATGATTTATGCCAAGGCCCAGGAGTTTATTGATTTGACTCAGGGGTCCAGTTCAGTCAAGGAGTATGCCACCAGATTCAATGCATTGGCAAGATTCGTCCCGAGTTTGACAGGGACAGAGATGGGCAGAGTTCAGAACTTCATCTATGGCTTGCATCCTGCAATAGCCAAGGATGTGATAACAGGAGCAGATCCTCCCCAGAGATTCAATGATGCATTGGAGAAAGCACTCAGATCAAAGGCTAGTTTACAAAGGATGGGTGCTATGAGTAGAGCATCTGAGAGGACAGAGGATAGACATAGAGGTAAGAGGCTGATGTCAGCCAAGAGATCAGCCAGAGGTTTTCAGAGTCAGAGACAGAGACTTGTACCCCAGTCGCCACAGTGTCCCAAATGTGGCAGGCGTCATCCAGAGGAGTGTTTAGCCGGCCAGATTGTTTGTTATAAGTGCCATCAGCCAGGGCACATGATGGCAGTGTGTCCAGCCAGGGGTGGAGCTGGTGTTGGGCCAAGCAGAGGTGGAGTTGGTCAGTTCAGAGGCCGAGGAGGTCTTACCTAGAGGTGAAGTTAGAGTAGAGAGAGGTGGAGCAGACATTCCCAGAGCTGGTGGTAGAGCACCTGAGGGAGGTGCTGGTCCTTTGGGAGTAGGCGAGGTAGAGCAAGAGTATATGTTATTTGCCAGGAGTAGGCAGAGGCCATTCCTTATGCAGTAACCAGTCAGTTACTTTATTTTGATACTCTTTTGTTTGTACTTGTTGATTGTGGAGTCACACACAGTTTTGTAGCTTAGAGTGTAGTGGAGAGATTAGGGGTTGACCCTAGTGTGGCTAGTAGGAGTATCCAGGTAGAGATACCAGATGGGGGATTTGTATTGAGTGACAGAGTCCTCCTAGATCAGGAGATAGAGATTATGGGTAGACAAATGATGATAGATCTAATTCTGCTAGAGTTAGCAGATTTCGATATGATTTTGGAGATGGATTTCTTGGGGAGATACAGTGCAGAGATAGATTGTAGAAGGAAGAAAGTGAGATTCCACATAGGCTCTGATCAGTTTGTGTTTGGTGAGGGCAAAGTCGACAGTATGATGATCTCTTGTATCCAGGCAAGTAGATTGATGAGACATGGTTGTGTTGGATACTTGGCCAATGTTGTATGTAGTAGTACAGTGGGTCCAGGTATCGAGGATATACTAGTAGTCAGAGACTTTTTAGATGTCTTTCCAGATGAGTTACCAGGGTTACCTCCAGATAGAGAGTTGGAGTTTAGTGTTGAGCTTCTTCCTAGTACAGCTCCAATCTCTAAGGCTCTGTACCGGATGGCTCTAGCTGAACTCCAGGAGTTAAAGAAACAACTTCAGGAGTTAACAGATAAGAGATTCATCAGGCCCAGTTGTTCACCTTGGGGAGCTCCAATTCTGTTTGTTAAGAAAAAAGATGAGTCGATGAGGATATGTATCGACTACAAGGAGCTGAACAGAGTGACAGTGAAAAATATGTATCCCCTGCCAAGGATAGATGACCTCTTTGATCAATTGAGAGGTGCAGCAGTATTTTCCAAGATTGACTTGAGATCTGGATATTATCAAGTCAGAGTGGCAGATAGAGATGTTCCCAAGATAGCTTTCAGGACCAGATATGGACATTATGAGTTCGTGGTCATGCCATTTGGGTTGACTAATGCCCCAGCGATCTTTATGGATCTGATGAATCGGGTGTTTCATGATTGCTTGGACCGATTCGTGGTGGTTTTCATAGATGACATTTTGGTGTATTCCAGGAGTGTGGCAGAGCATGAAGAGCACCTCAGATATGTGCTTCAGAGGCTGAGAGATAGACAGCTGTATGCTAAGTTTTCCAAGTGTGAGTTCTAGCTTGACAAAGTAGCATTTCTGGGCCATGTAGTTTCAGCAGATGGCATTTTAGTGGATCCTAGCAAGATAGAGGCAATTTTGAGTTAGCCAAGGCCGAAGACTGTAAAAGAGGTGCGAAGCTTCCTTGGGTTGGTAGGCTACTATAAGAGGTTTATTAAGGGATTCTCTAGCCTAGTGAGACCTCTCATTGCCTTGACTAGGAAAAAGGTTCCATTTGTATGGACAGATGAGTGCGAGGCACGATTTCAGGAGCTCAAGCAGAGATTGACCAGTGATCCAGTTTTGGCACTACCTCAGGAGGGGATAGAGTTTGACATTTATACAGATACGTCCTATCAGGGGATCGGGACAGTTCTAATACAGTATGGTAGGGTCATTGCCTACGCTTCCAAGTAATTGAGAGATCACGAGTTGAGATACCCTACCCATGATGTGGAGTTAGCAGCAGTTGTATTCGCTCTGAAGATTTGGAGACATTATCTCTATAGAGTTAAGTGTAGCATTTATTCAGACCATAAGAGTCTGAAGTATTTCTTCACCCAGAAAGAGCTCAATATGAGGTAGAGGAGATGGTTAGAGTTGGTAAAGGATTATGACTGTGACATCAGATATCACCCAGGGAGAGCCAATGTAGTGGCTTATGTATTGAGTAGACGAGTAGCCTTATTCAGACTTGCAGTTCAGAGAGAGCTGCAGTATGAGATAACCCTAGAGCAGATTGAGATAGTGACTACGGGATTTTCCAGGCTTTAGATCAGATCTTCTCTGTATGATAAGATCAGAGACAATCAGATGTCAGATGAGTGGACTCAGAGTATGATTCAGAGGATGTCAGAGAGATCAGTGCCAGATTTTAAGCTCAGAGATGGGATCTTGAGATTCAGAGACAGAGTTTGTCTGCCACAGAGTCCAGAATTGAGACAGAAAATTTTGTCAGAGGTGCACAGTGCGGTGTATTCAGCACACCCAGGTAGTACAAAGATGTACCAGGATCTCAAAAAGAATTTCTGGTGGTTAGGTATGAAGAAGGACATAGCAGATTTTATTTCCAGATGTCTGATATGTCAGCAGATGAAGGCAGAGCACCAGAGGCCCTCAGAATTACTTCATCCCTTGAGTATTTTTGAGTGTAAATGGGATGATATTTCTATGGATTTTATTTCTGGTCTTCCCAGAGTTCAGAGAGGATATAATGACATATGGGTGATAGTGGACAAATTGAGCAAGTCAGCTCACTTCCTTCCAGTCAGACAGGGTATGTCTACAGATCAGTTGGGAAGACTGTATATCAGAGAGGTGGTCAGACTTCATGGTGTCCCCAGGACTATAGTGTCAGACAGAGACTCCAGATTCTTGTCAGCTTTCTGGAGATCATTGCAGAGAGCCTTAGGGACCAGACCGCAGTTTAGTTCAGTATATCACCCTCAGACAGATGGTCAGACTGAGAGAGTAAATAAGATTCTGAAGGATATGCTTAGAGCCTGTTGCATGGACTTCCAGACTGATTGGGCAGAGTTGATTCCTCTTATGGAGTCTACGTATAATAACAACTATCAGACGACTATTCAGATAGCTCTATTTGAGGCGTTATATGGTCGGAAGTGCAGATCTCCTCTTCACTAGGATGAGATTGGAGAGAGAGATTCTCTAGAGACAGTTATGGGTCCAGAGATAGTTCAAGGGATGATTGAGCAGATCAAAGTCATTAGATAGAGAATGAGACAGGCCTAGGATTGACAGAAGAGCTATGCAGATTTGAGACGTAGAGAGATTGAGTTTTCAGTAGGCAACAGAGTGTTTCTGAGAGTTGCTCCGTACAGGCAAGTTCTCAGATTTGACAGAAAGGGAAAGTTGGCGCCTAGGTTTATTGGTCCCTACGAGATTCTTGAGAGAGTGGAGACAGTTTCCTACAGATTAGCTTTGCCAGCCAGTATGGGCAGAATCCATAATGTTTTCCATGTGTCTCAGTTGAGGAAGTATGTGGGGGATCCTTCTTATGTGCTTCAGTTTTCAGGGATAGAGTTGGCAGAAGATTTGAGTTACCAGGAGCTGCCAGTGAAGATTTCAGACTATAAGGTTAAAGTTCTCAGAAACAAGCAGATTCCCCTAGTGAAGGTCTTATGACGCAGTCAAAAAGTGGAGGAAGTCACTTGGGAGGTAGAGTCTGAGATCAGAGATAGGTTCCCAGAGTTATTCAGGTAAATTTCGGGGTCAGAATTTTTATAAGGGGGAGGAAATGTAGCATCCTAGATTCAGAAAAACCCTTAGGGGTAGAGTTTCGGGGTTAGAAATGAAATCCAGAAATAGATTGGGAGTCTAGAAAAGTTCAAGGGTGAGTTAGTAAGTTTCCAGAGCCTGTGTGGCTTTCGTATGATTCCTTTCGGAAGGATTCGATCATGCGAATGTGTGGGAAATGAGTAAGGCTCATTTTCCCTTGTGCACGCCCGTGCAGGTGGCATAATATAAATAGAGAACCGAGAGATTAAGTTCATTTTCTCACCCACTTCAGCCATTTTCTTTCCTTATTTCAGCAGTAGTTCCTCCCAACCTTAGAGAGGAAATTTCGCAGCAAATAGCTCCCGATCAACCTAGAGAGCAAAGAGAATAGTTGGAAAGAAAAGCTTTCAGAGGCAATGGCATGAGGTAAGTGTTCGCTTACTTCTCTTTGAGTTTTCCTAGCATGTTTTGATAGTTTGTGATACTTTGATGAATCTATGGCATGTGAATGAACTTTGGGTATGCTTATATGCGGTTGCATGTGGAATTAGATGAGAAATTTCCACCCTTGAACCATGCATGTGCTTATGTGTGTGTTTTAGTGAGAGAAAGATGATGCTTCCATGGTAAAATGCTTGATAGTTGATGCATGTTGAATTGGATGCTTCAAATGTGTTTATTGAGGTGCTGGGAATGTGTGTTTGAAGTGAATTTGTGATTGATTGTGAATTGGTTGATGAATTGTGCATTTTCCGGTAAGTGTTCTTGTTGAAGAACAAGACGCACGACCATGTGCCTTTGTTTTTCCAGACACACGCCCGTGTGCACGCTATGTGGACGATCAGAATAGCAGACACACACTCGTGCGTCCTAAGGGACATGCCTGTGTGCTTGCTTTTTCAGAGAAATTTTCAGAAATTCCAGTATCTTGCACGGCCAGACGCACGACCAGTGCACGGCCCCATGCGTTTGGGCACACGCCCGTGTCCATGACATGCACGCCCGTATGTGAGCCCTGCACGAGTTATGTATGATTGTGTGTACAAGCACATTTTTCTCTATGTATGAGTGTCACCAAAAAATGCTTGACCATACACAAAGTCATGCTATGAATTCACGAAATGTGATTTTGTGAATTACATCTAAGTCGCATCTATGACTTGTCATAATCACAATCATGATAGACACGACTTCTAGAAACTTTAACGATAGAATTCACCAAAAATCCACCCAAACAATATGTTTAATGCCAAAAATGACCGAAATTGGCATTAATGCCAATAACCATTCTAGACAACACTCCTATTGCATGAAAATCACATAACAAAAGCGGTTTCATCCAACAATGTGAAAATTAAGCACTCATCCAAAACTTGTGTAGCCACATCCATATTCACAATTCTCAAGCATAAACTCAAATTTACATGATTTACAAATTAAACATATTACTCAATCACATGAATCAATAAAACATGCATATAAATCAAACGAAACAATCACAAGTAAAATTTTTGGACGTGAGAATGAATGGTTTTGATGCCACTTTAAGGTAACCTGAAGTCACTAGAAAGGTATCCATATAACAAAATTTAAAAAACAAACAGAGTTTTAGGCTTCTTTGGCAAGATCACTAATTTTCAACAAAACAAAAATCATAGAATTAATAAGTAAACATAGGGTGTTAAGCATTGTGTAGCATGTTTAATGGATCCTCCAACCTTTACATGGTAAGAAAAAGTTGTTTTCCTACATCTTATAAGTTGAAGGCACTTTGAAAAGTTCACATAGAGCAACAAAGAAGGTTTCATGCACTTTTAAGTTGTTAGCACCTATATATACAAGACTATAAATAGGATAGGTATAAGTGTGACTAGGGTTTTCGAAATTTTTTCTTGTATGTACCATAAAAAAACATTGTATTCTTTTATATAAATGCATGGTCACAAGTACGACTTCGATGGTGTACACTTGTGACATCTTTATGTATGCTTGTGAATAAGATATTCACAATCATATATTAACATTTAGATAATGCATGAATCTATCCTAAGCATGTAAGATCTGTTTAATTCAAAGGATCATGATAATCCTTAAGCAATTGTACTCACACCCATGTATGAAGCATATGTAATGGCCCAAGGGTAGAACTGTCTTTTAGGGTTCTGAATCCAGGGATAAAAGAGAGATTTCCTATTTAGGAAAGAGTTTAAGAGAGTTTAGGGGGGTAGAAGAGTCATTTAGAAGTCTTTTGGGGCTTGGTTTCAGTTTCTGCGCATAGGTGGGTGGAAATGGAGATTTTCCACTTCACACACGACCGTGTGTCTTGCCTCAGCCAGATATATTGTTTTATTTTCTTTCAGTCGCACAGTTCCAGCTTTCCCAGCTTATTTCCCTATTTTCTCTTCTTCTTCCTCAGCTCCAATGAACCCTAGGCTTCTAAAGAGAGATCCCCCAACAGCTCATCTCCAGATTAGAGATCCAGAAGCTTCCAGAGAGAGAGGCCAAGCTTCCATGGCGTGAGGTAAGTGTTTTCCTTACCTCTCCCGCTTGTTCAGAGCTTGTTTGGTTGTTTCCAGCTTATATGAACATTATGTGTGCTTGATTGATATGATATCAGCATGTTTGAGCTTGAGATGATGCATGATTGGATGCTTGAGTGGCTATTTCCATGGTTATATGCGTGTATGTTTATATACATGTGTTATATGTTTTATTCATGATGTATGGCGTGTTTGAGATGATGAAATGATGATTTTATGCATGCTAGCAATAGTAGAAAACTTGTATGTGTGTTGTTTTGGAGTGTGGAAGTATTGGTGTGGGAATTTCTGGATTTCCAGACGTAATCTGTAGAATCTGGGTTGAGCACACGATCGTGCGCCTTTGGTGCACGCCCGTGTGGCCTCAAATTCTGTATGGACACGGCCTTGCATGTTGCCCGTGTGCATGTAGAAATCCAGACACACGCCCGTGTAGTGCCATACACGCCCGTGTGCCCCGTATGCACGCCCGTGTGTTGCACCACACACCCGTGTGTCCAGCCAAAAGTTGAGAAATTATTCCAGAAGCTAGCACGCCCAGGGACACGATGAGCACACGGTCCCGTGTGCCTTGACACATGCCCGTGCACATAGAAACACACGCTCCTGCACCTAAGGAAAAGCAGAAAAAGAATTTAAAAGAGAAATTGAGTCACTCTAAGCCATTTCTAAGCACACAGAACACAGTAATAAGCTACTAAATCAGCATATCATGCATGATTATCAGCATTGAGCACGACATGTCATATCAGATGTTTTTAGACTGGATCCAAGGATCCAACAGCATGATTTTTCAGATATATATATATATATGATTTTCATATATCATATAGGGGTGGATACGAGAGGGCACCTGTGAGTTCGCACACCCACTAGAGAGGGAAACCAGCGTCCGCTAGAGAAGACATGGTCACTAACCAAGCTCGTTAAAGAGAGTGCTGGTTGTGCATCAGTAGATTCAATAGGCTTTTGAACTCACACGGCCAGGGTGCCGAATCCCTGTATTCATCAGTCTGGCCAGCATAGCAGATTTTTAGATACAGTACTTTCTGATACAGATTTCAGCATATACTATACGTATATATTCAAGATCTTCGGATCACAGTTTTATTATCAGAAAGAGTTTTTAGAAAAGACAGTTTTTTCAGAAAAATAAGCCTGAGGGTGAGTTTTATAGTTTTCAACATACACATGACATCAGCATATACGTTTCATGTCATGTACAGCATCTCATGAGAAACAGATGAGAACCAGAACAGTAACAGAACAGAATTCAGTAAGAAATAATTCAGAAAATTGATATACTTCG
Organism: Anacardium occidentale; assembly: GCA_026122585.1. NCBI lineage: Eukaryota > Viridiplantae > Streptophyta > Magnoliopsida > Sapindales > Anacardiaceae > Anacardium > Anacardium occidentale. Next base: position 296,028 of record JAJEJH010000004.1, read on the forward strand.
GTATATCAAGAGAAACAGAAATCAGAAATCAGTAACGCAGAGCTTACTACGTGACGAGTCACGTAGTCAGTTAGTGTTTGACCTGCGAGTGTTTGAGTTTGGAAACACTTGCTGAGTGACTTTGTCACTCACCTCTTCTTCCCTGTTTCCTTTTTGCAGGTCAGTGAGTAGAGAGTGGCTGAGCTGAAGCGAGACAGCCGCGAGCTTTTGGGGATATGGCTTGACAGCAGCAGATAACATGTTGGCTCGTATGCTTTTATTTTCTCATGTATATATGTGTGTATTATACTCTAGTACACTGTATGATTATTATGTTTTATACATTTGATTTATTGTTACAGTAAATTTTATTATCAGTTTATTTTATAAAGAAAATTTTTATTTCAGCAGCAGCAAGTTTTACTGTAGGGATTCCCGTCTCAGGTACATTTTATTATTATATACAGTATTTCTGCAGCGCACAGTAACCTGGGGCAGGGGTCGCTACAACATATATGCCAGTACATTAGTAGGTTATTCAAATTTTGAATTAGTTTGACATAGTCAAACATAATTGCTTCCAAACACTTTGGATTCTATTAATTATCCAAACATATGCTCATAAGCCAAGGATGGTCACAGTTATGCATTAAGGTAAATCCTAAACTTTGACTTTTAATCTTATCCAAATAGATTTAACAAGTCATATACGATGATACTAATACATCTAATCATCAGGATAACAATCATATACCTTTGATCTTAACTCTTTAGTGTGTGACAAAGTTTAGGATTTACCTTAATGCACGATTGTGGCCATCTTGGTAATATCTAGATTCAAACCAAATCTAAACACAAATTATGAGTGGTCTCTAATAAAGTATCATAATTACATGAATAATATAATGTCTATAAACACTAGTAAATTTGATCAACTCAATGGTTAATATACAATATGAATGCTTTGTTATTAGGTTTCATAAGACTAAAATATAAATACATGTCTATCTTAAGTACCCTTTTCATATGCAAATATCTATACTAAAATATTGGATATGACTCCAACTGATCTCGTTATGGTATAGTCTTAACGGTTATAGACAACTCAACTAAGACATAGTCTTCATGTATGAGAGTGATGAATCCTATATTAATACATCATAGCCCTTATGCTTATCATGATATAATCGATCACTCACCTTTATAACATCTTATTTATAATGGTGTATATGATGATGTTAATGATGTCATTCCTAGAATAAGACAATCTAAAGACCTTAAGTCAAATGACCACATATACCTATTAAGTTAAGAAAATATTTCCATAGACACAAGAAACACCATTTATAGGGAGTTATTTTCAACGGGCCTACCTAATGAACATAACTAATAAATTATGCACTTATGTGTAGGACCAGGTTGTAAGTAACATATCTTAATGCATATAAACTATTGTCACATTTTGATGGGATCACTCACACTATGATAATTCTTATACCATTACTCGTGTCCTAGATTCATAGTGATATTAGTATTACAAACTATTTTAGTATAGCTACCAATGAGTACATATAGAAAGCACGATCAATTATCTAATTTCATCATCTCGATTCTACCATACTAAAGACATATTATATATGTATCAAATAACAATATAACTAAGTACCCCATTTTATTAATAATCAAGAATGTATTTACAAATTACACAAAAATACTAGTAAATATAATAATAGATATACGGCTATAGGGTAGTTACCCTAATAGATTTCTCTCAAATCCTAGAATGGAACATTAGTCTATAGTAATATGGATTTTCAGATATTTTAGATGTACTTCCAATTTTTGTCTATGTTTAGTAATGGTAAACTTATATTTGATAGATATATAGATGTTGACATGATAAGTGGTGTGAATTATAACAAGTCTACTTTTGGTTATTTGAAGAATTTTGTAAGAAGAGTTACGTCTTGGCAATCTAAATTGCAAAAAATGTATTGTTTTATCTTCCACTGAGGTTGATTATATTGTAGTTTGTGAAGCCAACAAATAACTTTAATGGATAAAGAAACTCTTACATGAGTTAAGTCTTGAGTAGGAGAAATATTTCTTATTTTATGACAATTAAAGTATCATCGATCTCAATAAGAATTTGATGTTGTACTCCAAATCAAAACACATTGATGTGAGGTATCATTAGATTCAATATGCACTAGAGATAAAGTTGTTTTAGCTTGACAAGGTACAAATTGATAATAAAGGCTTTGACATGATGATTAAAGTCTTACCAATGGAGTAGCTTATTGTTTGTAAAAAGATAGTAGGTATGGTTAAATTTCACACTTGTGCATAAAAGGGAGATTCGCTGACTAGGTCCTACAACAAATGGATCCAGCCAAGTTAATAATAAAAAATTTTTAAAAAGGAAACGAAATAAATTTGTCCAAAATTGCTTTAGCGGTAAGAGGAGCAGAAAACCAAAAAAAAAAAGGGACCTTTTTTTTCTTTTATTTTTTTGTGGAAAATTAATAGCGAATTAGTAGCATTTTGCCTCAATTGGATGGTCCATTCTTGCTTGATCATGATGAAACTTTAGTATGTTGTCTACAATGACAAGTTCTATAAGGCGAACAAAGTTTATTGTTGTTTGTCTTTTTCATTGGTTAGTTTTGTCATTCTTACTTAATTTGAACCATTCATTTCTGTTTGAGTTTTATTCATGTCAACCTTTTTTGGTGATGTTATTAATATTGATAGCCTCTAAGTAATTTGGAGAAGAACTTTTTGTACTCATTAATTTTATTAGGGAACTAGATCTTATGAAAGTTTTGTACTCATTATAGTTTGTTGGTTGAATGTAGGAACGTTGGATTGTAATTTGTTGATTAAACACAAAAGTGTTTGGTTGTAATTTTTTGATTAAGTGGAATATGTTGGTGTATCTATGTGTAGAAAGCTACAAGCTGTTGATATGTTGATAAATGACTTGGTTGGCTTGTGTATGTGTTAAAATAAAGTTTTCATTCTCATTAGCAAACCAGAGTTTTTACCAACAATTTGATTTCGAGGAAGACGTTGAGAATAAAATAAAGTTGATTGTTAGTTCTCCAATTTGGTACAAGTCTAAGATATATATGCTAAAGAAGATAACAAAGTTAAATTACTTCTTTTAATTGTGGGATGACTGAAACGGTAGTTTTGGGGAAGGGTATTGTGATCTAAAAGCTAAGAATTAACAGGTCTGTGTTTCTTTGTAAAAGTTGGAATGAATGAGATTGGTTTTAACATGGATTGCCAAATCATCAGCATAGTTTGTATAAATTCATTTGTAAAAATACATTATGTATGGTTTTTTCTCTCTCTATATTGAGAAACATCGAGTGAAATATTTTTCAATCTTTCTCGAATGTTCTTCGTTTCTCTTTACTAGGGTTTTCTAAATATTTGGATTCTAGAAAATTTAATAAACAAATCTATAATCATAGGTATATTAAAATCTATTAGTAAGAAGTTGGAGATATTTAATTTAGTTTTATCTCTTCACATATTTTTAAACCATTAGATTATACTAAATTAACAAAATTTGTGTCAAACCTTTAAATCATAAAATTAAATTTATATAATTAAATAATTAAAATTGTCATTAATCAAGTTATGCAATTATGAGATTTATATAACATACGTTATGATAACTTTAATTAGAATTTGAAAAGACGATGATGTTTTAGAGAACAAAAATAATAAAAGAATAAATAAAACACAAAACTTTAACGTGATTTAACTTAATTATTAGAATATTTACATTCACAGTATTGTTAATAATTTAAGTGTATTACAAGAAAATAATAGGGTAATCATGTTTTATTACGTAGTTTACGTAGTGACCCACGCCACAGGCCTACTGTACATAGCTGTTTAAAATATATAAATATATATATATTATTGTTATACTAAAAATGTGTCTGTGACGGAAATCCCTATAAAAAATGAGAAACTTAATTGCTACTCAAAATAATTTAAAAATCTGAATACGAAAGTGGGAAACATAAATATCATAGTCAATCAAGAAAATAATAACTTTTCTAAAATTCTCAGGCTGCTCATGTATAAAAATATGTCATTCATACAGTGCATACTATAATATAATACACACACATAAATACATGAGGAAAATGTCATCAGAGCATGTGAGTCGAAACATGCTACTAGCCATCGAGTCATGTCCCCAAAACCTGACAGCTGCATCGCTACTACTCAGTCCCCAACTCACTGACCTGTAAAAGAGAAAGGAAAGGAAATGGGTGAATGACAAATCACTCCATAAGCATTTCCTATCTCTCACACAGACAGGTTATCGAGCACAAGCTGATCTCAAGCCTTAAATCTCACTGTTCTCTGCTTTACAGTTTTCTTACTCATTCTTTCTTATATCTTATTTCTTTATTTTATTTATTTCTTGATTTCAGATGTTTCATCTATTTTATGTTTTGTGCTTTGCTTTTGTCTCATCTATTTCTCATGAATATTGTATATGACATGATATGCATGCTCTGATGTCATGTAAATACTCATTAGTAATAAAACTTACCCCTCGGGTCTGATTTTCTGAAAACTCTTTCTTTTATGAAATCTCTTTCTGATATAAAACTCTAATTCGAAGATCCTCATATATATATATATATATATATATATATATAAACTAAAATTTGTATCAAAAAAATATTGTATCTGAAAATATCTATTCTATGATGGTCAAACTGATGAACACAAGGATTAGACACCTTAGTCGTGTGAGCTCAACCTATGATAAAACTACTCGTGCACAACCATGTCCTCTATAGCGGACTATGGTTTCCCTCTCTAGTGGACGTGCGAACTCACAGGTGCCCCCTCGTATCCACCCCTAACTGATATCTGGAATATTGTATATCTATATTTTTAAATCATACTCTTGGATCCTTAGATCCTTTTCTGAATATATTTCATATGGTATGTCGTGCTCAATGTTTGTCAATCATGCATGATATGTTGTTATATCTTACTATTTTTATGTTTCTTATGCTTAGAAATGGCTTATGATTACTTATCTTTGCTTAATATATGCTTTAAAATTTTCTCTCCAGTTTCATAAGGCATACGAGCGTGTTGTGCTTGGCACACGAGTGTGTGTGAAGGCACATGGGGTCGTGCTTAAGCCATGCCCTTGATCATGCTAGCATTTGAAAAATTTTCATGAAACTCTGGTTGGCCACATGGACGTGTGGTGTAAATACACGGGCATGCATAAGCTTGGCACACGAGTATGTATCGCACTGCACAGGCACGTAACTGCCTTAACACCGTCTCGTGTCTTGCCTACACGGGCATGTAAAATTGGGATTAGACACACGTGCGTGTGCACTCAGGTACATGCGCGTGTGTCTGGATTTTCATACGAATACGGGTGTCATGCAAGACTATGTTTCTTGTAGAAATGGGGCCACACGGGCATGCATACTCGGGTGCACGATCGTGTGCTTAACCCAAATTCTGTAGATACGTCTGGAAACCCATTCAAATCTCACTCAAACTCATTCAAATCTCAACCATTTTTCAATCAAACTTGCATACATCAAATATACATGCCAATAAGCATTCTCATCTCATTCATTCAACATTAAGTATGCTAAAACTCACATATTTCTCATAAAATCATACCCAGGCATCAAATCTTCACACATTTCATAATAATCTTAGAAATCTTCATACATTATCTCATTTCATCATCAAATCACAACAACATACATCCACAACACGCAGCAATCATTCAAGAAGCTCAAAATTAGAAAAGCACATTGGAAACCTAAGTGAAAGAGGTAAAGAAATACTTACCTCTAGCCATTACATCTGGATCTCTCTCTCTCAAAGCTCCTAGATCTTTAACTGAAATAATGACTATTGGTTGGACGAATTCTGGCCTAGGATTTGCTGGAAATGAAGAAGAGAAGAAGCTGAAGGGAAAATGAAATGGCAGAAATATGGGAAAATAAACTTATATCATGCCTCTCACCTGACACACGAGCGTATGCCCCTCTAAAAACTGAAATCTCTCTTTTACCCTTAGTCTCAGAATCTAAAATGACAACTCTACCATTAGGCTATTACAGTTTCACTGTTTGTTTGTCTCTTCCATCACTTTTTCCCCTTATATATATACAAAATGTTGTGAATTACATTTGAATTTTACACAATCTAGAAAAACCTTTTTATTTCACAAATTATCAAATAAGAATTATCTGATTATTAATCATGTATTAATTAACTTAATATTTACATACGCATGAATGACAGGAGAATTTTATTGCGCGCAAATTTGGAATCTACTTATCTTCACGGGCCAATTTATATACGCTCCAGAGATATTAATGGATTCAAACTCTCCAAGATATGTAATGACTATGCCCATTAAGATTGTTGTAAAATACTTTTCTTTGTTTTCATTTTGATTATATAATTCGCCATGTGAACAGTAATAACTAATAAGATAACCCTGTATATATAATTATTTATTTTCATTTCCATATTTCAACAATAAAGTTATAAATCTGTGTTAAATAAATTTTCTCCTTTTTCATTTGACACATTCTTCTTTTTTTGATATATGTGAGAAAATCAGAGATACAATGATGCTCCCATGAGGCACAAATATTCAATGCTCTTGTTTATTCCCCTTTCTCTCCTACCATCAGATGCTCATTAATTTGTCTTGCTTATGATTAATTTAATTAATGTTAATTAATTAACTCCTTGTGCTATATGCTTCAATTAGTCAATCTTAATCATGAGATAAACTTGGAAGTTATAATAACCACAGTATAAAACATTTAGGACAACCTCATTAATTTCCCAGCACATTAATGTCAAAATCATTTTCATGTCCTGCTTAAAGATCTGACAAAATTATACACGTACCTATAGGATATAGTTTATTTAATTAAAGTGTGACTTATTAAGATTCAGTATGACAATTAAGAATAATTAAATTAAATTATAATTAACCCCGTCACGGTACGGGGCCATAGGAAAAGAGAAGAAAAGAAACTCCGGAGTACGATTTCATCATCGTCTTTGTCGACTCTTCCATGATCAATTGGCACAAACTATAACCTAGCCTTTGGAAATGTGGTTCCATTGTCTCTTAGTTCTAAATTTTAATTAGTTATGTAGTTTTTGGGAATTGAATATAAAATTCAACTGCCCTTGATTATCTACAAAGGTGACACTACAGCTTAGAACCAAATAATGTGAGCATATATGCTAGGCATAATTTGATATATATATATATATATATATATACAACCCACAAGACTTGGCCACCTCGTGTTTCAATCCAGGTTTTCTTAATCATTATTCCAACTCATCACTCTGTATTCTTTCTTTTTTTCTTTTTTTTTATTAATGATCTTTGTGGAGCCAATTAATTTTCTACCATTTAATAGTTTCTCAGACATGTCATCATCTTCCCTATCGGCTCCTCATCAACTCGTGATCAAGATTAGATTAAAAAAAAACAGCAACAGAAGTAATGACATGTATGGCTTAAGAAGCTAGGTAAGTCTTTATTAATTTGCTCAAAGACTTACCCAAGATAACCAAATTAACAATTGAAGGATATGAACATTTTCCCTTTATGATCAGTAGGAAAATTGTGCCTTTTGACACAAATAATGCATCAAAATAAACAAAAACTGCAATTTAGTAGAGACTTTTGGATGTAATCATCGTATCAGCAAAATGTCGGCATACTCCTACCTATAAATTTGCATATTATAAATTACTTGCATGCATTCGAGGGGAATGTTTTTTTCTTTTTTCCCGACTTCTTCAAGGTTTTGATGCTGCATATGGAAGATAAACTTGCACGTTCCAGGATTTAATTAATTGACCTTTATATTTGACAACAGAATGCCTAAAATCGTAGAGGAAAAACAATTTGTTGAGAAAGCATAACTGAAATGAGATGATGGATGGATCTGTTGAGAAGACTACCTTATAAACTAAATAATTAATATATACGGATTTTAATACAAAAGAAAAAAACCGGAAATTGATAATTGTACTGAAAAGAGGACAGCCTTTGGTTTCCCTTCAACATGCTGCAAGATAATGCAGGTGATTGATTAAATTAAATTAAATTAATGTAGATGAAATTTGTTTTATAATTTCAAGATCTCCCGAGCAGAAGGAAATGGTGGTTCATCTGAAAAACACGAGTTCTTGATTTTTAACCCCCTAGTATTGGTTGTTACATAATACAGACATACACACATACACACATATATACGTATGTATATATTATCTGAGAAACCACGGAGGAAATAATTAATTTGAAGCATATTCTGAAACAAAGTGTTTTAAGGAATCAAATGAAATTCTTCCAAGATAAGCAATATGAGGGTTTCATTAGGTTTCATTACATCAATGTTAATGATCAATAGGAGTATTATTGGCTTGCAAGGCATGCACCCTTCTCCATTAACACGGAACCTAGCTAGTCCATGACTCATGATTCGCAGTGGAGAATAAAGCAAGATGACAATTCATATGGCTTCCATGATTCTATATATATATATATATATATATATATATATATATATATATTAGGTTCCATTTTTAAGCCCATCAGCAACCTGGTCGTGACTGATGTAAATGACTTTAATCACTCGAGGTTTACTGGCCGCTATAAAAAGCTTCAATGCAAGGTGGGAACAGAAATAATTAACCATTTAATTTGTCAATAACTTAAGACGGAACAGGAAATTAATCATAAATTTATATCTGTCTCTTAATTAATAAAGATATAAAACCCAATCTTTTGACGAGATGATCGAGCTATTAAACTAATCAAGCTCTGAAGGAATAGATAATCTAATCTAAAACATATATAGTACGAAATATTTTGTAATTAATTTACTAAACGCAGCCAAAGGAGTTGACAAACTATAAATATTGAGTATAATAGATATTATTTTAGATTTTAAACAGACCACTTTGAAGTTTGATTACTAATTATATGCCTATGAACTATAGTCTATAGTATATATTAATTTTTACTTGGGTTATGTATATACCACTTGAAGGAACTGAGTATTTAATTCATATGTGATTAAAGTGGAGATATATATAATCTTTAGCAAGGGGAAGAACAGTTTAATAAACTGGAAGATAGATCGAGAGGAAACACAGGTACCTACAGTTGACAGACAAGTATGCAAACACAATATTCGATGAAGAAGAAGAAATTATTTTCATCACTGGGAGGAAAAGAATCAATGATAAAACTACGACGTTTCTAATTTTGTGTGCTTCTCTTCCAGTGTGCTAAGTGCCTAACCACTGAGCGTGTTCAGAGATACAATGCCAATCCTTCTATTTCTATACTGCCCTTTGCTTCCTCGTACAGGTCTAAAAGTATCAAGAAGGAAACATTGGAATCTGAGTAGATAATCACCATAACAAACATTAATTTTTCAAGCTGATCGAACGCCTCAACCCATACAAAATGGATGAGCTACTAAATATATATAACAAAGAAAGAGAACAGAAGTTTTTAAAGGCGGTCAAACCAAAATTTCCATATCGGAGACAGAGAGTAGGTATATTGGAACACTAAAGAAAATACTAATTTGCACAAGGATGAATTTAGTCTTGGCTTTATTTCCAAAGAACTTTAGTTGATAAGAATTAGAGATGGGCTTATACAAGGATGGGCAATCATCTTTTAATAGAAACTTGAAGCTTTTGATATTAAATATGTTTAGAAGTGAGGGAAAGTCATTTAATAGAAAACTAGACGGAGGGGATCATTACCAAGAGAACTAGAACAAGAGAAAGCCACCCTTCTAATATAAATGAATTTGGGTTTGTTGGGAGACAACACAACTCCTTTCCAACGACAAAGAATTCTCCATTGAGAAAACCCTTGCTCTTTGATTGTATTTTTTGTACTGTTGTATTTATTCTTTCCTGAAAACAATGCAAAAAAAAGAAACAAAACACAAACCTATGTATGCTACCAAATCATACAAAGATTTGCATAAATAAACTCTTGATATGGTAACCATAAAAAAAAAAAAAAAAAAAAAGCCAACGACTACTCTATTTGAACAATGAAAGAAAAAGGATTATTAGTACCTGTTGGTCTAGATATGGAAAGTTAGATGAGACCCTTAACAATGGAGAACACAAGAAAAGAAACCCTAGTTGATTGATTAAGGAACTTTCAGTTTCTAAACATATTAAAAATATATACTCAAACCCATTTCTTATAAGAGAGAAGAGAATTCCACCATTAACAAGAAGACTATTTCCATAAATCAGTACGGTTCAAAAACCCAAGAAGAAGAGAAGGAAGGAACAAACAAAAAAAAAGGCCCTAAAATTAACATAAACTAGAAGAAGAAGAAGAAACAAGAAACAAAGATGAGGCTGAGGATGATAGTACATAAATTCCTTACCTTTTTTCTTATCCAAGAATCCCAACTCTCTTACTCGATGCAAAGTAGAGCTCCAACACAGCCACAATCAATTCCACATTCATAGATCATATTCAGTTCAATAATTCCACCGCTTATTTATTATCATCAAAACGGAGGCCTAACACCTGCGTTTCCTGCCCATCCATCCACCGGCAACTGCACGTTCGGAGGCATATTCAGCGGCAAATTAAAGAACGGCAGTCCCCCAGATGCACCGGCTGCAGCCGCATCAGCAAACAAGTTATTCCCTCCTCCACCGCCACCACTATTCTGCATCTGCAACTGCTCGTCTTCATCCAAAGGAAGCCTCTCATACGCAACGTTTGTGAAAGACGCTGCGATCACGATCACAGGCCCTGCCGCTGTCAGCTCCCCCACAACGCTACCACCAACAACTTGTCCTTGACCTCCGGCCAAAAAGATTGTCAAGCTCGTTGCACCGGGAGGAGCAGGTGGTGGCAAAAAAGACCCGGAAAGAGACAAAATTTCAAATCTTCCGTGAAGAGTCACTATTGCTCCAGCTGCGGCTGGCTGTCTTATACTCACGTTGGTGACGGTTCCGCTTCCACTCAGTATACAGATTCCCCGCTGCCTCCTCCGTGCGTAGGTGGCCACACAGTCAAACACATCGCACCCACTTCCCACCTCAAGAATGTGGGCTCGAAGAGTGTTGGCGCTCTCCCGAGTGATTATGACGGGAGGTTTCGGTTTGTTTTTCGAACCGGGAGGACGACCTCTGGGCCGACGAGCGACGAGGTCTCCATGGCCTGAGTTGGCTCCGCCCAAGTCAAGACCCTGATGATCAACGCTGTCGTTGTTCTGGTACTGATCGCCAGCGGCCCCGGAACCAATTCGATTGTTGTGGTCGTGGTCTTCGGGTTCAGGTTGATGTTGAAGGTGAAGGTCAGGTCTATGAAGAACGTAACGAGAAGCTGTGCCTAAATCCAAACCGGCCATGCCAACATCAAAAGAAAACAGAAAACAAGGAAAACAAAAGATTAAAATAAAAATTAAAAACTGTTTTGGGGTTTGTTTATTTTATAAAGGAAAGTGAAGGCTCCTGTACTAGAAGAATAATATAGATTTAAATAGAGAGAAGTAGAAATTTTTATCTTTTTATTTATAATCTTTTTTCATTTTTAATAAGAAAAAAAAGAAGAAGAAAGAAAGATCGAGTGCAGAGAAAGAGAAGGCAAGAAGGAGAGGAAGGAAGGAGAGGGACAAACACTCTAAGACGCAGTCATTTCTGTCGCCCTCATAACTTTTATATATTTATAATGCCAATTTCTTTTACATTTTCATTTCATTTTTCTTAGGATTTTCGTAAACAAAAATTTTAAAAACAATCTGAACTCCCACTTACAGTGCGTGAAACCAACGCGAAAGCAAACCGTATTTGACAACATCACAAGCAGTTGGTCAAATTGTAATTCACAAGTTTAAGCCAAAACTAATAAATAAATAAATAGAACCTCACTTTAAAGTAACTTTGATTTGCATGTTTTTTAATATTTATGTTTTTTATAGAGAATTACTCGTTACATTGAAATGCATGATAACTTATTAAATTACAATTATGATTTAATTTTTATTTGATATTCATACATAATGTTTAAAAAAGTGTTACTTTTGTTGAATATATAGGGATAGAAAGTGTGATAATAATATTTTAAGTAAGATGATCAATTTTATGATATTAAAAAGAAGAAAAAAAATGATTGGATCGTTAGTTTCACGCGACAAGAAAGAAATGTAGATGTAGTGTGAAATAAAGAATTGAGTAAAAGAACCCTAGAGGGGAGAGATTGTGTGGGTGGAGTGGGGTTGGCAGGTCAGGGGGGTTTAGACTTTCTTCAAAATTTTTAATTAATTAATTTGAAGTTTGATAATGAATGAGATTAGATTAATTAACCATGGTTAAGGGGGATTAAGTTGACCAAGTTGGTTAAATAGATGAGAGAAGAGACTAACCAACGTGAAAGGAGAGGGATAATTTTGTATCATTTTTCAAATTAATTAAATATTATTGGAGGAGAATGGGGCAAGTAGGGATGGTGCTGCGGCGCGTGGGTCCTACTCTTGTCTTTCTCCTCCCCCACCGTGAACAGCCTTCTTCTCGTCTTCTTACACGAAAAGCCATCACTGCCACCCTTGTTTGACTGCCTCAAATTCGCATCAGTTTTAATTAGAAAAACTAATTAAGATTATCTATTAATCTGTACTTTGTTCTCTTACTGATACAATAATAATACATAGATATGTTCTTTTTATTGTTAACTGTAATTAAATTTATGAAATAAAAAATCTTATGAAATTGTTTAATAAAAATCAATGAAGTTTTCAAAAACAATTTTAAAAGCTTTACTCAGAATGATTGGGAATGAAATGTCCATAAGAATGCATTTGATTTGAAAATTCTCTTATTAGCAAAATTGAAATATTACTGAAAACATAGATGACTTAAAGATTAATTAGTATGATATAAATAATTATTATGTTTAGTTAGTGATAATAAAACAATATTATGATATTATTTTATTTCAATATTTTTAATACATTAAATTAAATTTATTAAATAATTGTAAAATTGTAATAAAGTTAATATTATTAGGGTCATATTTTAATATGAAGTAATCAAATTAATTTTTATATTAATTATAAATAAGATAAATTATAAAAGATAGATTATTATAGTAATTTTTTACTATAAGTAATCAAATCCATCGTAAGTGTTTTATTACTATCTTAGTATTTAAAATAATCTTTTCTTACTTAATAAGCTAGAAAAGATAATATAAGTAATAAAATGTATATTATTATAATAAATTTTTATTGTCTATAACCAAACTCATCCTAAATGTTTTTCGAAGTCTACTGTCACATCTCATGGCTCAACTCTAGACAAACAGTGAAAGCTACCAAGTTAGAATACATTTGACATCAAGAGAAGTTATGGAGTGTTCGAATGCAGATCGAAAAAGAACACTAACAATGAAAGTACTTTATTAGAACAACATTGACATTGAAAAAAAGGAAGATAGGCTTCAATGGGATTAGATAAGCCAGTAATTCTAGCCATAGATAATGTATACGATGTCTTATATGTATCGACATGTGCAATGTTGTAGCTAATGCATTAGTATCCCGCCTAGGAGTACATTGCCAGAGTGAATCTCAAGGGAATTGAGGGGGTGAAACGTGGGTAAATTTAGTAAATTATTAAAAATCAATTTCAGAGTTTTCTATAGTTTTTAATAGGCATGGAACATGGTTCTTATACATTATATCTAATACATTTTCAAGTATTAAAAAGATTAATATACAACAAAAAAATTACAATTTGATTCAGACGTTAGTTTTTGAATAACAAAATTCAAATCATAAACAAATGGATCCTTAAATATAATATTGATAGTAATTTAAATGATATCTAAAAGGCGAGTTTCAATTGTGTTAATCAATTAATTAATGGTTAGACCTTTTATGGGATCAACTGATTATGCAAGTAGTTGAGAATATATTAGAGATATAAATGATTGATTAAGGTAATATGATAATGGTATTAATTTATGCTTAATGATAAATTATCAACCGTTAAAATGTTTTTAGCAATAAGAAAATAGAGAGGTGCAGCTCACGCCCAACACTGTTGAAAGAGATAGCCTAACCAACTAGAACTGTAGAGATGCTCTGACCAAACCATTCAAGTTTGTTGTAATAATTATAAGAGATGCTAAATAATGTTTATAATTCAATTGGTCGATCTATGTTTAAATAAATAATTATATTAAGATAGGTTAATTAATATGTATCGATGTTTGATGCAAGCCCTATTAAATTAGGGGTTACATTGGATACCATACCATGTCTTCAGGAAGCACATTATTATATAATTACTATTATAAAATATATGCCCTTATTACATAGGTTGATTGATAAATATATTAAATAAAGTGCATTAATTTATAATGGCCATGCGAGACATTTAAAGCATCCCACTTAAAAAGGGTTAAAATTAATTCATTTTTTAGGTTAGAGTTTAGGAATTTTATATGGGGAGTTGAACCATAAAACCTTTTAAGGTTTTAATTAATTAGAATATTTCAGCTTTATCAGAAAGTGGGGATTCTCTCTAGAGTGAGTGATATGTATTTAGTTTAATTCATTTTATGTTTATAATTACTTAAGATTCAATTGCACTTCACACAAACAACACGCATAGCGGAAGTAAATTAAAGGTGTAGAAATGTGAATGAGACAAAACAATTTTTTACATTATTCAGTTATTAAACAATATAATCTATATCCATGATCCAGCAAAATCTAATCTTCTAAACAATAAACTCACTATCAAATACAAGATGAAATTAACCAAAACAAACGCTCTTTGTTACTAACTATTTTTTAACTTCTCCTAAAATAGTAGTTTATTGTTAGATTTAAAATATATTAAACATCTCACTTAATAATAGTTCAAGCTCCCCTTAAACTTCAAAGTTGAAATCCTTTTAGCATACGATCTTGAAATCCCTTCAAACAATGGTCCGAAGGCATTTCCTACAATCTGATCTATCAAACAAATATATAAGAAGAAAGATATAAGCAAACAAAAGAACAAAACTAGTAAAACAAGACTACAAACAACAAACAAGAACCTATGCAAAGCCAAATAAAATGGTCTTTAAAAATATAAATATTCATGTTTGCTCAGAATAATAAAAATAGTTTAAATATATAGTTCAAATAGATAAGATAACGACATGTATATATCATAACAATACACCTGTCAAATCAAAACAGAATCACAAAATTCAAAATACAATGTTCATAATTTCTATATAAATTTACAGAAAGCATTAGGAGGATTAGGCTGAATCCCATCATCATCAGCTTACTCTTTCAGCTTTAACTTTGAAGAGTAAAGATTTTTGTGGTGGCAAGGGTTATTCAACTGACCTTGTACAACTTGTAGGAGGAAAGAGGAAGAAAGAGAGAGCTTTTGAAGATTAGGTTTCTAAAAAAAGTTCTAATCTTAAAAAATTAAAAAAAAACGAAAACTAAGGAGAAAAGGTTATAAATAGCTAGCAGTTGCTAAACAATTGTGATTAAAAATCTAACCCATAAAGTTAAAAAAAAAACAAATCTAAAATTTTTGTATTTAATTGCCATCCATAAAATTTAAAACGAAATTAAATTTTGCTACAGAAAATTTTCCAACATTACATTCGGTATTGACTCCCAAGAACATTCAACTTGGAGAATTATGATAAAAAAAGCTTCCAAATAAATGGTCAATCGTGTGTTTCTGGCCTTTGAGAGGCATGTAGGGTTCACACCGACCAACTGCAATTGACTGGAGTTGTAATTGAAAAGAGAAAGCGATAAAGAGAAACCTAAAAAGGAAAATTAAGGAAAAAATCACAAAGTCCAAATGCAGAAATTAAGCAGTTTCAAAACTTGGACTAAGTATGAAATTACAATTGACTTATGACTTACCTAACTCATAATTAAAATATAAAAGCTTGTGTGTAACCATGAAGTGATTGAGCAATTGCGCTCAAATTCCTATACCTAATTTTTTTTTTTTTTTCACTATAGAGAAAGTTTAGTTGGTCGTAATTTTAATCATAAATTAATCAATCGAATCCATTTACGGCTAGACGCAATGGAGACATTGAATCTCAACAGTGCCCAAATTTGACCTCGATTTTCTTCGTCAGATTATAAATGTGTATGTATATGTGGAATTAATTTTATGAATCCTGTATTTTTCATTCTTATTATAAAGAAAATTAAATTATTATCATTTTTCTTCTTTATGTGATAACTTCATTGTTTATTATATTTATTGAAATAATTTAATACTAAAGAAATATTATGGTGGATTTGAGTCTGGTCTTGATCTATACATTATAAATTCATGAATCTAAAGTTGGAATTGGTTCCTATTTTTATAATACTTCTAGGATTTTGAGGAGAAAGAAGAAGAAGAAGGGGGGAGCTTGGGGATATGCAGAAATTGAAAGTAAAATTTAATGCTCTTTCATATGCCATGTGAAGATATAATAAATTTACAGTACGGCTGAATTCATGCACAAACTACAACAAATATTATTGATTTTCGCAGTCTCTAAAAGTTCTATTATAATACTAGCTTTTAAAAAATGAAGCATATATATATGGTGTTGAATTAATTGACATGCTTTGTACTACGTATAGTTAAATTATTGATTTAATGAATGATTGTTGGAAGAGACTATAATATATTAATTGAGCATTACTGGTTCAACATAAAATAGAAGTCACTCGTATCTTACATACATTAAATGATTAATATGCTAATACGTTTATACATATGAAACATGAATAATAAAATTATGGTATTTTAGGTTTGTCAATAAAAATCGTTATGGATGAACCATTTAGGGGGGATTAGTCAATTAATTATTTAATTTGTTAGGCAAGCAGCACCGATTTGTTACCATTCATAGGGTTAACTTTAGGAGTAAACTTTCTAGTTGTATGTTTAATTTTGAAATGAATTAACCAGCCTGAAAGCAAATTGCTTAGACCATTAGCCTGTATTATCCGCGCAAGTAAATTTCTTTCTGCTTAAATCTAGTGTTTCTGGATTGATTCATTTTCAAAGGAAAGAAACTTAAGTAAAAAGAAAATTTTTTGAGTGGGAACATCATTTTCTATATATTCGTTCAAAGAAATTTTATTATTTAAAATTAATTGTGCATAATGGTATTAAGTAAAGAATAAAATAATTAATAAAAATTAATAGGACTTGAAATTGCATAAGACATTTGTCTCATTTACTTTTATTTTAATTAGAACGACCATAAATTCGGAGATTTGTGGAAGTGCCTGCATATTAGGGTTTTTAAAAAACCCTAGTAGCGCGTAAAGAGCACAGCCAGGTGAATGGGGAGCTTGGTGGTTCAAACACAGTTGTCTCGTCGTACTTTAAAAAAACCTAAAGACAGAAGAAAATTAAAAGAAAGATATTGGTAATTGAATACACGAATCATAAACGTCAAATCCCAATTCTTGGATCCACGTAACCTAGACGCAGACTCGAGGATTTATTATACCTTTGTCGTACTTTATTTATGCTTCTTATTTTTTACTGCTTCTCCTCCTTATATTTGTTCTCGACATGACAAACATTACTTAATTTTTGATTCAGATTTTCTCCGTCTAAAACGTTTATTAAATTTTCATTAGAATTAATAATATTTCTCCAATCACCTGCTCATGTTTCAACATTGTTTTCTCATTACTGCTCGATTTTTAATTGGGGGGGTTAGTGATAAGTGGGCTCCATATAAATTGATATATATTATTATAAATTATCCTATGTTTTGGCGAATTAATGTTCTATATTCATGCAATTTTAATTTAATTTCTTTACGTTGAAACATAAAATTTGGAATCAAACAGAGACAAGATTAGGCATTTTTCGGACCATTTTTCTGATGCTATACTTATTATAATTAGAGCTAGACATTCCAAAACTTTGAAAAGAATAAAAAAAAAAAAAAAAAACTTTAGGAAGCATAAGCATACATAAACTGGTTCGTATGTAAAGATGACTGACAAAGGCCAAGAATTCCAAATTTATTTTAGATGCACCAGTCTTGTCATTAGATTTGTTGAGTACCTAGCTCTGATGATTAATTAACTAGAGAATATCAGTTCACATTTTGGGATATGTTAAAAAAAAACAAACTTTAATTGATATCTTGTAGTATTCTAAAATTTAATTTAATTTAATTTATAAGAAATCTCATTCGTCAACTAGCGCCATAATTTATATATTAACATCAAATGGAGTATGTTTAAAATCAAAAGTATCTTAAAATATTAGTTAAATTATTTGATTGAATTTTAAAAGTGTTTATTGGGTTTTCTATAAGTACTATTTAGTATTTTATAGCGAGTCTCTTTGATAAGTCGTTATATAAGATGTTAAATTTCAAAATTATCTTCATTATAGTTCATAAATTTGATTTGATTTATTGTTAAGTAATAAGCATATTAACTAAATTAATACTAGTAAACATCTTATATTTTTCTAATCAAAATAACTAACAAAATTTTCTATAAAACATATATTTCATAATTTCTATTCTATTAAACTTGGCACCAAGAAGACTTCTTATCGTCAAACTTATGAATTACACGCGCATAAGCTCTTTTAACTTTTTTATTGACGCAATAAGCTAATCCATGATCAAAATTCTTGTAGGTATAATAAATGGACAAAGTCCTGGCAGGTTGAACCAAATTTATGACATGTTTAGTTGAGAATATATTCGAAGCAATGAGTAGATGGAGTATGGTCCAAGTGTACGTAGTTAAACCCCTAATGCTTTTGCTCTCATTTCATTTATATCAATTATCAAATCATGCCGGCACAAAAATCACAATCTACCCAGATCTAAAAGGCCGTGCCCTCGCTATACGCCAAGTAATACGGAATCGGAAGTCAAGTGTGTCCCTTTCTCAGTACACAGATTTAAGATGAGGAAGGAAGGGTCTTCGGATTGGGATTGAGATTGGGATGAGATCTCGTGTGGCCTGGTCTCCAGGTCCAAACGCAGAGGGAAGGGTTTCAAGCTTGGAAGGGTCGCCGTATAGCTGTCGGCCACGAGGCCGCTGTCACATTCCATTGGGAATTGCTTTCTTTTCTGAAAATATATCCCCTTAAATCCCGGGGGTCTGTAATAAGCCAGACCCAGACCCACTCCTCTTTCCCCATTCCCCTTGCCGTCCTCTTAGCTGTTCTCTCACTTCTCCATTCCATTACTTAATTTCTACAGTTGTAATAGCACCCCGCCATTACCGGGGATAGGGTTCAAATTAATCGAAATTATAGTATTTCATTTCCTAGTACCTCAGTGATTAACATTAATATTAAAGCCGTAATTTCTTAGTTTTTAATTAGAGTTGCTATAGCAATGCTAGCAAGCGCGTGGGAGAGTTGTAGTAGGGAAGTCTGCTGATTGCTTGAGGCTTTTAATAAAGGGAAGTTCAGCTTGTTATTTAACCTTGTCCATCCCAATCCTAGAAAAAACTGAAAAGTCCTTCAAATTTTAGGTCAGCGGGCAGAGATAGCTTCAGGTTCTTGACGAAGTCCAGAGGGAAAAAAAGTACAAATTTATCTCTACATTTATCAAATCTCTCTCTCTCTTTCTTTCAATCAATGTCTGAAGTCTGAACTACTACTACGACTACTCAGACTAACATATCATTGATGTCATAAAAGCCAAACCCATCAGGCTATCCTTTTAAACAAGACAAAGTGCGAGAGAGAGGGGGGAGAGAAAATAGAAGCCAAGGAATGCAAAGCCTTGACTTGGCTTTGGTCGATTAGACTGGATCCGTTCTTGGAAGATCCACCAACTCTGCCTGCATATCGTTCTTTGTCAGCATCACACGTCCTCTCTCTCTCTCTCTCTATACTTTCAATGAAGGGTTATCTAGGGTTATGTTCCAAAGGGCCCTCTTGTTCACTACTAATTCCCACCGGTTGGTAAATATTGCAAAGACATCACCCCATTTTAACGTCCGCCGCCCCCATAACACTCGCTAGCCTTCATTGAACCTCGTCTAGTTACAGTCTTCGAAATTTTCAACTCATTTCTTCACTAAAACAAGACTGACACGATTTATAAAACAAAATTTTAGATTTTGTAACAAGAAATAAGAAACCCTAATGGCCTAATTAAAAAAACCGTCAATCTGAAGTTCAGGTGACCAAATTGAAATGCATTATAGGGATGATTAATTATGTCAAAGGAAGTAAGATTTAAGTAAATTGCCTTGTGGTTTAGTATTGCAGTAACGTATCAACAACCAATCTTTTGACATATAAACTGTTTTTATCTTAATTATTTTATATATTTCAATTAAATCAATACTTAAGTTAAGACGGTAAGCATTTGAAGTGTGAATTGTAAATACAAATAAATAAATCATAGTAGTTATCTTCATTAGAATTGACTAGCCCAAATAATTGAAACCACTAACCCTCCTATGACTCTTCCAAGTGCGTGCTCCAATTCTTCGTCGCTTAAATTGTCGTCTTTCAACATTAAATAATCAGTAATAATCTTTCTGATGATCTCTATGATAACATCACCCTCACCAATCATATTCCGTCTTCGGACTCCAAATTTCTGATTAACTTCCACTAATTACGTCCTCAAATCCGACGTCCCCACTGCCCTGTACTTTTCAAATCAACTCGGTTTAATATTCTTAATCACTTTATCTCATCGGTTTTATCATGTAACCTGTCACGTTATTGGTTTTCTAACATTATTAGGTCGGTAAATTTTCTAAATTAGACATCAAGTGTCCTTTAATAGCTCAGGATATTTTGATTGACAATAAAATACGATTTCATATTTTTAGAGAAATATCGAGTTATGAGTTTAAGTTTTGGGGTTTAAACGAGTTAATTTATACAAATTAGTTTATACTTAGCTGATGTTTATAAATTAAATTAAATTTATAAATATTTTAAATTTTAGACAGTTATTTATTTGATTAATATTCTTATAAATGATTAATAAATAGTTAACGTTAATAAAATACGACTTATAATTATATTTTTATTATTAAAATAAAAAAAAAATACTAAATTTTTTTATATTTACTTAAATTGTTATTATAACATTATGTAAATATATTTCAATTATATTACAATATAATTTAATTTTAAAAATAAATAAACAAATACCTTATAGGTATATATTTTATTAAAAATTTATATGAATAATTTTTAAATTCATTAAAACTAATATAAATAATATATTTAAATAAATGTAAAAAAGCAAATTATCAATAAAAAATATATATCAAAAAAATTAAATAGATATAATGTGATAATATATTTGATCAAAATAACTTACAAGCAAGGTATTTATAAATACTAAAATAAAAAATTAGTCCCTTAATTTTTTTTTTATTTTTTTTATAAGCCTAGCTTATAAACCCAAACTGAGATTTTAAACACCCCTTATGGATGATATATCAAGATTAGTTGTTAATTTTGTCTAATTTAATAATTGTGAAATCAATTACTAACGAGAAGTTTATTCCTATTTGATGTGGTTAAATGTTTAATTAGGTTGATAAGATAGTGGCATCCAATGAAACTGAAAAAGGATCTGACTTAAATATAAATTTTCGATCAAAAGAAAGTATCCCTTACTAAAAATTAATAATATTCTTTTTTGTTGCAAACATTTATATATAATCTATAAGATATGCTCTTACCCTTTTATCAATATGCTGTCAATCATTAAAATAATACTGATGATTAGAAAAAGTTATCAAACTAAAAAATTTATATTAATATGCAATTGATTAATTTTTTAAATGATGAAGAGAAGAATTATATATATAAAATAATATGAAGAGTACTATTTTAGCTTTTAGGGTAATTAATGATTAAAAAATAAAACAATTTTTAATTAATTTTTATTTTGATTTGATTATGAAAGATAGGTGATGATGGAAATGAGTAAACTAATAAACCTCGGATAATTTCTTTTCTTGTCCAATCATATTATATGACGAGCACTTGTTTAAGTTTTGTTGACAGGAGGATCGATTTCCTAATTAATTAATTAAAAAGAAAATCTGCAAATCTATTTGGATCTTTCTACTACAAAGTAGCACATATTTTGTTTTTCCTAGTTATTTGATATTTGCATATCATAATTTAGTAGGACTATTTTATAATTTAATATAGACTTGTTTCTCTAGTCAAAAAAGAATACTGAGTTATAATAATATAAACGCAAACATAAATAATTACGCCCCCAGATCGCCCACATAAAGATCAGCTTTGGTTCAGTTGTTTTTATTTATAAATTAATTGTCAAAATGAGTAGATATATGTATAATAACTATAATTTACAATAAGTCAAGTATTAAAATATGTCAGGTTATAAAAAGGTTGTTTCAAGAAAACATTATCAGAATCATCGAAATGAAGGGTGTGATCCTTATCAATATAAATTATTAATAGAAGTGAAAAAGAATTTAAAAGTGTTATTCTGAAGCTATGTAAACTATAACAACAAAGGATTAATAAGTTTCTAACTTGTGGTTAATAGATTCTAAGCAATAAAATTAGTGTTCCATCCATGTAACTCTTCAACTTTTATAACATTTTTTTGTCTACATATTAAACATAATATGCTTCTAAATGATTTGGCCAAACTTCAGGCTCTAATTGTGACTGCAATATTTAACAGATAAAACAAGACTTCTAATCCAAGTCTTTTTTTTTTTTTTCCTTCAAGTTCTTCTGCAGTCATATTCATTAACGATTTTTATTTTATTTATTTTAGTTTTTTCTCCATTTAATTGGAAATATATACAAACCAGTCATAATCGGCATCAAATTGAAATCCACTCGATCATGCATGGCATCTTTCCCATCAAAAACGGATTAGTAGCCAATTGATGGTGTTTTAGAATTTAATTATCCTTAATTAACCAACACCAAGATTAAATTCAAAGGTGTATCAAGTTTTATGTGAACAAAAGAACTCCACTATATTTTATAATGTTAATTAGCTGTATTAATTAGTTGATTGATTAATTTATTAATATAAAAAAACAACGAAACTCATCAGCATCATATTGACAAACACTTGCAAACCAGCTTTTTGAAAAATATAAATAAATATATGTATGCTTACACTAAAGCCAACTAGCAAACCTCATTTTACTATCAATCAACCGTTACCGCATAGATTCCTTGGTTTTAATTAATTAAATTAATTAAGGTAGCAAAAAGGAAAAGTTGACAGAAAATCATGGGTGCTACACTATGATCATGAGTGGCCCTGGTGGCTGATTATGACTCCATTGTCGTTTATTATCATATGCGGTCAGTTTTATCTGAATCTTAATCTCGTTTACCAAATAATTGTTATATAAATAAACAAACAAGTAGTCTAATTAATTAACATCTATTTGGTAAAACAAACAGTAAAGGATTTCTAGTTGCAGAAATATGGAAATTATTTATTTGTTCTTTGTCTCCTAATCCAATTATTGGCAGCATGGATGAGGCAATTTTTTCTCCAAACATTGATTAAAAAAATTGCAGAATATTTAAGCAAACAAAAAGAAATTATTTAACGAGTCATGAAAATGAATTGGGAGATACAAAGTTTCGTGGAGTTGCATATTAATTGCCCTAATTGTTGCAACTTAGAACAACACATCGATTTATTTCTTGCAATAAACATATATGAAATAAATCTAACGTGCATTAATATAATATTGTGGTATTTAAGAAGGACTGCTAATCGTCTTCAAACGTTTTATTTTATAAAGTAAAAGATTATGCTACAATTTATTTAAATTAAAACAGTATAAGATGTTGGCGGCGTGATTTCTGACCTCAAATTTAGAAATAGTTATTGTGATCGTAGTACTTTTTTTTTGTTGGGTAATTATCGTGATTGTAGTACTAATCGAGATATCGTATGTATCTTGTCAGTTAATAAAATATTCTTTACAGAATTTCAAGTGAATTAATCAAGTTTAACTCTGTTAAACTATACATTATGTGCTCTATAAAAATGTTACACGTTCACTTTGTTTTCTAAATATAGGATTCTATAATTGTTTTGTAGAAGGAAATATTTATATTGACCATAGTATAATAAAAAATAATAATACATAGTAAGAAAAACACTATTATGTGACTTTTCTTTCTTTAGAAAAGAAACTAACGTCATTAGACTTTAAATCCTGTAAAATTAATTTCAAATATTTAATTCTATGTATGATGCAGTATTTATGTTAGTTAACTTATTATCTTTTTATCAATAATATCAAATAAATAGGTTATCACTTAACTTTGAACCCAAATTTGGATTAAATTATCATAATCCAAAAGGTAAAAGAAAATATACGTGATGACAATTAATCTTGTATCAACACATAACAATAAAATTTTCCTTTTTCTAGTTGTGAATGTTCTTTAATTGTAGTAAGACTAATAAACAAAAGAAAAAGGAAGAAAATAAAGAGATGAAGTAGAAAAAGTTTCCCTATCTATTTTATTTCATCTTCTTACTTTTAGACTTGAAAGTCAAAATCAAATTCTCCCAAGCAAGGAATTGCTCAATCAAGCCTAAAGTTGGTAATAATGGTGACTTGACAGAAAAAAATAAAAATAAAAGACATTATAGGAAACAATATGTAAAGCACAAAAAATAGGCTTCCTGTATAAACAGATATAAGTAGATTTTAGAAGATAAATTCTTTTCTTGGTACTTTTTATTTATGTAATTTAATTTAAAGGTAATTTCATAGTACACACACACATATATATATTAAAATAGGTGTGAGAAAAAGTGGATGACAAATAAACTTACCTAATGTGTTCCACTAGTATTGACGTGGCGTGATTATTGGTTGATTATATCCTTCGAACATGGTACAAATATATTTTCCCCAGGGTAAAACTGACTTCAAAGAATGTTCATGTGATTTTTCAAATCGTTAGGAATAATACCAAGATCTCTCTCATGTTTGTTTTGATATCATAAAAGGACAACATGCTTTTAAATTTAGACCAAAAGATCTATTCCCACACAAGTTTTCCTTAAATGACAAAGTCTCACCCAAGAAATTACAAAAAGTTAAATATCCACTGATTGACTAAAATCAAGAAAGTATTTTTATCTTTTTGAAAGAAAATTTAAAAATAATAAAATTAATTAAACAAGTAATAAAAAAATTAATAATTAATATAAAATTTTAAAAAATTAATAAAATTTTAAAAAATTAATAAAATTAAAAAAAAATGGTGTTAACCTAACTAGGTGGCTAGAACGACTATTTGGTTCCCTTTGCTACCGACAATTTCGATAGTAAAGGTAGTCAAATCTCTTTCATAAAATCTGAGTGGCCAGATCTGATCAACTCTGTCATCTATAATGGTTTAAAATTGTCAGTTTTAAGTATTTTGACTGTTTCTATTTTTTTTCAATGGTGGAGGCGACTAGATCTAACCACATCCATAAAATTTGGCCAGATATTTGACGGTTAAATCTGGTCATCTCTATTATCGAGACAGTTAGACCTAACTACTTATAGAACAAGGTAACCTGGTTAATGGTAGTGACCGTTTTTAAAAATTTTATTTTATTTTTATATTTTTACAATTTTTTTGTTAATTTTTATGTTTTTAAAATTTTTTTGTTAATTTTATTAATTTTTTATTATTTTATATTAAATTTTATTTTAATATTAATATTATTTATTTTTATTGAAGGTATGTTAGTCCTTACAAAGCATAAGGCTGGGTATTTAGCTTTTTAAAACTTATTGGATGAGACTTTATCATTTAGGGAAACTTTGGTTGGGAATTAGTCGTTTGGCCTTAAATTTATCCAAAAACAAAACTCCTAGATTTCGATTTGTTAATTATATGGTTCTCAAGCAAAATTAACTGCATATCTTAACCAATTTGTAAGAAAATAAAACTGATAAGTTATCCAATTAAAAGAATTTATAAAAAGTTACTTTCATCAATCAATGACCATTGTAATTACAAAATCTAGTCCATGTTTGAATATCAGGGTCAACGGTTGAATTTTTCAACAAAAATAATACGAAGTCTATATTTACACATGTTTGTTAATATTTGTTGCCTAGTGGATTGTTAGATCAATGTGGAAAAAATTATTCATTTTTTATAAGAATTTTATTATTATATTGACTCTGTAATATCATGACTAACTTTCTCCTTACCTAGTTAACTAAATGAACACACTTATCATTATTATTTGAACACGATATAAATAATCTTAGATAGCCTCTTTATTTATTAGGATACAAAAATTTCATTAAGGGAGTTAGAGGGTACAATGGTTGGAGTTAAAATAATGTGTTTTATGAAGGAAACATTGCATTTCCACTTTGATATTAAAAGGAGCATAGTGGTTTTAAGAGATATTTTTCTCTCTTTCATTTAATAAATACTTTTTCTTTCTTGAGGCTTATGAAGGATGTTAGGGTATATTATCGGCAACGATAGATTTGACAATGAAACAAAGATTTGCAATCAATGATAAGAGTTCTATTTCATTTTGATTTTAAGTCAAAATTAATTGAGGCCTTTTAACATAAAGCCTTGGTTAGGCCCTCGTTTGTCAAAATCTATTAGGTGGAAAACCAAGTGTTTATTTGTGTTGTGTCCAACTAACTAATGAACGAAGTTTATTTGCCAAATTGAAGGTATAATTCATTATAAGCTAAGTAGGGATAATGTTGGACCCCTGTGTGTTATAATGAAAAACTTAGGTTAAAATATTTGAATTATCCTATAAGGGGGAACACACAACATTGTTGAATTGTATAATCATTCGTGCATCAGGAAGTAACGATGCACGATCATGCTACTTTTAAGTGCATGACCATGTGTCATAATATAATGATACACTACTAGAGTCTTCTATGCAAGCCCAATCATGCTCGTATTATATAGACTTCACTAGGTACATGCTTGTGTAGAAAAGTTCACGCGCCCGTGCAAAATGAAAAAGTTTCATCATATGATGATTGTGCAAGTATTGTAAACAAAATCGTATGAACTTATAAAATTCTAAAACATCAAAGAGATGAAGATACATGACCGTATATATGAAGCACACGCCTGTGTAGGATTTACACGATAAGAAAAATTTGACCGTTGGACTACGCTTATTCAAATGAGCACAACAATGCAACATAGACATGCGATCATGCATCTGCCTAAATTCACTTCATTACTCTCAAATCAGTTGTAACAACTACTTCTTTTCATCTCCTATAAATTCCAATTGATTTGAGATTGTAAGGGTTAGAAAATTAGGATTTATGTTTTCATTCTTCTATTCTCTAAAGTCTTCTCTATTTTCTCTCTCTATAACTTAAGTTTATATACTTTAAGAGAAATGGTATGTACAAAATTTGTTGTATTAGCCTATCACTAGGCATATTTCTTTTCTTTGATTTCAACAACCCTTGTGTGCAACTTGTAAAGCTAGTATAAGATAGAATCCCGTAAAACTATGTTAAATACACAATCTCTTGTATTAAAACTAGTGTAAAAAGGATGAAATCCTTTATTCAGAAACTATTGTATCTTTAAGGTTGGAGATAGTGAAAAAAAATGCTTTAAATGGGGTTGTTTTGATGAGTGAATGTAGGGAGCTTGTGGAAAAACTCCAAACCACTATAAAAATTGGTTAAGCAAACTTTTTCTCTTCTCTCTTTATTTTATGTTTATACTTATATTGTTTTTTTACTTGGTTATATTTACTGTTTATTTGGTTGAAAATTATTTTGATTGTTGGGTGAAAAAGTTTTAAGTTTTTGTAGGTTTTCTAAAATCCTATTTACCTCCCTATCTAAGATTATATTTGAGCTATTTTTGGGTTTAACAATTGGTATTAAAGCTTTGACTCTTGTTTTCAAAAAATCTAACGATTTTAAAATCAAATTCTTTTTAAAAATGACAAATTTGTTTCCAAAGCCTACTTTTGAGGAAGGAAGAAGTTATATTAGGCCACCCTTATTTTGTGGAAAAAAACTATAGTTAATAAAAAATTTGTATGAAATTCTTTGTTCAGTCTATTAATTATAAGCTTTGAAAAATTATTAACAAGGGTGATTTTGTTCCCATAGATCCAAAAATGAATATGCCTAAAGACAAAAATAACTTGATGAAAAGATGAATTAATTATGAGCTTAAATTTTAGGGCATGAAATTTACTGTTTGGTGCTTTAAATGCTATGAAATTTAATCGTGTGTTTTCTTGTGAAACAGGAAATGAGACTTAGACTATTCTTTAAATGACACATGAAGGAACGAATCTAGTATGAGAGTCTAAGGTGGAGCTATTTTTCATCATTATGAACTATTCACAATAAATAAGGAGGACAATATCATAAAAATGTACAAATGGTTTTCGAATCTGGTGAATGACTTGAGAGGATTGAGAAAGAAATTTAAAACCATTAAGTTGGTCAAAATGATATTAAGGTCATTGTTGAACGCTTGGAGTACGAATGTGACGACAATTGAGGAATCAAATGACTTGACTAAGTTGGGCAAGGATGAGCTGATTGGGAGTCTTTTGACTCATGAAATGAATTAGATGCCTAAGACAAATAAGAAAGAAAAAGAAGAATATAACACTCAATGTTGATGAGAGTTCAAGTGAAGATGATGAGGCATTAACAAATGAAGAGAGCTCAATGGATGAGAAAGATCTAAAAATGCTCTTAAAGAAGTTCAAAAAATTTCTCTCTACGAAGAATAAGAAGAAAAATGAGAAATAGGTTATTTGCTATGAGTACGGGGAGGAAAAGTATTATCAGTAAAATGCTCTTAGACAAATAAGAAGAAATCTAAAAAGAAAGCTTTTGTCACTTAAAGTGGGAAGGACTTAAATCAAAGTGGGAAGGACTTAAATCAAATGAGGATGAATGAGTTTCCTTTTGTTTCTACATCGAAAAAGAGAGATAAAGATTTGGTATAGAAATGTCATCAATAAGTAAGGTTTAAATTACTTAATTAGTTATATGTGATTGATGATGATGGATGGATGCCATGTTATGATGATGCTTAGTTGAATAAATGACTGCTTGTTTGATTGAGTGATTAAATTAAATTGAATGCAAGTATGTTGTATAAGCATATGTTTATGTTGCAACATTCGAAAATTTGGAATTCATGTAAAAAATGAGTCAAATTTTGACTGTTTTGATAACAAATGACATGAATTCATAAATTGTTGTCCTCTATGATCAAAATATGCAAATTTGATGTATTTGTAGTGTTCTGATCAAATTTTATGCATAAAAATTCATTTCTCTTATATTCCCCAAAAATTGCATAAATGGGTTCATATATGTCAATTGCATTTAAAATGACGTTAAACATATTTGAAATATGTTTTAAATTACTTTCAATGATTTGAAATGAATTAAAATCAATTGTGAATTTTTTGGTATTGTTTTAGAAAAATTTCCCTATGTTGAAACTACATTTAAAGTACAAAATTTTGTGTTTTAAAGTCATACAAGATTGTGCACTTGATATACACGACCATGCATGTATCATTTTCCTAGTCACGGGATCGTGCATGAATGATATATGACCGTGCATATCTTGTACGTTGACATATACAATCGTGCTTGAGACTAACTATGGAAACTTTTCCAAGTTCTCAAATTCTTAGGTTTTCTATAGATATTTTCCCTAAATTTTAATGATCATATCTTTTGCATGAAAATATTGATTTTATTGAAGTCATCCATACAAAAAGATGAGGAAATGAAAATTGAATACTATTTGATTATTTTTATATGCTTATGTAAGGAGGAGTACCCTTGTGTTAAAATTATGTTTGAAAGGATAGAATTTATTCTTTAAATGGTACTTGATTTGATAAAAATGTTTTAATGAAGGGGAAAAAATTTTCTTATGCCTTAAAATGAAAAATTTTAATATAAATTTTTGATTTATAACAAAATGGGGATAAATATAGGGTATGTTAAACAATTTAGAATTTTATTTGTGCTAATATAAATATTTTTTTTATTTGATTAGGTTATGTGCTTAAATGCATTTTAACATAAATTTTGTTATCAATAAAAAAAGAGAAAGATTGTCAGACCTTTGTGTGTTTTGAATTGATAAAAAACTTAGGTTAAAATATCTGACTTATCATTGCATGTATTGATCAATGACAAAGAGGACAAAAAGTTTAATTTTATAGGCTTAGCCAAGCATACAACCATGTATGTATTGGTCATATGACCGTGTATATCCTATAAGAAATACACATAACTTAGTTAAGTCGTACAAGCATCTATGCATCAAGAAACAAGGATACACAACTATGCCACTTTTGAGTGCATGATCATGTGTCATAATATGAGGACATACCATTAGAGTCTCTTGTGTAAGCCTAGTCATGCTCGTGTTGTATAAACTTCATTGGGTACATGCCTGTGCAAAAAAGTTCACACGCTTATGTAATATGAAAAAGCTTGATATTGTGGCGATCGTATAGGTATCGTGCATAATATTCTATAGGCTTTTAAAATTTTAAAGCATTGAAGAGATGAAGACACACGAGCATGTGTGTAGAACACACAGTTGAACAAGGTTAGCATGATAGGAGAAATTTAACTATTGGACTATACTTGTTAAAGGGAGCATGACCGTACAGTATAAACACACAACCGCGCATTTGTCCAGATTCATTTTAATGACTCTCAAATAAGCTACAATGACTATTTCTTTCTATCTCCTATAAATTCTAACTGATTTGAGATTGTAAGGGTTTAAGAATTAGGCTTTACAATTTCATTCTTTTATTCTCTAAACTTTTTTCCACTTTCTCTCTCAAGAACTTAAGTTTCTATACTTTGATAGAAATTATTTACACAAAATTTGTTGTATCAACGTATTAAGAGACATATTTCTTTTCTTTTATTTCAACTCCTTAGGTGCAATCCCATGAAATCAGTGTAGGGCAAAATTGTAAGACACCTCAGAAGGGTATTACTGTTCACTATTTAATAAAATAATAATAAATAAATAAAGAAAATATGGTCAATAATACCCGACCGAAATGCTTAACTGAACTAAAATATCGCAGCGGAAATACCTGTGGTACATTGTATACATACATATATACATGCCCAAATAAAACTTGCATATATTAAAATATTCGCGGAAAACATATACATGTGCATACAACAAAACTGAAGTAAACTGGATCCCAAACGGCAGCCATCTCCTCCTCCCAGCTCCCTACAACTCACCTGCAAAAAGAAAGGAAAGTAGGGAGTGAGTGATAAAATCACCCAGTAAGCACTTCATATCCACTAACCCTAAACCACCCTTCTCGAAGGATTCCACAACACCCCACACAGAACAAACTCCAACTGGCAACAATTCTGACAAACACACCTTCGCTGACCGGATACTACCTCATACCCAGTCGTAAAATACGTATATGAGTATACGTAAACAACCGAGAGTGAAGAGTAATCCGAACCGGACACTCGACTCTCCAAACTCTGATACGGATACTCATAACTGCACTGATCTGAACTGATACTGAACTGAAACTGAACTGATACCGATCTGAAACTGATACTGAACTGGTACTGATACTGATCTGATACTGATCTGAACTGAAACTTACGTGTCACTACGTGGCTTATCGTATTCTGTTCAGTTACTGTCGTTTACTGTCTTATCATTCTCGGAATAATATGCTGATGTGTCATATAACAATGACATGCTATGCAATAAGCTGAAAACATAGCTAGGCCTGGGCCTGCATGCTGAAAATAGTTTCCTGAAAACGGTTCATGAAAACTATGCTGCTGGATCCTGGGATCCCATAACTGAAAATCATGCAAAAGCTTTATCTGAAAGCTATGCAGAAAACTGTGTACCCTGGGGTACCTGATATGCTGAAAACTGTGCTGCACAGACTGATGAATACAGGGATTCGGCACCTTGGCCATGTGAGTTTCCTCTGCAAACACGTGCCACAAACTGTATGGCCCACGTGATGCCATCAGGCCTGGGCCTGGAAACATATCTGAACTGAGCGCCTCGCGCTATACTCATCTGATCCTCGGACCAGGAAAACATAAACTGCTAGCTGAGTAACCCGGCACACGCCAATACATAGAGCTAGTATAGAGTATATAACTCCTGGTGACACGGGTGCTAAAACTCACAAGTGCTCCCTCGTATTCACCTCTGAAAACTGTGTTTTTCAACTGAAAACATGAATTCGGATCCTCGGATCCGTCTCTGAAAACTCTGAATGGCATGCCATGTTATGCATATGCATATGATGCATCATGAAGTCTTAATTGAGCTCAATTTACTGTTTACTATCCATTGGATAGGGTTTACTGTGCACATTTCTCAATTAAAGCTTAATATCTCATTTTGGCCTGACGCACGGGCGTGCGTGTCGTGTGCACGGGCGTGCATGAACTCGCACGGGACCGTGACCAAATCGTGCATATGGTCGTGCGCGATTCTGGAATTTCAAAGCATTTCCTCACATTTCACTGGGTGCACGGGCGTGCATGAACTATGCACGGTCGTGACCCCTCAAATTAGGTCACGCACGGGCACGTAAACACGGCCGTGACCATGCAGAATACGCAGCGTGCACGGGCGTGCCCCTCGGGTGCACGGGCGTGCGTCCTGCTCTGCACCTCCATGACCACTCGGAATCAACACGATTCCGGCCACAAACACAACCCAAACTCAAATCAAGCATAAATCACATGCCAAACACTTCAAATAACCATGAATACTCTTCCAGCAACTCCAATACCAAGCAAAACATCAAACCCGAACTCATGGCATACATAAACATACTTTCTCACACATCCATGCGAATAAGCACAAATCAACAATATAATCATCCCAAATCATCATCAGCACACACTGATAACATCACAAGCATGCTGGAAACGCAACTCATGCCTCAAACAAGCATCAAACCGAATCAAAACAGCAAGGGAAAGAGGAAGAAGTGCCTACCTCTTGACATGCTTTCTCTCTCAAGAAGATCACGAATCAAGCTTGCTTTGAAGATCAAGGAAGCTGCTCTCCACTTCTAGGGCGTGAATCCTCTGAAAATCGAAGGAAATTTGGGTGAAAAATGAGTTTGGAAACGGATAAACTCGACTTAAAGCGAAGACAGCTGGAAAAGTGCACATGCACGGGCGTGCATCTCTCATGCACGGTCGTGCATGGCAGGAAAATTGCAAAAATGTCATTTTCCCGCGCTCGCATGCAAATCCATCCAAACGGATCCATGCACAAGCCCTCAAACTCAACAAAACCCACAATTTCACCCCAAAACTCTCTCACAACCCTAGAAATCTCAGAAATCCCAAACTGAACCCAGATTAGGAAGCCGAAAAGACCAAACTAACCCTGGGATGTTACAATCTCTCCCTCTTATAAGAATTTCGTCCTCGAAATTACCTGAAAAGCTCGGGATACTGATCTCTGATCTCAGATTCCATTTCCCACGTGGACTCTTCCACACTCTGATTCCTCCACAGAACTCTGACCAAAGGAATCTCTTTATTTCTCAGCACTTTAACTCTGCGGTCTAGTATCTGAACTGGCATCTCCTGATAACTCAGATCCTCTGTCAATTCCAACTCTGGAAGCTCAAGCACATGAGAAGGATCTCTAATGTACTTTCTCAGCTGAGACACATGAAAGACATCATGGAATCTGTCCATACTGGCCGGCAATGCTAATCTGCACGCAACTGGGCCAACTCTCTCCAGGATCTCATAAGGTCCAATGAACCTAGGGGCCAACTTCCCCTTCTTGCCAAATCTCAACACGTGACGGTAAGGAGCGACTTTCAGGAATACGAAATCCCCGACCTCAAACTCTAACTCCTTACGCCTCACATTCGCATAACTCTTTTGGCGATCCTGGGCCTGTTTCATCCTCTGCCTGATTACCCTGATCTGCTCAATCATCTGTTGAGTCATCTCTGGACCCACTGCTGCTGATACTGAGTCTCTCTCCCCAATCTCATCCCAATGCAAGGGAGATCTGCACTTCCTACCATAGAGTGCCTCGAATGGAGCCATCTGAATAGTTGATTGATAACTATTATTATACGCGAACTCCATCAATGGCAATAAGTCAACCCAACTCGTCTGGAAGTCTAAACAACAAGCTCTGAGCATATCTTCTAGAATCTGGTTCACCCTCTCTGTCTGACCATCTGACTGAGGATGATAAGCTGAACTGAAGTGTAATCGAGTCCCAAGTGCTCTCTGTAAACTCTTCCAGAAAGCTGACAAAAATCTGGAGTCACGATCTGACACAATCGCTCTGGGAACTCCGTGCAGTCTGACTATCTCCCTGACATACAACCGACCCAACTGATCAGTCGACATGCCATCTCTAACTGGAAGAAAGTGAGCAGATTTACTCAACCTATCCACAATGACCCATATACCAGTAAATCTCTCTCTAACTCTGGGTAATCCGGATATGAAATCCATGGAAATGCTCTCCCATTTCCACTCAGGCACACTCAAAGGCTGCAACAACCCTGATGGTCTCTGATGCTCAGCCTTAACCTGCTGACACACCAGACATCGAGCCACAAACTCGGCTATATCTTTCTTCATGCCCGACCACCAGAAGTTTCTCTTTAGATCCTGGTACATCTTGGTACTGCCTGGATGCGCTGAATACGCTGAACTGTGGGCCTCTGACAAGATTCTCTGCCTCAACTCTGAGTCATCTGGAACACAAACTCGGCCCCTGAATCTCAGAATCTCGTCTCTGATCTCAAAATCTAGCACTGTGCCCTCTGACACTCTCTGTACCATCATCTGTACCCACTGATCTGATCTCTGTGCCTCTCTGATCTCATCTGACAAAGTAGACACAATCTGAAGCCTCGAAAACCCAGCTGACACAATCTCTATCTGTTCTCTGATGACCTCACTCTGAAGCTCACTCTGAACAGACAAACTGGACAAGGCAACTCTGCGACTCAAAGCATCTGCAACAACATTTGCTCTGCCCGGGTGGTATCTGATCTCACAGTCGTAATCCTTGACTAACTCTAACCACCGTCACTGCCTCATGTTCAATTCCTTCTGGGTGAAGAAGTACTTCAAACTCTTGTGATCTGAGAAAATGTAGCACCTGACCCCATACAAATAATGTCTCCAAATCTTGAAAGCAAAAACCACAGCTGCAAGCTCCAAATCATGCGTAGGGTATCTCATCTCATGATCCTTCAATTGCCTGGAAGCATAGGCAATCACCCTACCCGCTTGCATCAACACTGCACCAATCCCCTGGTGCGAAGCATCTGTGTAGATCTCATAATCTAGCCCCTCCTGAGGCAAAGCTAACACTGGTGCAATAGTCAATCTCTGCTTTAATTCTTGGAATCTGGCCTCACACAAGTCTGTCCAAACAAACGGATTCTCTTTTCTGGTCAATGCTGTCAACGGTCTTACCAAACTGGAAAACCCCTGAATGAACCGTCTGTAATAGCCTGCCAATCCCAAGAAACTGCGAACCTCTCTGACTGTACTCGGCCTCGGCCAACTCAAAATAACCTCAATCTTAGCCGGATCAACTGACAAACCCTCAGCTGAAATGACATGGCCCAAGAATACCACACTCTGCAGCCAAAATTCACACTTACTGAACTTGGCATACAACTGCCTATCCCTCAATCTCTGAAGCACATACCGGAGATGATCCACATGCTCCTCAACACTCCTCGAATATACCAGAATGTCATCGATAAATACAACCACGAATCCATCGAGACAATCATGGAATACTCGGTTCATCAAATCCATGAAAATCGCTGGAGCATTCGTCAACCCAAATGACATCACTACAAACTCATAGTGGCCATATCTGGTTCTGAAAGCAGTTTTCGCTACATCTCTGTCAGAAACTCTGTCCTGGTGGTATCCTGACCTCAGATCAATCTTCGAAAAGACTGACGCCCCACTGAGCTGGTCAAACAAGTCATCTATCCTCGGCAACGGATACTTATTCTTCACTGTGGCCTTATTCAATTCTCTGTAATCAATACACATACGCATGGAGCCGTCTTTCTTTTTCACAAAAAGAATAGGAGCACCCCACGGTGAACAACTAGGCCGAATAAATCTCTTCTCTAACAGTTCTTGCAACTGTTTCTTCAATTCCTGAAGTTCTGCTGGAGCCATTCTATAAGGAGCTTTCGAAATCGGAGCTGTCCCTTGGAGCAACTCAATACTGAACTCAAGCTCTCTCTCTGGTGGTAACCCCGGTAACTCCTCTGGAAATACATCGGGAAACTCGCAGACAACTGCCATCTGCTCAACACTAGGTCCACTGATATCCCTACTGACGACATTTGCTAAGTAGCCAACACAACCCTTACTTAGCATCCTCCTGGCCTGAACACACGAGATCAGCATGGTCTCCACTTTACCCTCTCCGAAAACAAACTGATCAGAGCCTACATGGAGTCTAACCTTTTTCTTCTGACAATCGATCTCAGCTCCGTACCTCGTCAGGAAATCCATACCTAGGATCATGTCAAAATCACTCAACTCTAACATGATCAGATTTATCATCAATGATCTGCCCATGATCACAACCTCCTGATCAAACAATAACTGGTCACTATACATCACACTCCCATCAGGCATCTCTATGCACACACAACTCTCTGCCACACTAGGGGTCAACTCTAATCTCTCAACTACCCCTCTCGAAATGAAACTATGGGTGGCACCACAATCAATCAAAACAAACAAGGGAGTATCAAGTAAGAACAACTGACCAGTCACAGCATGTGGAGTAGCCTCTGCCTGCTCCTGCCCCATGGCATACACTCTGGCTCGACCTCCACCTCCACCTGAAGTCCCTGCACCTCCGCCTGGTGCACTAGCTCCACCATCACGACGACGACGATCAGCTCCTCCAGCTGAACCGCCTCCCCTCCTGAAGAAGCCTCCCCTATCTCTGCCTGAACCAGGCCTATTGGAACCTGCTCCTCCTGCTCCGCCTGATCCACCTGATCCACCTCGAGCTGGACACTCAGATATCTTATGCCCAGGCTGACGACATCCGAAACACACTGGCTGTCCAATCAAGCACTCTCCACTGTGCCTCCTGCCACACCTCTGACACATCGGTGGCTGACCTCTAGTCCTCTGACTCTGAGCACTCTTACCAGACCTCCTCTGCTGCATAGGCCTCTTACCTCTATCTCTATCACTGCCTCTCTCAGACTGCCCAGAAAACATACCCATCCCTTGCAGGCACATCTCTGATCTGGTCGCTCTCTCCAGAGCATCACTGAATCTCTGCGGGGGATGCTCTCCTGTCAGAACATCTCTAGCAATAGCTGGATGCAACCCATGGATAAATTTCTGAACTCTGCCAGCCTCTGTACCCGCTAAACTCGGAGCAAATCTGGCCAAAGCATGGAACCGAGTCGTATATTCTCTGACCGAACTTAAGCCCTGCTGTAACTCAATGAACTCTCGAGCTCTAGCATATGCAGTCCCTGGGCTCCTGAATTCACTCTCAAACATTGCCCGAAACTCTTCCCAAGAAAGAGACTCCTCATCCACTTTAGCCCTTGCGAGATTCCACCAAGACCTCGCATCACCTCTGAACATGAAAACTGCATATCTGATCTTCTCTCGATCAGACATGGAAAACAGGCCGGTCACACTCTCAACCGCCTCCATCCACTCTTCGGCAACTGCCGGATCTTTACTGCCCACAAATTTCGGAGCTTGATGAATACCCGGAAGGCTGTAGATCGGGTGAACTCTCTCTGAACCACTGATGCTAATCGTATCAGACCCAGAACTCTGCCCCTGAAACTCAGGTTGTCTTCTCTTCGGCCTCTGATGAACTTCATCCTCGGCTGGCTGTTGAGGTCTTTCCCTCATCATTTCTCTGAAGATTCGCCTGACATCTGCTTCCCCAAAAGTACTTTGGGCGGCCTGCGGTCCCCTTCTATCACCACTACCACTTCCACTACCACTCGAGGGTTCAACTGAAGTACTGTCCTCATCCTCGGATGATCTCGGAACACGGCCTCTCCTACCTCTCCTATCTGAAGAAACCACAGAACATTAGGGTCAACAAGCACAAAACAGATACTACTGTACTTACACCGAGAGGAAGACGAGCTCTGGCTGCTGGGATACGCTGAAATACACACATATGCACTTTGAAAACAATGCAATTCACACATATGTACACAGTTTTCGCTTGATACCGCTCTGATACCAAAAATGTAAGACACCTCAGAAGGGTATTACTGTTCACTGCTTAATTAAAGTAATAATAAATAAATAATAAAAATATGGTCAATAATACCCGACCGAAATGCTTAACTGAACTGACATATCGCAGCGGAAGACTAGAAGTACAATGTATAAATACATATATACATGCCCAATTAAAACTTTCATATTAAAATATTCGCGGGAAATAAATATGTGCATACAAATAAAACTGAACATAGTGGATCCCAGAAGGCAGCCATCTCCTCCTCCCAGCTCCCTACAACTCACCTGCAAAAAGAAAGGAAAGTAGGGAGTGAGTGATAAAATCACCCAGTAAGCACTTCATATCCACTGACCCTGATCCAACCCTTCTCGAAGGATTCCACAACACCCCACACAGAACAAACTCCAACTGGCAACAATTCTGACAAACACACCTTCGCTGATCGGATACTACCTCATACCCAGTCGTAAAATACGTATATGAGTATACGTAAACAACCGAGAGTGAAGAGTAATCCGAACCGAACACTCGACCCACCAAACTCT
Source organism: Anacardium occidentale (assembly GCA_026122585.1). NCBI lineage: Eukaryota > Viridiplantae > Streptophyta > Magnoliopsida > Sapindales > Anacardiaceae > Anacardium > Anacardium occidentale. The sequence goes on from JAJEJH010000004.1 coordinate 334,970, forward strand.
GCTACGGATACTCATAACTGCACTGATCTGAACTGATACTGAACTGATGTAGAACTGATACCGATCTGAAACTGATACTGAACTGAAGCTTACGTGGCTTATCGTGTACTGTTCAATTACTGTTATTTACTGTCTTATCATTCGTTGAATGATATGCTGATGTGTCATATAACAATGACATGCTATGCAATAAGCTGAAAACATAGCTAGGCCTGGGCCTGCATACTGAAAATAGTTTTTCTGAAAACTGTTCATGAAAACTAAGCTGTTGGATCCTGGGATCCCATAATTGAAAATCATGCAAAAGCTTTATCTGAAAGCTATGCAGAAAACTGTGTACCCTGGGGTACCTGATATGCTGAAAACTGTGCTGCGCAGACTGATGAATACAGGGATTCGGCACCTTGGCCATGTGAGTTTCCTCTGCAAACACGTGCCACAAACTGTATGGCCCACGTGATGTCATCAGGCCTCGACCTGGAAACTAAACTGAGCGCCTTGCGCTATAAACTCATCTGATCCTCGGACCAGGAAAACATAAACTGAAAGCTGAGCAACCCGGCACATGCCAATACATAGGGCTAGTAATGAGTATATAACTCCTGGTGACACGGGTGCTGAAACTCACAAGTGCCCCCTCGTATTCACCTCTGAAAATTATGTTTTTCAACTGAAAACATGAATTCGGATCCTCGGATCCGTCTCTGAAAACTCTGAATGGCATGCCATGTTATGCATATGCATATGATGCATCATGAAGTCTTAATTGAGCTCAAATTACTGTATACTATCCATGGATAGGGTTTATTGTGCAAATTTCACAAATTAAAGCTTATTCTCAATTTTCTACCTGACGCACGGGCGTGCGTGGTCGCGCGCACGAGCGTGCATGAACGTGCACGGGACCGTGACCCTGGTCGTGCGCTGGTCGTGCGAAGTTCTGGAATTTCAAAGCATTTCCTCACATTTCACTGGGTGCACGGGCGTGCATGAACTATGCACGGTCGTGACCCCTCAAATTAGGTCACGCACGGGCACGTAAACACGGCCGTGACCATGCAGAATACGCAGCGTGCACGGGCGTGCCCCTCGGGTGCACAGGCGTGCGTCCTGCTCTGCACCTCCATGACCACTCGGAATCAACACGATTCCGGCCACAAACACAACCCAAACTCAAATCAAGCATAAATCACATGCCAAACACTTCAAATAACCATGAATACTCTTCCAGCCACTCCAATACCAAGCAAAACATCAAACCCGAACTCATGGCATACATAAACATACTTTCTCACACATCCATGCGAATAAGCACAAATCAACAATATAATCATCCCAAATCATCATCAGCACACACTGATAACATCACAAGCATGCTGGAAACGCAACTCATGCCTCAAACAAGCATCAAACCGAATCAAAACAGCAAGGGAAAGAGGAAGAAGTGCCTACCTCTTGACATGCTTTCTCTCTCAAGAAGATCACGAATCAAGCTTGCTTTGAAGATCAAGGAAGCTGCTCTCCACTTCTAGGGCGTGAATCCTCTGAAAATCGAAGGAAATTTGGGTGAAAAATGAGTTTGGAAACGGATAAACTCGACTTAAAGCGAAGACAGCTGGAAAAATGCTCATGCACGGGCGTGCATCTACCACGCACGGTCGTGCATCCCGGGAAAATTACAAAAATGCCATTTTCCCGCGCTCGCATGCAAATCCTCTCAAACGGATCCATGCACAAGCCCTCAAACTCAAGGAAAACTCCACTTTCACCCCAAAACTCTCTCACAACCCTAGAAATCTCAGAAATCCCAAACTGAACCCAGATTAGGAAGCCGAAAAGACCAAACTAACCCTGGGATGTTACATGTGTGTGTGTATGTGTATCTGTACTGACACTAACTCTCTATATAGCGAGCGTGCTACTCACAGGTGCCCCTTCGTATTCATCCCTAAAAGATGTTTAGAGCATTTTATTTTCTAATTTAAAAATATGCATTTAGATCTTTAAATCATTTTCTGAAAATACTGATATGACATGTCATGTCATGATATATTCAGAATGAATAATATTGTATAATTTTATTGTATCCTAATGTTTTATGGTTGTTATATTGGATTTCCTATGTTTTGTGCTTTAATCTGAGCTTAAATTTGCATTTCTGCCTAATACAGGGTCGTGTATGCCTAAACACACGGTCATGCATAAGTTGCATGGTCATGTGTTTGGTCGTGCATGAAGTCATGTTAAGTTCTAAGATTTCATGTCTTATTTCTGATTTTATAAAAACATACAATCGTGGCCTCCCCTTGCATGGTTATGACCTTGCTCAAATCCAGTCGGGCATAGTTTCATGAATACGAATGTGACCTTCCAAAACAGAACTGTACGGGTATGCATCCTATGGGCTGACAATCATACGTCTCGCTTTGTTTCACCATTTCCATGGTTGAATAAGTTTAATCCCATCTAATCTCATTTCAAATGCAAATCAAACATCATCAACTATATTTCACATTCAATGCACTTCATAAACACAAGCTTATTATATCAATAACAACAATTCCCATAATCAATCATCCAAAACTTTTTAAAATCACTTATATACAAACATACATACAAAACATGTTTCTAAATAACAACTTCATCATCATCACTTTCATATTAACATTTCTTCACTTAATCATGCCACTGAAATCATAAACATGCTGGAATCATCGTCAATACTAAAAAAAAAAAAGAGCAATTATATGCAAATAAAGCAAAGGAAAGAGGTAAAGAAACACTTATCTCTTGCCATGACTGGTCAAACTTATTTTTCTATCAAAATCTCACTTTTTAGCTAGATTGGGAATCTCTAGTTGTTGATTTTCTCTCTTAGGGTTGGGATTCTCTAAGAATTAAAAGGAAATTTGGGTGAAAATGGTAATGAGAAAGAGAAAAGCATGACGTTAAGTAAGGCGGCGGACAAGCAGATATGCATAGTCGTGTTCCCTAAGATACATGGTTATGCATGGCTAGAAAAATAAAGAATTCTATTTTCCTAAGCTTTGCATGAAAAGACCTCCTAACAGGATTCATGCGCATATTACACATACTCTTAAAATTGATTATTTTACCCCTAAACTTTTTTAACTCTATTTATATCATAAACTCTCACTTCTAATCCCAAATTTAGCCTAAAAGAACAATTCTAATCTTGGGATGTTACAAATGCATGAGAGCACATTCTGTGTTTATTTTCTCAGATTATGTAAAATGATGCAATTAGATAAAGATCATGGATAATTATCTACTTAGGATGATTTACAACTATACATGGATCATGTAGGCCATGATAAGGCCAGATCATCCATTTTAACCTTATCCAAATCTAATTCAAACATATTTAATAAACATCATGGACATTTAGCCAGTTATTTTAACTTTTAACCATAATTGATTGAATACAATAAATCCTCTAAAATTTGTCTTAAACCCTTTCCTAAAGATTTAGCTCAATTTTGACTTCAAATCGTATTGAATCCAATCACTATTCGAGACTCAAAATCATCTATCCAAAATAAGGATTTGATTCATCTTAAAAAATCCAATTGTTTCTCAAATTGATTAACTCATTTATGTGTGACCTATAAGCTTCCAATGAATCAATAGTGTATGGGCTTATGCCAAATCTCTTGTTTGATAATCATCCATACACAAATCAAGAGTAGACTCTAACTAGATATCATGACTATTTGACAATTGGAGTGTCATTATTTATACTCGTAGCTTTTTAATAGTACAATTACTCATACAATTTAATCATTTCGTTATCTTATATCTTTTGAGACTAAAACATAAAAAATGTGTATCCTAAGAGTTTCTCATAATCGTAGACTAACATCCGAGTTAACAATCGAATAGCATTAGACTGAGCAATAACCCTCGATCCCACTATGATCGTAGATATATCCGTGGCATCAATTTTTGTCGTGCCAAGCCATGACAAACTTGCTACTCTTATTTAACCATTTTAAATGTGATCAAGAGGAGCGTATAAAGGGTTTGTGACTCATTACAGAGTCTATGGAGTGGCCACTCGAGAGTTACCTTAGGAAAATACATATCGGTGAGGATATGTGATTTATAGATCTCCTGCAGAGGACCCAACCACTCCTCACTTGCCCAATGGGTTAGATTCGGAGAGTCAGATATGACAATGGAAAAGTGTTAGACGCCCATATCGTCCCGCTTGAAAGCCAACTTCCACTTTTGTGGTTTATTCGTTTAGCGTATTATCAAGTTTAATTAAGTTCTATTCTATCACGCGATGCATTATTAATATTAATCGTACATATATAATAAATTACATCCACCCACAAAAATCGTAAAAATAAATAATAAATAAATTACAACACTTTTTCATACATCTCTATACATTTATTCTAATCTTAAACAAGTCTAGAAATAAATAAAAAAATCCTGTAAAACGATTTTGTTAGTCAATCTAATAAATAAAATAAACAAACAAACAAATACATAAAAGGAATAAATCCTCCAATGCAAAAATTTGGTTAGGACAAATATATTTATGAAATAAAAATGAAAACAAAAAAGACAATAATTAGAAAACTGGCCCAAGGAAACAAGCAAAATACAGCCCAACCCACACCCAAGGAAATAAACAACAGCTCATGGCACAACTTGAATCCTTGTGCTAAAGAGATACGATCCATTCCCTTGCCACTAGGCCAATTAATTATACTTGGAAATGATCTGACTGCATCAAATAATACATAATGCATACAAATACACAAGATGCGACATCTTCATAAGCAAAAGATTAATCATACATATATCAACGTACACTATACAAATAAAATATACAATCCATATGTATGAAACAGAATAATTGCATAATATGTACAATTCAATAAATGCACAATACATATAATCTATTCGTAATAGAATATATATGAATCAATACAATATATGCACAAAATACCATTATATATATGTGCAATATATAATGTAATCTAAACATGATATGATATGTCACACTCATATTCAGGTATATTCAAAAATCCCTAATAGAAATTATCTTTAATGGTTTTATTAGAAATTTCTTTGGAAAATGTATAAAAGAGTGATATTTTACACTAAGGGTAACATAGTCATTTTACAAAGATTCAAGGAATAATGTGGGAATTAAAAAGAAAAGACATAAAGTAATTTATATGTTTAAGGAGGTCATTCTTAGTAAATTGCATGAGGATATAGATGAAATTATTGAAAAAGATAAATGTAATTGTTATATTTTACACTAGGGGTAAAATAGTTATTTTAAAAAGATTCAAAGGATAAAGTGGATACTGAAAAGAAATGGCATAAGGTAATTAACATGTTAGGAATGTTGATTTTGGTAAATTGAATAAAGGGTATTGATGTAATTTACAAAAAAATATGAAAGACATTTTTGAAAATTAGGTATAATTAATTAATTAAAAGGGATAAAGGTACCATTTTTCTTCCATTTTTCCTTCTTTCCAGTGGCTGGACGTTTCTTACTCTTTTCTCCTTTCGTTTCTTCAATTTTTCAAGAAATCAAGAGGATTTGTGAAGAAATTTGTTAGGATTTTTCAATCAATGGTATTAGATTCATGAAAAAAACAAATTTATTTATAAGATCCCATTTAACAACATTTCCTATTCAATTTTAATGACAATCTATGTCAACTCTTCTATTTATAATTGTTTGAATAACGTAATTAAAATGTTTTCAGCTAACTATTACAAACTGTCCACATAATGTCGTCCCGAAAGTTTCTAAAAAGTAATGTTGCAACTGAATTGTTACCTCAACAACATCGTTTAGGTTTAACAATGGTTAACTTTATGTTCAGAATGTGTAGTGGAGGGAAGAGAGATTATGGTATAATTCGCTAACTACAGTCTAAATATTGAGCGAATGTATGTGGGGCTTATTTAATTAGTTGTTTACGTCTTACCAAGGAATCAATATCTTGTTGCTGGAATCGCCATGGCAGTTTTTTCACTTAATTTTATCTGGTTCCTTGCATTATACTCACGATGTGGCAGGCCTTTTATTCTTTTGTTTGTTTAATTCCTTGCTTTTTAATTTTTCCCAGTCATAAAGGGTAGATGAAAAAAGTCTCAGATCTTTTTGTTTTTCTGTTTCTCCAAGTCCATCTCCACGTAGATTTAAAACTCATGTGAGCTCTATCCACAATTTTCAATTCTACATAGCGTTATGAACATTATGGCTAAACTGTTTATGTTAGTATCTATAATTTGTAAGAAGGATGAAGCAGCATACAATGTGATAGATATTATATATTTTTTTTTCTTGACGGGCTGTGTGTATCTGCTTCCATAGGGAAGAACACATATTTGCTATATGTTTGCTATGAGTGAAACTGTCGTAGCATGTAGAAGGCATTTTTAAAGTTACACATTTCCTTATTGAGTCTAGTGCCTTAATTATTACTAACTAAAAGGCTAATTCCTCTTAAGTAAGGTCATTTAATGAACTTGCCTTGTATAGCGGCAATCTAAACGGTTCACTGGTAATCTGAACAACTTTTTCTCTACGATAATTCAATTTCCAGTTCTACTTTGGTAGAAATGGCAAGTCTAATCAATTTGGTTGAACTTTATATGGATACGGACCGTCTTGCAGGCCTCATTCCTTCCAATTTTGAAAATTTAAAAAGCTTACTATGTTGTATGCCTCTGAAACTCTAAGCCTCCATTCGATAAATCTTTCTCGTTCCATTGTAGTATCATTTGGTGGTCTGACAAACCAAAACCTACCCCATTTCTATAAAATGAACCTTTGTGGTCTCATTTCTAACGACGTAGGAAACTTGATATGTCTCACTGATCTAGAGCAAAGTTTAAATGAATTAAATGGTTCGATTCTTGCTTCTTTTGGTAATGTAATTAATTGAGAAATGTCACATTTTCGTCAAAACCAACTTTCTGGTTCCACTCCTCAATAAATTTTCAGTAATTCAACCAGACATAAACCAATTTATTGGTCATCTACTCAACATTTGCCAAGGTGGTTCACTTCAAGACTTCATAGCCAACAACAACAATCTTATAGGTTCAATCCCCCAAAAGCTAGAGAAGCTTGTTGGTTTTTTAGTCAAGTGTGTGTGTGTGTTTTGTGAACTTGAAAACAGAGGAATGAAAGCAAGTAAAAGCAACAATCTGCAGAGAATATGAAACTTTTGGACAGAGATAGATTTTTCTCATTCATGATTTCCAATTTATACAATTTATTTTATTATTTTTTAAATTTTTATTAAAATGACAAAATTTTTTTTGAGCAATAATATTTAACAAATAACCGTCAAACTTAATCATTGGCTTTAATTAACGAGTGAATGTTAAAATTTTAAAAAATTGTTGGATAAGATTTTGTCATTGTAGAAAATTGTGGGTGAGAATAAGTTCTTTGGCCTTAGAAATATAGACACATCGAAAACGATTTAAATATTTTGACAACTTATTAATTCACCGAGATTGTAAATGAATTTAAATATCTTTTCAGATATTAAAAGCAAAACCACAAATTTCATTATCAAAAAAATAAAATAAAATTATGGAACTTCTGTTTCTAAATGCAAAAAGAGGGGAAAGGGTAAAGGAAATGAAAATATAATGAAAAAATCACATTACAAGAAATTGATTCATCTATACTCTGCGTTTGAGCTTTTAGTCTCTCGCTTAGTTGCACTACTGCTGCAATACGAACCACCTTCCTCTTCCTGTTACATTTTTTAGTCAAATAATTTATGAAGTTTTGGTACAATACCAAAGGCCTTGGTATTCTGGAGTTCAACCAGCTACCTCCCAAACTGCTACTTTTTGTAAACTGTTATATGTTTAATCGGGTGTAACCGAGCTCTTGTCTTCCTGCGTTGGAAATGGAAAAAGGTTATGTGAAGTTCGGTCCAAGCGCCATCTCACTGAAAAGTATATAAGAAGATTAAGTGGCGTTGGACAGTCACTAAAGAATATGAATTTATTGATAAATCTTTATTCAAATTAGCATTACTAGCTGTGTAGGTTTTGATAATCTAGTTTAAGTAATTGTGATTCTAAGCAAAATGATTAATTTAATACCATTAACTAATAATAGTTAAGGGTTAAATTTTTCAATAAAAAAATCTAAAAATTTGATTATTTAATAAAAATTTTTAAAGTGTAATATCTTTGATAGAAAAAAATAAAAAAACAAGTATTTCTAATTTAAAAAAAAAAAAAAAAAAGCACAATAATTTTATAACCATTGTGGATTTAATCCATTCTCAAGCATGTTTTAGATTCAATTTGGCTCAAATCTATCTTTTCATCACAATATATGATTGAGTTTCTTAGGCTCAAAGCTTATTTCATTTTTATACTCCCTGAACAGTCTAAGTGAACAAATTTTCCACCCTACTAATTCCAATTCATAATTTTAAAACTACAAACCTTATAATTTTCCGTTAGGGTTGTCCTCAGAAGGAGAAACAAAATAAACTATTGTTTGTGTTTTTAAAGCATCGGTTATAACCAATAATAATGTTATTTTTGCACTTGTATAATGAGCATCGGATCTACTGTTCACAATTCCCTCTTGTCACCAAATATGGAATTAAATGCAAAAGTTCTGTCAGTGAGGAGAAGAGAAAATTTAAAGCGATAACATAGCTAGCTTTAGAATCAAATGATAAGCAGGGGTAGGTAAATACGATAATAGATAAGATTAAATTTAAACTAAATCAAATACGAATAAGTATATGTGTGTGCCTGGTTTATTTGTTGATGAGCAATATTCATGTTCAGTTCATATTCGCTAAACACAACTAGGTAAACGTTTGCATTCGTATTCACAGACAGTGATCATATATGGATTCATTTCAGTTTTATTCATCAATGTGCAAATAAATGCAAACATGTTCGTATTCATATTTACTTTAGGTGTAATTATACTTAAAACAACGTTATTTCAATTTTTTTAAAACAACGTCATTTCGTTTCAGTATATAAACAGTTCATTTGAAATATGAACTATTCGTATGTTGTATTCGTATTCGGACATGTGCTTGTAATCCCAAAATATTCACATTCGCATTTGTGTTTAGGTTTATCAATCACCATATCTTTTCATCTTTGAATGAATTAAATTTAAATATATTCAATTCGAATCTATCCTTAATGATAGATCCTGCTAGCACACAGACCTTTGAGCGGAGATATTGAGAGGCCAATCACCTGAAGGAGGTTCATCTATGTCCATGGCATCCTTAGCCGAGCTAATACAGCAAGAAATGAAAATGAGTCATATAATGACAAAAATTGGCCCAAATGCCAAGGCTACAATACAAGGATTTAAAGAAAAATGTGCACAAATAACCTTAATTATCAAAAAACATTAGACCATTGATTTTGTATCTTCAACTCTAAATATCCTTACAGTTACCAATCATGTGAAGAGTCAAAGATGCAGCCTGTGATAGGCCCTATTGGAAGGAAACTTTCATTCTAAATGAACGTATACAAAGATCAAGATAGTGATGCTCTTGTTATGTATCCAAAAAGCATGAGGGTTTTTGAGCTGACCGTTCATTATGAGTGGGACAATTGTCTCGTCGGTCATTTCCTCTGTGGCACTGCCCTGCTCTTTGATTTTCATCCAATTTTCTCTGCCTTTCTTGTTCACTCTCCTCCATCTCGGTCAATTTTTTGTGATACATTGCGAAATTTAGGACTTTTAAGGCAGCTTTGACATCAGACTTTGAAACCTGACCAAACATGTGTCAGAGAAAACTATGCTTAATAACAAACAGTTATGTAAAGAGGTAATGGAAAGAAATGTCCTCTGCTAAGAGACAAAGAGTGAACAAATCCCATGATATATCATTACACCAGTGCGAAAGAATAACAGTACAAGAGTAATGAAAAGGAATATCCTCTGCCAAAGAGACAGAGTGAACAAATCCCATTATATCATCACACCAATGAGAAAGAATAACAAAGAGTGACAAATTAAATACCTTCCTGCACAACTTCAATTTAGCATGAGCAGTTGAGAGACGTATTATGGTTTCTAAGATACTAGCTGTAATTGGAAGAGTTCCTCCAGTCTGAGAAAAACAGGCATCAAATCAAATGATTAAGAGAATTACATTGTAATAATATGTCTAAAATGGTTTGCTATCTAACCATAGAAACTAAATCAACCTTGTATTTAAACTCCCATTCCTGAGCTTTGTATATGTTGTTGCAATGTGTTTGGATTACACTAAGGTTGGTTCAAAGAAAGCCTCAAGGACAACTTTGGATTTTGAAACCCGCAAAAAAATGTATTGGTCATCATAAATTGCCAGAAGAAGATTTATCAAAAAAGCAACTTAAATGACACAAGAATGAGCTGCCAACCAAAAAAAATATACTTTAAGAACCACAACCTGGCCACTGAGCTCAGGCTGAATCCTATGCTTTGCATAATAAATGTACTTCTCAAGAAACTTGATGTTGAGTGTATCACGCATCTGACCCCTATGTGTTTTCTTCCTATGAGGCACTCTGTTATACTTAATAAAGACGGATCAGTCAGTATCAACTTCCTCTTACCTTACATATCTTGAATTTCCATCAAGTCCTACTTCTTCTGCATTATTATATTCCAGTAGCTAGCATTTCAAAAAATACTGCATAGCCTACAAGCCCTTAAATCTTAAGAGAACTATAGAGTTACCTCCGTCAATTACAAACTGAAAACAGTGCATTTGCAAGACATGGTCTGAGATTTTATGGTCAATATCAGGGTCCATTTGATCCAATACAACGAAGATTAAATCAAAACAAGAAAGCAAAATATCTGGAAGCCCAATGTTCTTTGTGGGAGTCAATGAATCGGCCATACTGTATATCATGCCAACAACCAGCATAAAATCAAGTCAACGCATGGTATGGAACAATTTATCTGTTCTTGGTATAGCACTTCATTAAAAATTAGCAATAAAATACCCCTTACAGTTCCATGTAGAAGATTAGCAGCAGCCACCACACTGCAACGAGCGTCTAGAGATGCAAGGATACCAGCTTTGGCTATGGTCACAGTCTGCTGTTCCATAACCTCATGTATAGCAAAACGATCTTAATCATTTATCTTGTCAAACTCATCAATGCAGGAAACACCTCTGAACCATGGCAACAGCTTCAAGTCTTCTTTCTCCTAGACAAAAGAAACATTATTTTCCTGAAAGATAACATACAAAACTAAATTGCTAGAGGCAACTGAGGTGCCATACCTGTTTCTTGATCTGAATTAACAGTAGCTGTCAACCCCACTCCAGATGGACCCTGTCCAGTAGTTGATATGAACAAGGGAGCAATATTCATAATTGCTCGCAGAAGTTGGGACTTGGCAACAGATGGATCACCAATCATCATCTTAATGTCCTTAAAAGAAATGGAGCATTAAGCTATACTCCTGGATAAATCATGAAATATGCTGATTTATCTAGCTACTGCATAAGGTTGGAACACAGGATCATTGTCCACAATGCCAACAGAATTAATATGTGATTCACCCTCGTTGATGTGTGCCATTCTTTAGAATCTTTTCTAGTCCACCAAGCATCAACAAAACCACAGCGTTTTTTATCCACAGATGCCAATATCTAGAAGGCGCCAGAGAATCACCAAGTAGATCAAATGTGTCATCTCTCTCAGCTATCTTTTTTTTTATGTATTTTAAGTCTTCTGGAGTGTAGGTAGGTGCATTTGCTTCCTTGTCAAGTAGAGAAACATTGCTAGCAAAGAGAACTGTCCTGCATAGAGAAATCAATTAATCATAATCAAAAGCCAGCAACATCTCCTTACATATAAGAACAAGAAGACGATGTGTATAATATGTGTGGAGCTCCCTGAATACTCTGTTCACACTACCCTTGCTTTTTCCAGGAAGAGGTTTACGTATCCCTACAACGGTCTCCAGGTTTGCATGAATCAACCAGGTGATCCTCAACTATGACATCTACTGTTCATGGAAGCTGACCAGGAGCAGAATTTTGAGGCCCTTCTTGCATTGATAAGGTTTGATGATCTCTATACTTGCACAACCCATACTCAAGTCACCAAGAAGTCTCCATTATCATCCTGAAAACAACATTCTCCTTAGAGACCCTTATACAACTATAGATCATAAATACAAAACATAATACCTGAGATTAGGGATTACCCTTGCGGGAGATACAGTGCCAGTTGGCACACCCATATTTGACGTAATATCTTGGTACTCACAAGTAGTGAAGTTTTATGTTGTAGGACAGAAGTGAAAACTTCTAACAACTTTTGGCCATAAAAGAGAACATAAAAATGAGATGGCTGGCTGGTTAGATGCATGTACACTAAAATCATAGACAAGGAAATATCTTCCTGGAGATTATAACATGATAGAATAATAGAGGACAATGCTTATACCAAGGGATAACATTACATATTACCACAGAACTACACTTTCACAAAGTTAAAGGCTAAAACATACAAAAAGAGAAGGAATAGAAAAGGCAAAAAATGTACCAGCCGCTGGGAAGTATCCAGATTTTGTAAGAGTGGATGCACAGTTCCTATCCTGAGAACACATTCACATAATTAACCTAATTAATCATACTCCATAACTTTTAATCATTTTGAGTTAGGGAAAAATAACGAATAAATGGCTAATCCATGTTAAAACCAACTTAAAAACCTAGCACATAGCTTTCCAGAATTCAGTTAGTTTTCACATTATTGGGATTGTATCAAAATCAAGAACTGAACAAACAAACAAGAAAATTGAACAATGGCCCATACCAATCGACTCTAACTAGAAGACAATAAAACATAGCATAGATTAAAAAAAGGAAGTATACATTAAGTGACAACGCCCTCAACGCAAACCATGGAGCCGATGAATTGAGAAAGGAATTCTCTCGGTGGGACACATCGCGAGACAAAAGTGCTATCAAAGCCCACAAAAACTTGTTCTCCTTCCTTCAAGTACATGGGGTCAATATTGCGTGCCCGTTCCGTGGCTGCAAGTATTCACCCGGATTCCAAAGAAGCCTAAATTCAACAAAACAGTAAATCATAAAAATAACAGTTATGAAATAAACACTGCTTGTCTTCTTAAATCAATAAGCGAAAAAGCAAAAACCTGGGAGGCAAATCTTCACGGAAAGTTTAAAGATCGGAGATGTTGACCATAGGCGGCGGCGCTTGCGTTCCTGAAATACTTGTCTTAGCCGATTAGACCAGATCCTCCCTTAATAAGAATTCGAGTTTGTGTGTATGTGATTTCAGGGTGGATTCGAATAGAGCATGAAGAAAGTTCATTTCAAACTCAATTTGAATCAAATTAATGAACAACATAATTACTAAAATAAAAGAATCAAATTCAATCAAAATTGTTAACTTAGAATTCTAGTTCAAATTAGGGCTGGATACAAAGCGAACCGAACACAAACGCGAGTAAGTTCATGTTTGCTTAGTTCGTTTTTTGGGCGCTGCTCGTGTTCGGCTCGAATTTGATGAACAGAATCGGTCGGTGTTCGCGATTCGTGTTCGGACAAACGAAAAAGGTTTGGATTCGTTCGCTGGCTCAGAACTGTAGATGTCGAACGAACATGTTCGCCATCTCGAACGAACGCACATCTGGAGTCACAGAGAGCAGGAGGAGACAACGGAGACGAATACGTTAGTAATAACTAAAATGGCAAGTATACCCTCATCTTATTGCCGAAAATTAGGTTACATTCAAACTAAACTAAATATATATATATATATATATATATATATATATATATTCATATTTAAACTTGTTTTATATTGTTCAAATTTGTGTTCATATATATATTTATCAATTTTTTTATATTAAAGTTTGAATTCGTATTCAATTCATATAACTCAATTTATATTTATATTTATATTCATGTTTGGTTTGTATAATTAATACAAATAATTAATAAAATTTAATTAAAAATTTTAAATTAAAATTCGAGTTTATATTTATATTCGATCATAAAGTTCGTGTTTAAACTTGTATTTACTGATTTTTAAAATTGTAATTTAGATTCGTATTCAGATTCAGATTTAAACAGTTCGTTTCAAGCTTATTTGAATCAAATTTAAAAACAAATTTTAATATATTCGATTTGAATCTAACTTTGTTTAAAATTTACGTAGTCGTTTGTTATATAATGAACAGTTCGGTTTAAACCGAACTATTTGTTAAATGGTTCGGGTTCGCATTCTTTCAAATTGAATATTCACCCGCATACTCGTATTCACGTTCGCTTCGCGTGAGCCCTCTGTCGTTTCGCTGGCGAACGAAGCGAGCTCAAAAACAAGCCCGAATATACTCACTTCGAATCTAACCCTAGTTCAAATTTAACTTATTCAATCAAAAAGTGAATTAAAGTCTGACAGTATTGGACTCATACTCCCTCTTAATGGGAATTATAAAATAAATACATTCAAAAACAGTTTAATATTTACCACATAATGTTTTTGAAATATAGACAATAACAATAAAATGAATATTAAAAACACATCGAAAAACCGTTTTAAATAATTTGACAACTTATTAATTAACCAAGATTGTAAACGAATTTAACTATCATTTGCAATATTAAAATCAAAACTTCACCAATTTCATCATAAAAAAAATTATAATTTCGGAATTTTGATTTTTGAATGTAATAAAAGGAAAAAAGATAAAAACAAATGACAATATAATGACAAAATCACATTACAAGAAATTGATTCATTTATACATGAAAATAGGCGTTAGAAGCCTTATTTTCCAACTACATAAGGAATTGAACCAAAAAGATTGTTATGACCAAATGACAAATGTCTAATATTGCTCAAATAAGCTAGGGAACGAGGAATAGCACCACTTAGATGATTTGTATGTAAAGATAAATTCATCAAGGATTTTAAGTTGCCTATCTCCTCAGGAATTGTACCAGAAAGGTTGTTGGTGAAGAGGTATAAAACTTTTAAGTTGCTCAATTTTCCAATAGAACGAGGAATTGAACCACTCAATTGATTTTTGTTCAACTCTAAATCTGAAAGAAACTTTAAGTTGTCTATCTCCTCAGGAATGGTACCAGAAAGATTGTTGGTGTGAATGTGTAAAACTTTTAAATTGCTCAATTTTCCAATAGAATGAGGAATTGAACCACTCAATTGATTTGTGTTCAACTCTAGATCTGAAAGAGACTTTAAGTTGCCTATCTCCTCAGGAATGGTACTAGAAAGGCTGTTGGTGTAGAGGTATAAAACTTTCAAGTTGCTCAATTTTCTAATAGAACGAGGAATTGAACCACTCAAATGATTTTTGTCCAACTCTAAATCTGAAAGAGACTTTAAGTTGTCTATCTCCTCAGGAATGGTACCAGAAAGGTTGTTGGTGAAGAGGTATAGAATTTTTAAATTGCTCAATTTTCTAATGGAACGAGGAATTGAACCACTCAATTGATTTGTGCTCAACACTAAATCTGAAAAAGACTTTAAGTTGCATATCTCCTCAGGAATGGTACCAGAAAGTTTGTTGGTATAGAGGTATAAAACTTTTAAGTTGCTCAATTTTCCAATGGAACGAGGAATTGAACCACTCAATTGATTTGTGCTCAACTCTAAATCTGAAAGAGACTTTAAGTTGTCTATCTCCTCAGGAATGGTACCAGAAAGGTTGTTGGTGTGAATGTGTAAAACTTTTAAATTGCTCAATTTTCCAATGGAAGGAGGAATTGAACCACTCAATTGATTTGTGCTCAACTCTAGATCTGAAAGAGACTTTAAGTTGCCTATCTCCTCATGAATGGTACCAGAAAGGTTGTTGGTGTAGAGGTATAAAACTTTCAAGTTGCTCAATTTTCCAATAGAACGAGGAATTGAACCACTCAATTGATTTGTGCTCAACTTTAAATCTGAAAGAGACTTTAAGTTGCCTATCTCCTCAGGAATGGTACCAGAAAGGTTGTTGGTATTGAGGTATAAAACTTTTAAATTGCTTAATTTTCCAATGGAAGGAGGAATTGAACCACTCAATTGATTTGTGCTCAACTCTAAATCTAAAAGAGACTTTAAGTTGCCTATCTCCTCAGGAATGGTACTAGAAAGGTTGTTGGTGTAGAGGTATAAAACTTTCAAGTTGCTCAATTTTCCAATGGAACGGGGAATTGAACCACTCAAATGATTTTTGTCCAACCCTAAATCTGAAAGAGACTTTAAGTTGCCTATCTCCTCAGGAATGGTATCAGAAAGGTTGTTGGTGAAGAGGTATAGAACTTTTAAGTTGCTCAATTTTCTAATGGAACGAGGAATTGAACCACTCAATTGATTTGTGTTCAACTCTAAATCTGAAAGAGACTTTAAGTTGCCTATCTTCTCAGGAATGGTACCAGAAAGTTTGTTGGAATAGAGGTATAAAACTTTTAAGTTGCTCAATTTTCCAATGGAATGAGGAATTGAACCACTCAATTGATTTGTGCTCAACTCTAAATCTGAAAGAGACTTTAAGTTGCCTATCTCCTCAGGAATGGTACCAGAAAGGTTGTTGGTGTGAATGTGTAAAACTTTTAAATTGCTCAATTTTTCAATGGAAGGAGGAATTAAACAACTCAATTGATTTGTGCTCAACTCTAGATCTGAAAGAGACTTTAAGTTGCCTATCTTCTTAGGAATGGTACCAGAAAGGTTGTTGGTGTAGAGGTATAAAACTTTCAAGTTGCTCAATTTTCCAATGAAACGAGGAATTGAACCACTCAATTGATTTGTGCATAACCCTAAATCTGAAAGTGACTTTAAGTTGCCTATCTCCTCAGGAATGGTACCAGAAAGGTTGTTGATGTGAAGGTATAAAACTTTTAAATTGCTCAATTTTCCAATGGAAAGAGGAATTGAACGATTCAATTGATTTTCTTCCAACGCTAAATCTGTTAGAAAGTTGAAGTTGCCAATGTCATTAGGAATAGAACCAGATAAATTGTTTGAATAAAGGTAAAGGACTTTTAATTTTGTCAGGTGACTAATTTGAGCAGGGATGACACCAAAGAACTTATTGAGGCTCAGATCAAGATATGCAAGGTTAGGAAATGATGAGAAAGACAATTCATGAAGCGTGCCTTGTAGACTTGTATTGGTCAAGTCAATACTTATGACACTTCTGGCATGGTTGCAAGAGATTCCAAACCAATTGCAAGGACTTAATTTGGTTTTGAGGTGGATAGATGTATTTGTGGCATTTGCAGAAGAAAAAGTCCATGATGGCAGAAGAGAATGGCTCTGGTTTTTAAGGCTGGCTTTCCATTTGAGAAGAGCCAATGCTTCTTGAGTTGGATCATAAGCAACATCAGGCGTAGAATATGAGGAAACAACAAACAAGACCAAGAAAACAAGTAAGAAAGCTCTCTTCAAGGTTGACAATCCCATTGTTGTTGATATTATGTGATGCATATTATCATTTGGAAACTCTGATATATATATAAGCAATTAAAGCAACATCACAATGCTTGAAAAGTTTTCCCATCTAATTTCCTGCCAAGGAAATAAAATTTTCTACAACCACTTGATGTGATATTGATGTTTCTTGTCTTTCGCTGGCAATCACAAATGCATAAATGGCTGGACGAATTTGGCCGTCTCTCTTTCTCCTGCATCCATTCATTGACTTGACATTTTTTAAAATTTTAAAAGAAATAGGTGGACGACTTCAATTTTGTTGTAGGCATATTTTTCTACACAAATTTTTTGGCCACTTGCTTCTTGATCAGGTGGACAATAAACTAGTTTCTAAACTAGTTTGAGAATAGGACTCTTAATCAAAGGCTGGTAGCAGAGTTGACGCTCTGGTCAAGGCGTTTGTCTTACGTAAGTGGTGCTTCTTTCCACATTGAGTTATCGTTACTTCAGCTCCTTTTTTACTTAAATCTTTAGCAGCTTGTGTTTGAAAATATAAACCAAAACGTTTTCAACAGGCAAAGACTTACTATTTGGGCGGCCCTCTTCTTTGCAAGTCGAGGTCTATTGTGATTGTCACTAAATATACGCAAACATATGTAACTCGTAAAAAACGGGTGTTTGACAAGTCTTCAATTCAAGATTTGTTGTTTTCAAGGTTGAATTTGAGCTTGGTTGAATCCAAATATAAGTTGATTCAAGTTTAATTTGAATGTTAAATGGTTAGTTTGAGTTTCAGTTTAAATTGGTTAGAGATATTGTTGAAGATTGTTGATAGAATAAATAATATTATTGACGGAATAATAGTGTAATCGATAAGATAAATAGTATCATCAATGTAATGAACAATGTCATCAAAGGAAGATTCGAGTCAAACTATCAAATTAAAGCTTTAACTTGAATTTAGTTCGAATTGACCAATTTCATCTAAGATAACTCGATTTAAATTTATGACCAATTTCGCCTAAGATAACTCGATTTAAATTTAACCCTAATTTGTTTCCAAGTTTCCAATATACACACATACAGTTGCCTCTCCATGTGGACTTAATTTGCCTATTCTTCCATTAGAAAATGATGCTTTCTTAATATAATTTTAATTCTAATGATTAAGTAAGCCTATCAATAATGAGAGAGTTTGTAATACTCCCAAAATTGATTCTAAAATCTCACCATTTCACCCCTAAAATTTCAGCCCCAAACAAGCATCAAAGTCTTTAAATTCATGCAATTTATACCCAAATCCAACACTAATTCATCACCAAGAAAGGTAGGGAAATAAAGGTCACTCAATACCAACAAATATAAAGGAATTCTTCCACCACCTTGAGGTAGGGCTGGATTCGAGCCGAATCAAATGTGAACAATAATATGTTCATGTTCGGGCTCGTTTTGTACTGTTTGAGTTCGGGTTCATATTCGTGTTCGCCGAATATTTTATAGCAAAGTTCGTATTCATGTTCGGTTCATATAATTAAGTTCGTATTCGGCTCGTATTTATATTCGTATTCGATTCGTATAATTTGTTTTTATATTTATTAAAAATTATAATTAATACAAATAATTAATAAAATTTAATTAAAAAATTATTATTTTAAGTTCGGGTTCGTGTTCGTGTTCGGTTCGCATAATTCGTGTTCGAGCTCGTGTTCGCTGAATTTAAAATTGCAGTTTGGGTTCGTGTTCGTATTCAGATTCGTTCTGTTTGTTTCGGACTTGTACAAGCCGAACTAAAAAATGAATCTGAACATATTCGGTTCGAATCTAACCCTACCTTGAGGGTGAACTAACGATAAAGGAAATTCCACCACCAAGGTTCTTCCATCACCAAATTCCTTCTTGTAAATGGAAATTTGGATAAAGGAAATATGCATTCACATGAGCCAACCAAGCTTCATGGAACAAAGAAAGTAAAAGCTTCTCTAATTTTTCAATTGATCAAAAATTGTCTTTACAATGAAAATGTTGTCTTCTATACGCATGATACAAACGATGGTTAAATTCTAACTAATCCTAGTTAATTTAAATACAATTTAAATTAAATAAATGAAAACATAAAAGTAACAAATTACATAAGCTCCCTAAATATAATTACAATGCATAATTGAAATATTCACATATTTTAAAATATCATAATTTGCATGCTAGTATCTTCATGTAAATTTTCCTTGATTGAATTAGCCTTGATTTGAATTTTTTGACTTGAGTGTTTGATCTAAATTGATTGTTCGAATTCGATCTAAAGAGTCGTTGGCACACGAATCCGTATTAAAAGTCATTAGGAACTCAAAATCTTCAAGGATAATGCATTAGAGAAGTTCTGTAAGCCAAGGCATGCAAAAGGGACTTGAAATTGTAGAAAATTGATTGGAAGGCAGAATTTAGGTGCTGCGGCACAGACATGTTGCGCGCAGAAAGGCATAACATGCATCGCTCACAGTAAGCACTTGCTTGTGCTACAAGGTAGTACGTGTGTGCGCATTGCATGATAGGCCAATAAGCGTGGGCACGCACGTGCGTGTGGCCGTGTGCACCATGACAATTCTTCCTTTGTGCATTTCAGCCCAATTTCCATCCAAATTGATTTCTGTTTTTTTTTTTTTTTTTCCTTAGCTTTCGTATGTAGCCATTTAATGAATTTTGATTCTTTTGTGTGCCATTTTTGAATTTTGCAAGTCTTAAGTATGATTTGAAGGTCTTGGGAAAAGTTGTGTGAATGGATCTAAAATTTCTTTTAAACCCTCCGATTGAACCCGAATAAACTTATTTTTCTTATCTTGATGACTTAAAATGGCTTCAATTTTGCTAGAGAGGCAATATGGAGGCACCAAGACATGGATTGATAATGATATTTTTTAAATCACAATTAGACTTAGATTTGGATACATATCATAGCTAATGTGTAGGTAAATCACATATTGCTTGTTGTGGAGCAAGGAACGTCCCACATTGCCTTAGGGAGGGCCTATGAAGTGGTTTATAAGCGTATAGGCACCCTCACTTGGCAAGCCAGTTTTTTAAATTAAATTTTACCTCACCTTGTTATGCATCATTTGGTATCAAAGCTCAGAACTCTAGCACTTTATCCATGTGGGTGCTTACGGGGCCCCGTGCTAGTGGCCCACATCCTATAAGAGTAGGGCCTTTTGCGAGGACGCAAAGCTTGGATGGGGTGGAGTAGTTGATGTGTAGGTAAATCGTCTATTGCTTATTGTGGAGCAAGGAGCATCCAACGTCGCCTAGGGGAGGGCCTATGAAGTGGTTTATAAGAGTGTAGACACCCTTACTTGGCAAGCCGATTTTCCAAATTAAGTTCTACCTCACTCTGTTACACATCATAAACATTGATATTCAAGTTACTACTTTACTCAAAATCTTACTCTTATACAATTATCCACTATTGGGAGTGATTTTTTTGTGACACGAGTTTTCATTACTTAGCTCTTCTTACCAATCTTTACCATTTTTACTATTAAATGATCTAATTTTAAGCTTTTAAAAAGACCTTGAAGATTGTCTGTAATGTCACCTTTTTTTTTTTTCCAAAGTCTTTGCCTTGTTACTTGAGCTTAGGGTTTGAAAAGACTTTGATTGAGTTTGGTTTTTTGTTAAAAAATTCTACACGTAAATTTTCTACATCCTTCCTCCTTAACGTGGGTGTTAAGTTTCACTATTCTTCAATTATAAAAATAATTTTATAGTAATATAATATTGAACCAAACCATTGATATGATTTCGATTTCTCGTTAATAATTGATATATATAATTTTGTGTCTTACACAAGATAAGTTATGATAACAATTATTAGAATTGATGATCAACTTTGTTATCTACTGTTATGAATGCAATAAACCATATCTATAGATTTGATACAAAAAAAATTCTAATATGATTTGAACTACAATTCATGAGCTTATGCCCACAATTTTGTTATTAACAACTCTAAAAAAGTGATATGAAATAATATGGAAGGAATGTATAAAAGAACTTATCTTAAGAATGATTTGATTTTAGAAGAATTATATGGATTTTTGTGAGTTGTACCACTTATAGGATATATAAGGAGAGGTGGATGACAATTCCATCGTATACATTTCAAATTTAAATAAATAATTCCTATGGATGTAAAATATCAATTGTGATTTGTTGTGGTAGGAAGTTCTTGTCTTCCATCTTGAGTGCCAGATACAGAAGAAAAACGCAAATTGCTTCCTCAAAGCAAAAGACATCCACCCACAAACCATATTATTGATTGTTCTTCTTATAGCTAGTTGCATATTTGAGGTGGCCTTCCGGAGTTTGGTCAAGCAAAAATTTTCTCATATGCCATTGATATCTAAGTAAAGACCAATAACGTGGTTGACACATCAAAATTAAGATGTGCTTCTACATGAGTGATTCAATTTTTATAACAAATTTTCACTACTTATTTCCTTTATTTTAATTTTTGCTCTCTTCATGATTAGTGTTCTCTTACATCTTCTTTTTTTTTAACAATTTTTTTAGAGGTTTTTCAAGTAATTTTCTACAACTTATTTATTAAACAAATTTGGAAACGAATTTAAATTTATTTTGCAATAAGAAAGCAATTGTTTTAATTAGATAATTTCAGCTTTCACCAATTTCCAAAAAAAAGAAAAACCAATGGAACTTGTTTTTCTGAATGCAATAAAAAGGAGAAAAAAAAAAAAAAAAGAGATAAAATGACGACATAATGGCAAGACAGCATTATAAGAAACCGATTCATTCATTCAAACAGACCTTGGAAGCCTTTGCTTCCACGAGCACAAAACTGGTTGTAAATTGAAGGCTTGATGCGGGGATTAGTTGCTAAAATCCTATATATATGATTTGTATCCCACAAGAAACGCGGAATGGCTGAATCATCTTGAACAATCAAGGCTTGAACCCGAAAAACGTCACCACGGTGTTGTGCCCACCAAATCCAAACGAATTGGAAACGCCATCATAATTTTCATTTTTTTTTCCTTTGTCCAATAGGAATTCAGAAAGTGTAACACTCACACTCATTGGGCACTCTTCTTCTTTGGGGGGCCAAGGTCTATTGTGAATCTCACTACATATATACAAACATCTGTAACTTGTAAAGTACGGGTGTTTGAAAAGTTTCCAATTCGAGATTTGTTGTTTTCAAGGTTGAATTCAAGGTCGATTGAGTTCAAATATAAGTTGACTCAAGTTTAACTTGAATGTTAAATGATCAGTTCGAGTTTTAACTTAAATTTGGTCAGAGATATTGTCGAAGATTATTGATGGAATAAATAATGTTGTTAACAATATAAATAAAGTAATTAATGAAATAAATAGTATCATCAATGTGATGAACAACGTCGTCAAAAGAATATTCAAGTTAAATTATGAAACTAAAGTTTTAACTTAAATTTAGTTCGAATTAAACCAAAAACCAATTTGTGTTGAGATGACTCCATGTGAATTCAACCCTCGTTTGTGTCCGAGTTTCTATTACACTCGCATACACTTGCCTCTCCATATGGACTTAATTTTGCCTATTCTTCCATTAAGAAACTGATGTTTTCTTTATAGAATTTTGATTCTAATATTTAAGTAAACATTGATATTATAGTTAATTCAAAGTCCTGTTTTACACAATTATCCTTCATCGTGAATGATTCTTTTTGTGACACGAATTTTCATTACTTAGGTCTCTTTTCCAATCTCGACCATTTTACTATTACATGATCTAATTTTAAGTTTTTAAAAAGACTTTGAGGATTGCTTGTCATGTCACATTTTTTTTTCCCAAGTTCTTTGTCTTGTTACTTGAGCTTGGGGTTTGAAAAGTCTTTGATTGCAAGTTTGATTTTTTGTTAAAAAATTCTACATGTAAATCTTCTACAACCTGCACCTTTAACGTAGGTGTTAAGTTTGACTATTTTTCCACTATAAAAATGATATTATAATAATATAATATTAAACCAAATTATTGATATGATTTCGATTTTTTATTAATAATTGATATGTGTAATTTTGATTTTTATATAAAATAAGTTATGATAACAATGACCAGAATTGATGAATCAACTTTGTTATTTATTATAATAAATACAATAAACAATATCTATATATTGGATACAAAAAAAATTCTGATATGATTTGAAATACTACACATGAGCTTATGCCTACAATTTTGTTATAAAAAAGTGATATGAAATAATATGAAATGAATGTATAACAGAACTTATCTTAGGAATGATTTGATTTTTGAAGAATCATATAGGTTTTTATGAGTTATATCATTTATAGGATATCATATACAGAGAGGTGAATGATAATTCTATCGCACACATTTCAAATTCAAATAAATAATTTCTATGGATATAAAATATCGATTGTAGTTTGTTATGGTAATAAGTTCTTGTCTTCCATCTTGAGTGTGAGATACAGAAGAAAAACACAAATTGCATCCTCGAAGCAAAACGCATCTACCACATACCATATTATTGATTGATATTCTCTTAACTAGACGCATATTTTGGGTGGCCCTCTGGAGTTTGGTCAAGCAAGTAATTGTCATTACTTACTAATTAAACAATTTTTGCTCTCGTAATGATTAGTGTTCTCCTACATTTTTTTTTTTTAACAATTTTTTTAAAGGTCTTTCAAGTAATTTTTTACAAAATATTAATTAAACAAATTTGGAAACAAATTTAAACTTATTTTTGCAATAAGAAGGCAATTTTTTTAATTATATAATCTCAGCTTTTACTAATTTCACAAAAAAAAAAAAACCCAATGGAACTTGTTTTTCTGAATGCAATAAAAAGGAAAAAAAAAAAAAAGTTAGAGATCGAGAACATGACAACATAATGGCAAGACAGCATTATCAGAAACCGATTCATTCATTCAAAGCGACTTTGGAAGCCTTTGTTTCCACAGGCACAAGACTGGCTGTAAATTGAAGGCTTGATGCCGGGATTAGTTGCTAAAATCCTATATGTATGATTTATATCCTACAAGAAATGCAGAATGGCTGAATCATCTTGAAAAATCAAGGCTTGAAAGCAGAAAACGCCACCACGGAGTTGTGCCCACCAAATCCAAATGAATTTGAAACGCCTGGAACGTATAAAGTTCAAGGGAGTAAATTGGGAATCCACCTAACATGACAATGGAAATTGACAGTGCCATAGAGTTGAAAGAGCCTGGACCGTTGCCAACATTCATTTCATGCTGCTGCTTTCGTTGGCAACAATATCGAACTCAACTGCAGGCTCTGGGTTCTACATTCATAGAAAAGAGTACATCAAACATCATGATTCAGGACAGTTAATTATACGTGGCCAAATGTGTAACATCTCTAAAATAAGACAAAAAGCAAATAAATTGCCAAAACAATCAGGAATAAATGACAAAGTAGCACTTACAAATGGATTAATGGTAGGATGCAGCGATTCAGTAGTTGTGGCCTTTGAAGTGGCAATGGCTTCCGACTCCCCAGCTGCAGCAAGGCAGTGCCCAATGATAGACTGAAACATGATGGACAAGCCGATTACACTTGAGAAAGTCATCACTTTTTAGCCATCTTAAATTCTAAGGCGGAGAAGAGAGAAAGGAATACCTTGGTGGCATTGATTTTGATCCCCGAGATGCTCTTGAATACCTTTTTAATAGCATTTATCTCAGACTGGTCACCAACTGGAGTGGAGGTTGCATGAGCATTTATGTAGTTAACCTGAAAAACAAGTAGTTGTTCGATTCCACTAATTCTTAACTTGGAGTGATTAACACAAGTCAAGATAATACCAAAAGTAATTCAACATTCATTAACCAAATCAGTGTGTGAGCAAACCAAAGCACAAAAGCATTTTACAGAACCTATCTTATGGTCCCAAAAGCCCAAAACTACTGTGGGTGCCTCATGCATACAGAACTCACCACATTTGTCAGACTTTATTTCCAAATTAAATATTTAGACCAAATCATATTTTACCCTGATGCACGCCAAAGCTATGCCAAAAATACTATAGAGCAAGAGGATTGGTTACAGAAAACAAATAAATGTACCTCCTCAGATGACACACCAGCATCTTCAAGGCAGCGCTGAATGCATGTTGACACTCCAAGTCCATCAGATATTGGGTCGTCATATGACAAGCATCACAATTAACAGAACCACCCAAGTACTCTACAATGATTGGTGCAACTCGTTTCATTGCATGCTCCAAGCTCTCTATTATCTGTCAAGAAAATATTAAGTCTCACAAGAAGAGTTTGTAACTGGAAGGCAAAATTGTGATTACCACAAACGTTAAAACCAATAAACCAAATGTTCAAAAAAGTGACTGCCCCAAATATTAAAACCAGCCCTCGGCATATCAGGAAATGCAAAATTACCAATACTCCAGCACCTTCACCCATATCAACACAATCTCTATCTTTGTCCCATGGCCTTGAAGCTGTTCGTGGGTCATCATTTCTCTGAGACAATGCCCTGCACGCAACAAAACCTCCGAAGCCAAAAGGAATCATGGCTGCTTCAGTTCCACCAGCAATCATCAAATCAGCCTCACCTCTACCGATGTGATTTGCAGCTGCATAGAAGCAGTAATTTGAGGTAGCACACAAGCAGTTGAAATTGAATAATTTGGACCTATGAAGCCAATATCCATTACAAGCAAAGCAGACCCCATGTAGGTTATGGAGTAAGGAATGAAGAAAGGACTTATTTCCTGTAACCCTTGTCTATTAGAGAATGAATGCCATCAGAAAAAGCTGTAAGACCACCCATTCCTGTTCCCACAAGCATCCCAGCTCTCTCCTTATCAACCTAGAAATATAAAATGAAACAGCAACCCCTCCCCACGTCCGCCTTAGAAAGAAAAAGGGAAAACAATCTGCAGAGAAGTGTCATTCCACAAAAGCTAACAACAACAATCTTACAGGTTCAATCCCCAAAAGCTAGAGAAGCTTGCTGGTTTTTTCGTCAAGAGTGTGTGTGTTTTGTGAGCTTGAAAACAGAGGAATGAAAGCAAGTAAAGACAACAATCTGCAGAGCTTATGAAACTCTTGGAGAGAGATAAATTTTTTTTCATTCATGATCACTAATTTATACAGCATGTTAAGACAACTAATGTGCTTACAAAATCAGTAAAACTAAGGATAACCAATGGCTAAAGTATGGTTAAAAGTAAAACAATAAAGGAGCACCATGCTTGCATAATTACTACAACAATTTCAGTCAACAACTACCTAATACATGACTAGTATGTAGCCCATTTCATTAGTAAAAAATAAAACACATTTAGCAAACTTGTCATACATTTTTGGTTGTAATCTAAACTGCTATATCAGCTTCCACATCTCTTGCAACATGTCAACAAAGCTTGGTAAGAGTCTATCTTGAAGCCAACAAATGCACTGGAAATTTAGCATTAAAGTTTAAGGGTTATCCAAACTTGAGCTTCATAAACCTAAGCCATAACAAATTTCATGGTGAAATTTCTTCTAACCGGGAAAAGGGTCCAAAATTATCATGTCTAATTGTTGTATCGAACAATATTACTTGAACCACACCACCTGAGATTTGGAGACAAGATGTGTATGGAACACGATTTCATCCAAAAATATCAAAAAAGAAATATGAGTCAATGATTATAACAACTCATATAATATCTCCAATAGTAAATATCAGTTTTTAATTATCAAGAAACCACTTCTCTCAAGTTTAACAATTACAATTAAAATGCAATTATTATCTTATCATATGGGGAATATATAATGATGTCAACACTTACCAAATTGTGTGATGTTACAATTAACTCATTCATTACACATATCAAAGTTGTGGACTGACTTTGAAAATTCAACAAGCATTTGCAGTTTCTAGCCTCTAACACTATTATTTCTCCAAATACATGCACAAATAATAACATTTTAAAATCATAGTGTGTGTAAATATATCAGTAAACTGATAGTTGAACTTAAGAGTCTGATGTATAAATCATCAATGATAAGGCATGTTTTCAAGAGGAAAGTGTAAGCTGTCAAAGGAACTAAATGTGCAAAAACTCCGGAAAAGAAAGGAAAGCCCTAGCGGCAACCCTAAGTGCCACCGAGAGTGAGGGAAAAGGTCATGAATATGATAGAGCAGATTTTGTAGTCAACTTTGTAGCATTTACTACAAATATGTGTAAGTTAAAGAGTGAGTGAATTGATGTCGAGTCTGATGTTTCTTATGAGCTTAACAATGATGATATAAATGAGCAACATAAGGCTTATTATATGTATAAACAATGGTTAAATATAGTAAAAAAAGGCAAATTCTCTTTAATAAGAAAACTTAAAGCAAAAAAAGATGGGAACAATCTAATTGATGAAGTTGACGTATGGTCTAAAGAATTAGTTGAGCCAAAAACTTGTTGATTAAATTCCATGGTTACTAAACTTAACCAAGTCGAAACCACCATCGAAAAGTTGAACACAAGGTCAACAAAGTTGTAAAAGGTCTTGAGCGGGGTAAAGCCTTTTGGAAATAGAGCAAGAGTAAGCTTTACACCTTGCGCTAGCACATCGAGTTTAGTTGTTGACACATTGTAAAGGCCAAGGAGCCAATCTTAGAAGGATCTATGAAAAAAGGTCTAAAAGGGTTACAAAATTCATCCTGGTTTGTCATTTCTGTAAGAAGAAGTCACATCACACCTAGATTCATTAAATCGGAGTTTCACTTAAACTGACACTTGAGTATATAAGTTTATGCACAAGTGTTCCCATGCACTCTCATAATGTTCAAAGTCCCACACTTGCATGGAAATCGAAAGAACTTAATAAAGATTTAGTCCCACATACTTCATTGCTTGCACACAAAAGATGATCACTAGTATTTTGATAATGGATGTTCTAGACACATGACAAAAAAAAATTTTCACTTGCTAAAATTGAAATGCTTCAAAATGGTCATGTTGTTGTTTATGGGGACAGAAAAGAGGAAATATATTAAAAAAATGGTCAATCATCATTCCTGGTATCTCTTTGTTGCATGAAATCTTGTATGTGGATAGAATAAGAGCTAATTTTTAGCACTAGTCAAATATGTGATCGAAGTCACATAATTTTGTAATCTTTATGAATTAGCATGCTTTTAAGAGGCAAGACTCATTATGTCCTTTTTATGTGCATGTTGTTGTTATTATTTTTTTAATGAAATTCTCCCATTTTAGATGAGGTTTTCATTAAAAAAAAAAAAGAAAATAATTGCACACTAAATATTAGATAAAAACTTGTAAAAAACAAATAATAATATGTTTAAAGTTTTGTTCACCCTCTTTGATTTTGAAAAATTATTTACACAATCTATGTAAAATATCAATAAAATTTTTAATATTTTACTTTGACCTTATAAATTTTACTTTTCTCTATTACCCTATCAAAGTATTGATGGGAAAGCTTATGACTTTATCACCAAACTATAGTTTGATATGGTAGTGCTAATGGTCGCATTAGTTTGGCATGGCAATAGTTGTACGGGTAATTAAAAAACAGAAAAATTGAAAAATTGTATGAATTCATTGAAATTGAATCGAGAAAACTAGTTAATCCGTCCATCATTTTGGTTTCGGTTTACAATTTTTATTTTTTGAGTTTTTAATTCAATTTCAATTTTTTTTTTTCAATTATAGACTTTAGTTAACCAACATTTATCATTTATGAAGAATGAACGGTGGTTCTAAAAAGATTGAATATTCATTCCACATGTCGTTTAATATCGAAGAACATCGTTTTTTAAATTGTTCATAGTTTTGTCAAATTGGGTTTGGGAATTTCAAGAGGCCAAACGGCAAGTCTCACCCAAGGTTTCTTTAAATGACAAAGTTCCACCCATAAAGTTTAAAAAAGTTAAGTACCCATTCTTTTTTTTATAAAAAGATCAAAATACCCTCTATAAAAATAAATACTATTAATATTAAAATAAAATTCAATATAAAATAGTATCAAAATAATAAAAAAATTAATAATTTAATAAAAATAAAAATTTTAAAAAGTAACCACAACTATCGGCAGCGGCGCCGACGACGATGATCATAGTTAACATAATCAGACGATTGGTATTGATCACCTAATTCTATTAACAGTCGGATCTGAATTTCAAAAATCTAGTGGAGAATACCAGATTTAGCCGCTTCTACCACAGTAAAATATCGAAAATGACCAACATGTATGATATTTGTCATTTCCTCTTCTAGATTTTTGATAATCAGATCTAGTTGTCTCCATCATTCAAGTAGTTAAATCCGATCATCAATAAAATCATGTGACCGTTTCCAACCATCTACTAATTTTAATAGTAATCACCATCGTCAACAACATTATCGACAATGATAACTATTTTTTAAAATTTTTATTTTTAATTTATTATAATTATTTTATATTTATATTATTTTTATAAAATTTATTTTTAAATTTTTATTTAAAAAATAAAAATATTTCTTTGATTTTAGTCAACAGCCGTAAAATGCCATTTGGCCATTTGAAGAAGAAATGCCCGGTTGCCATGGATTTGTACAATGACTCCTACTGTTTGGATTAGTTTATTACTTAAAATGTCTGGTTTTTCTTTTTAATTCACAAATGAATAAATTTTTTTAATATTTATTTTTTATAATCATGTTTCCTGATTGAAAATTATTTTTTCATTAATATTGATAATTAAATATATTAATTATTTGATAATTATTAATTATATTTTTTTATTTATATTTTAGTTTGATTATGTATTCCTCGGGACAATCTGCTATTGACTCGCCAACAGTCTATTAACAGAAAAAAAAAAAAACAAAACAAAACAAAAAGGCTAATTCCAGAACGTTGACGTGGCAAAACTAAAGAAGGCCATGGCATATCCGGACAGACACATTTTCGTGTATAAAAGGTGGTGTTTCCCTCGTCTCCAAGACCGGTCTTTTCCGATTCTACACGCGCGCAGAAGTGACGCAAATAATCAGAACGGCAATGTCAACTCTCAACGTTCCTAATCAAGTTCCCTCTGTATCCGAAGACTGTGAGCAGCTAAGAAAAGCTTTTGCAGGTTGTCTCCTTATCTGATCCGCGGTTTTGTTCATCAAACTTTTGTTTCCTTATTCATTGTGATCATCACATTTCAAAGATCTGATCGATCATCTTACTTTCTTGATGATTATACAGTTTTACTTTTTTTTATTGTTTTATGTTTCTTTTTCTTCTGTTGAGAGTGATCTTTTCTAAAATTTTAGTTTATACAGTGGTTTTGACGTGAAATCTTTACATTTTGATTGATTGAAAGATGCTCTGTCAAAGAAATGTGTTTATTGTTAAAAATATGAATTGATTGTGACATGACTTTGTTGAAAATATTTGTTTAGAAGGTTACACGTCAAATGAGCTTGATTTAATTTTAATGATCCATTGCCCTAGAATACTTTAATCTTTTAAGCTATTGCTTTTCCAAGTTAACTTTTATGATCATTCTCGTTGATGTTTTGGTGATCTGATGGTATATATTACATTGTTTAAGTTACTTTTCAGGTTTGCTTTCTAGACCATGATATCTCATTTTACATATTGTAATTTGATGCACATACTGATTTGGATAATTTTTTTTTTCCTGAATATATGGTTACTTACAATTTAAAACCTATTGGTGCTTGTGATGATGAAACTTTTAATCTAGATTTTTAAACTTGGAGCCTCCTATAATAGTTTCATGGAAATTAGTTCCTCAACTTGGAATATGTTGTAACATCACGTACGATTGCAGGATGGGGAACAAATGAGGGACTGATCATATCCATCCTGGCACACAGAAATGCTACACAACGTAAATTGATTCGGCAAGCATATGCTGAAACTTATGGAGAAGATCTTCTTAAGGCCTTGGAGAAAGAACTTTCTAATGACTTTGAGGTCTGTTTCTTATTGCACTTCTGTTCTACTGTGGTATTAAATATGTAAAAAGCCTTGTTGATGGATTGTTGTAAGGATTCTTCATTTAACAAAGGGGAAAATAGTTCTTAGTTATCTTTGAGGTTGATTGTTTGGTTGGTCAAATCAATTTCTATGGTATCGATCTAAATTGTTTGGAGAAAGTTTTTGGCATGATATGTAAAGAGGCTGACATACATGTTTTACCTAATTTCTTATCATCAGAGGGTGGTGCTGGTTTGGACTCTAGATCCTGCTGAACGTGATGCATTTTTGGCCAATGAAGCAACTAAGAAATCAACGTCAAGAAATCAAGTTCTTATGGAAATTGCCTGCACTAGGTCTTCAAATCAGTTGCTGCAGGCAAGGCAGGCTTATCACACTCGTTACAAGAAGTCCCTTGAAGAGGATGTTGCACATCACACTACTGGAGACTTCCGCAAGGTAGGTTTCTAGAATATTAGCATTTGCTCTTTCAGGCAATGTTGAAGTTTATGATTATGTTTTTTTCAGGAAAAAAAAAAAAAAATTGTTTCTTGAGTTATTATTATTTTGATTGGAATCTAATTTTTATTTTCAGTTGTACATAGATCAAAATATTTTAGTTTTTATCTCTTTTCCTGCTCACAGAATGCCGTGAGAATTTTTTGGGTGAGCTGACTTATAAGTACATGAAATTGGTTTTTGACCACATTTATACCGTGTTGTTTTTTGGAATTAGTAACTATATGATTGGGTGTTATGACTTGATGAATTTGGTCCCATGTGTGACTACACGATCACAAATTATATTGTTTTTATACTTTTTTATTGACACAGGAAAATTAGAATGATTTCTTACTCTTATTTTGGTGAAATCAATTTCGAGAACTTATGAGTTATAAAATTTGAGGGAAAATGATGTTAGTGGATAGAATATCTGGTACTTCTGAAAACCATTCCAAGTTACCAAACTTGCTTGGGTGAAAAATGGCAGTTGAATCATCATCTATGCTATTTTTATAATATAAAATTAAAAAGATCATACTCAAATGAAATTTTAGGCTTGGCCTGTTCCTTTTTATTACTTTGAGATTCTTATCTTCTTTGAGTTTTACCCTTTAGAATTCTTGTTGGTCATCCTAAGCTGTATGGTTAATGAAATATTATTGTTTGTATGCGTTGTGGGTGTCTTGGTGCTGCAATACATTCATATATGCCAGCTTTTGCAACCTCTTGTGAGCTCATACCGATACGAGGGAGATGAGGTGAACATGACACTAGCAAAATCAGAAGCTAAAATACTCCATGAGAAGATCTCCAACAAAGCTTACAATGATGAGGAACTCATCAGGATCTTGGCTACAAGAAGCAAAGCACAGATTAATGCAACTTTAAATCAGTATAAAAATGAATTCGGGAATGATATAAACAAGGTATTGTGAGCTCTTGAAAGCTGTATTTTGCTAGATGTTTTCCAAGATCATTCTCTTAACAATTTTCTTCTTGTTTCCTAGCTGATTTATGTCATCATCGACCATAACTTTTAATTTCTTGTGTAGTCAATTTCTATTTCTTAAGCACCTAATAGAATTTTACTATCCTTGGCACTTTATTTGCAGGACTTGAAGGCTGATCCTAAGGAAGAGTACCTCTCCCTGCTTAGAGCCACAGTTAAATGTTTGATTCAACCTCAAAAGTACTTCGAAAAGGTTCTTCGTCTAGCAATAAACAGACGAGGAACAGATGAAGGAGCTCTCACTAGAGTTGTGACCACAAGGGCAGAGATTGACATGAAGGTAATAAAAGAAGAGTACCAGAAAAGAAATAGTATCCCTCTGGATCATGCCATTGCCAAGGACACCCATGGGGACTACGAAAAAATGCTTCTGGCATTGACAGGACATGGGGATGCTTAAGTAACTGGTAACCGTAAGAGATGAAAGAGCCAATATATCTAGTAATAATGTTTGGTTGTTCGTGTTAACAGCTTCCTACGAGTTGATCTTGATCTTGTTTTATTCACAGTCGTCTTACCTGATATAATATGGAGTTTAGCTAAGTAGGCATCTTTCTGCTATCATATCCCTTATTTTATATAGATTTTAATTGATTCTTTTGCTCCGACATTTGAAATGTTTGAGGCCAATATCATCATCTGTGCTTAACATGAAGCAAGGGCAACAACAAAAATGTTAAATAAGGTGAAAAAAAAAAAATGATTGAAGTAAAAAAACTCTACGTGAAACATCATACATTAGAAGTTTGCACATCAACAAAACAACATGATGAAGAAGACAAGGTAATGGTAGATACAAGTAGTATCGGTAAACTAAACAACTGGGAGCAAACTTCCAGTTCAGATTCTTCAAAATCATCCGTAGAGAGAGATTTTTAAAGGTGAAGGCTATTCTACAGCTAGTGCCCGAAGATAGATTTAGGTCTTCTGAATAGCAAACAGGTTAGTGACTGGGAGAACAACAACACTATGTTACCGTGCATACGAATTTACATCACTTCTTTGACAGATTCCGAGAGAATATGCGCTTACAATATGGGCTGGTTCGCAAGAACGAGTGGGGTCGAGCAGCTTCAAGCAGAGCAGCATGAAGAGGGCCCTGAAGACAGAAACCAATGATTGGAGTAAGGTAGTTTGAAAAACTAAGAGAAGTTGCTCAAGGATGTATTTCTCCAAACCTTTGTGACAGTCAATGCGGACTGAATGACATAATTGGCAAATGGATCTTGCAGCAACTGCTCAAAGTGAGGGACAGACAGCAATTCATGGACAATTTGTGGTCGACTCTCTACAAAATGCTTGAGGCATTTTTCCACCACATGACTGCTAAATTTTTGCTTTGACAGGTGAACATAGTGCCCGTTGAACTGACAGAGTAAGTTGGCAGTGACAGAGGGGATCTTCAGCTCTATGATATACTGAACAACATAATTTCTGTGTCACAAAAGGAATAGAGGTTTCTGAGTCAGAATCAGATTGCAGATCAAGCTAACTTTAAAAGCAACCACTGTTCAAGGTCATGAGTGCAAGAAAAGATACAGCGAAACCAGAAAATTAACCAATAATACGTAAGGGTAAACATTTATTTCGGATTATGTGTCTGGATTGATGTTTTATTGTATGAACACTGTAAAACACTAGTGCTTTATAGAAGGGCATTAAATGACCACTCCTCATGAACCCAAATGCTGAGCAACCAAGTAGTTAAGCATATATTTTTGCAACAATTTATGTAAATTTTTGGATTGATTGATGAAGAAACCCATTATAAAAGGTTGACAAATGTGTATTTTTAACATCTAAGCTGGCAGATAAAAATGAATTTATCAAGATAATCAAATGTGTATAACAAAAATTCTAAGAAATGGCTATGTCAATTAGAGGGCCAGATATGAGAAGAGAAAAAGAAAAAGGAGAGCACGGCCAAAGTTCCAGAACTTGGATGAAATAGTGTAGAACTAATTATCAACTTCTGGATTTTCAAAAATGATACAAAAACATACCTTAAGAATTTTATGTCATGTGTTATCTACATTCCATAACAACTGACTATGCTTAGAGAGAAATTGGTTAAAACCCTTGATAGTGGGAGATGAGATTAAGGCAAACAGAAGAATAAAGCATGAGCAAAAAAAAACATATAGAACACCATTACCAAGGTAATAAAAAAAAATGAAAGCTCCTCTTAGAAGAGACATATATATTTATAAAGAAAGTGAGCAACTCAGTTTCTTTTCAACAGATTTATAAATATTTAGGTAGCATATCAATATAAACATGGATCAAGTAGCTTACATTAATAACCAGAGCAACATGCCAGATAAAAAGACATTAATAGTGAGGTATTTCTGATAAATAAATATGTAGTTGCTCAAATTTTATGTAAAACGAACAATCTTTATAATTGCCACAATCACAATTGACCATATTTTTACTTGATACCATACCAGGGCGATGCATATTAAAAGAGAGAATTTTTTCAAGGGCTTTGCCATTGAAATAGATGGATCTATAACTCAAAAATATCAATAAATTTGTCAGCAGGAGTTCTCCTTTAGGTTAAAGTATCCAATATCAATATGGAGCATAATATATATTTTATAAAGAAAAGCTTGTCCACTTAAGCTCGGTTTTATTAAACATTGAGGTGGGTCAAACATACATAGGAAGCATAAAATAAATTTATCCACCGAAGAACCAGTAATATCAGGAAAAAAAATATTAACTTGGTTTATCTTGTCCTTCTATGAGTTTGAGTCAGAAAAAAAATAAAAGAATTCACACATTTTAGGTCATACCCAAAGGGATCTTGAGCAAGGAGAAGCCCATGATTGGAAATTTCAGTGATTAACTTATCACGCAGTTCACCGATTGAATGAGCAATGCATCGTTGCAACACACAACAACCATGCTGATGAGTTGCAATTTCAACACAAAACTTTGCAGCAGAATCAAAAATAAACTGCAGAAAAAAGTTGATGGGAAAAAAAAAAAATTAGATTCTCTAAAGACAATAGTATAGCAGGTCCAGAAAATTATACTATTCTTTCAATGAAAAGCATACATCTACTTAAAATATTCATTCAATTAGAAGCTTAGAAACCATTAATAAAAAACAATCACACATTTGAAAATTGATCATTTTAGTAATCAATGCTTAAGATAGAATATATAAAACAAAAGATAAAATAGAACTTCTTAAATTGATTTTAAGTTCATCTTGCCATCACTTAGTTAGAGTTGTAACAAATATGAAAGGGTTCAGATTGGACTAGTACTGATAGGCTAATCCAGCAGGAATTATGTCTGTATCAATCCTCTTGGTGCTTATATTGTTAACAGTTGTATGGAATTTCATTCTATATCTCCCTGCATCCCCTCTGGCGGCATAGCACTAAACATGGCCAGCTCCAAGAATAGCAGAGGCTGTGAAGGCATAGTTTATCCTGAATCCATGTGTATGTATGTACCAAGCAAAACAAACTGTATAGACTTGCATGCCGGCCGAAAAGCCAAATCAATGAT
This sequence comes from Anacardium occidentale, assembly GCA_026122585.1. Taxonomy (NCBI): domain Eukaryota; kingdom Viridiplantae; phylum Streptophyta; class Magnoliopsida; order Sapindales; family Anacardiaceae; genus Anacardium; species Anacardium occidentale. Next base: position 371,436 of record JAJEJH010000004.1, read on the forward strand.
TAGAATTGATAAAATGTTTCACAAAAACACTAACACTGACAAAGGATTATGAATTGGCAGGACAATCTACCAAACTAGGAGATTCATCAATTTCTAGGTAAAGAAGTTGCTTGTGCATGATCAAAACGAAGTCACAGTTTTTGCTGTCCCTTTACATACATGGGACATGGGACTGATCACTCTTAATCAGTTTGTCTATCAGTTAAACTATCAGAACATGTTACAAGGAAAAAAAAGGTTATCCAACTAATGCCCTCTTTCCTGTCTAACTCTATTATGCATGCATGAAAGGCAATGCATAAGATTCATACCATCACGAATTGATTAAGGAACTGTCCTCTCTTCACGAAAAAAAGAAACCAAAATGCATTATGGGCTTTGAAGAAATGACTTACGAAGCTATAACACTTACAAATTAGCACTTGTCCCTCATTTGTTAAGAAAAATGAGAAGAGCTTCATTTAAAAAAAAAATCACATAGGAATTCAAATATGAAAAAAATAAAGCATGAGTACATTAGATCTTTAGAACCGAAATGAAATCACAATGGAAAGATATGGAAGAAAAAAGGAGTACCTCATTATCTTCATTGCTAAGGCATTGCAAGCAGCGTTGTAACACATGATTTCCATTCAGATCCTTAATTAGATCAAGAAGACCTGGTCTAAGTGCTGCTTTGACTATTGAAATCTGCTGCCTGGTTTTGAGAGTTTCTATCAACTTCTGTACCACGCGTGTGCTGGTATAGCAACAAAAATGTCATTCATTGTCAGGATAACTAAATGAACAAGACAGTTATTAAGCCAGTTACAGAGGAGTTACCCATATGTATTTAAGCAAATTCTGACAAGCTGTCCCGGTTCTTTGGTAACCATTAACACAATCTGTGTCCGTTGTTCTTCATTACACACAGTCAACAACTTCTGCACAAGGTAATTGCCAAACTGCTCCATCATAAGTTCAACAACATGATCAATGACCTCATTAAATATAATTTGCACATCTTGATAAGTTCCCTCGTCAAACACCCTTTGTAAGAACCGACAACCATTTTGATCCTTAGCCATTAAGTATATATAACCGCAAAACTCAGACAAGGAACTGGAACTTGGTAGCAAATGCGGTGGGAAATAACTACATAAATTCTGACCATTTTCGCAAAGTCCTCCATTTTGAGCACAACTTTCAAGTTTAGAGATTTTCTCTGGAGGATTTCTTGTCGCAACCTCGTTGAGGTTTCCACTCAAAGAACCGCGTCCCTTGCTGACAACACCATTAAGACTTTTTCCTTGTAAGATGAAACTGTCTTCAACACCAAAACCATCCAGCGCCCCTGCTTCGTTCAAAGGCACATGAGACATAGAAACCCTGTTGTTTGGCATCACACTACTCCTTTCTTTCAACAATGAACGATTATACAACTGTGTTTCCAATTCTAAACCTAACTCGTTTTTCATCAAGGGAGGGGAAATCAATTGGTTCATGGCACCAATCTCTCCATTAGTATTCAGTCCAAGTCCCTGCAAACCAACCAAAACATCATTGAGATAAGGCCTACTCCCGATAATACTCTGTGATTGTATTCCCTCATTAGTCCAGCTCCTTCCCTGTTCCTTTCTCTGCTCAAATGCACAATTCCTTACGCTCCCATAACATGGATCAATAGCTCGACTGTGAAAAAAATTACCATCCTTTAAATCAACCTCCCCATATCTACCACCCAAACCCACAGACTTCATTTCATCATCAAAACGCCGAGATACTACACTAGGACAGGTATCAAACCCTTGATAGTCAATAGCAGTATTATTGAGACCATCAGATATGCCATATTTTTCAACATTATAGGGCACAGTTGCACCCAAATAACCATGACCAAAACCAAAGCTAAACTCCTCTGGGTTCATCTCATGTCTGTTCGTTATAATACTATGATCCTTTTGTTCCTTTCCAGCACTCATTCGATAGAAACTTTGACACAAACCCAGTTCATCATAATCCAATCTCTCACGCACAACATTCTGAGAATCCAACCGTAGCCCACCAACATGATCATCTGTAACACTCGGTGTTTTAAACTTGTTAACATCCTCAATGTTAAAGGGAAAACTCATTGTTGAAAATAGTGAAGAATTAGGCTGAGCTAAACAAAACCCACTGGGAGAAAAACAAGAACTAGAAGGAGCAGAAGAGTGGTCGGCTGATAGCTGAGTCACTCTACTAAAAGGTGAACTAGAAGCACTCACAAGAGGCGTGTGTTGGTGGCCAATATTGACATATGGAGCTTGATGGTGATGAATCTCACTCAACATCTTTTCAAGCTCCTCGTCTCTCTTCATTTTCTCTACAACTCTCGTTCTCTTTACCTGATCACCTACTTTATGCATCCTTTAAAAAATGAAATTACCTTTTTTGATTTTTTTTCAATCAACACATAAAATATAAAGATTCAAGAGACTTAATATTGAAGAAAAACAAAGCCAGACCAGTATCAAAAACCCGAAACCCACATCAAATATCAAAAGGTCTAAAAAGTGAGACACTAGTCGTAGCCAAATGAAGAGACTTTTATATAATGCATTTGAGCCTCCTCTGTCCTCTGATATTGGTCGTGGAATTGTTTTTTTTTTAAAGAAGAGTATGGAAGAAGAAAGAGAGAGAAAGATTGGGATTTTGTTTGATCTTGATATTGACGGTTATATAAAAGTGAGTGTGTACGGTCTGTCACTGCTCACACTCGCACCATGAAAATGAAGTCGAGAGTGCCCGCGCTACTTTACGCAGAAAAAAGCCCTGAAAGGAAGAGAGAGAATGATCAAGACACAGAGGATCTGAATAGGAGAATTTGTTTATATATATTATATAATATATATTTTTTATACTAGTGAAGAAGTAATTATATATTTGGTTGGTTATGAAAATCTGTGGAGCTAAAACAGAATACTAATTACTGACCTTTTTTACGCCAAATACTGCTTGATTTTCTCAACTTAAGGTTGATCTCTTTTGACTTTTGATTGGGATTCTGTTATATTCTTGGCCAATCACCCAATTGGTACAGATCAAATCTCCGGCTGATTTTGCATGTCTATTATACTTTTGCCTTTATGAATTTCATTTGCTCCTTCCTTGGTTTCTTATCACTGAAGAAGGCGACTTGTCGTCAACCCAAAATTCGGTCACCATTATCTTGACTTATAATAATGCTTAACTTATATGGTCTACCATTCTTAACGTATAAAAGAATTGGTTAATTTTGTCCATTCTGCAGAAAAAACAACATACCAAGTCTTGGAATTCCATGGTCAAAAAGTTCAGATAATATGCTCTTCAACTTCCACGAATACATCACCTGAGTTTTACCACTTTTTTACATATAATTAATTATTATTTATTCTGTAAATAACACTACCGACAACCTTCAAAACGAAGTTCAACAAAAATTTAAACTAGATAACCCACATAAGACACGCAGAGAACCAACCCGGCCCACAAAGTCTGCTATTAAAGGGACAGTGCCAAATTCGGCCTAACACAGCCATTGACTGAAAGTTGGGGAAGCAAATAGTTCTATGCAATAAAATTAAACCTGCAGAAAGACCACAAAATTTCGCTAGAACAAGCTCTGAAAAGCACAAGATTATGGACATACAAACCCAGTTAGCAGACTGTCCATAGCTCTGGCAACATATTAAAACCTAAAGCAAGCTTTCCCAAAAGCCACAATGCAATGTCTAATAATATAATCATACCGCCACTACTGGAAATAATATAAAACCAGGCATAAGGTATACAAATAACCAAGTTAGACCTAACAAATTAAACCAAGGCAATGCTGCTCTCGCCCCCCGGAGGCTTGCGTACTCCACCCAGATAGTCTCGAGGCTCAACCTTCCCATCAGCAAAGATGTCACTGCCACCCATCTCCCGCAGTTTTGCTATACTCAGTGGCTTCTCAGCAGATAATGGAGAAACATCACCGTTGAATACATTGTTTCCAGAAAGCTCAGCAAATTTCTTGTCATAAATCTTCTTTGCGGTCTTCGTCCCAGATTCGCCACTATCTATGATATTGCTCTGACATTCGACAGGGCACAAAATTAAATTCAGGTTCAGATGAAATAATTATTTTGAATTCAGTAAACATAAAGCACAAAACGAGTAGCATACACATGCAGAAGGGAAAGATGAGAATCACATAAAATGAATACATATTTATAAACTAAGATGAGAATCAACGAACCAGAAAAATCCATGCGTAAAATTGAATCCAAAATCAACATGTGTATTTCCTGGTCCCAGCATTGTGCAATTAGTATGATAATTATACTCATACACTTGCTCTTAGGCACTCAATACATGCATCCTAACCTTCTGAAAAGAAAGCAAATATATACATACAAATTATTAAAAAATATATATATGGCATAATTTTATGAAACCTTTTTCATCTTAAATATGAAAAGAAAGTGAAGCAATTGTTTGATTAATTCTAATCTTCCAGGGGCCATGATGGTCTATTCAACCTATCTCCCAATTTAAGCTTAAAAATTATATTGAGAGAGAAGAGGGATGCGATTCTTTGGTGTAAACACACAATTCATTCACGTCAGAGACATTGATAGATGATCATACATTTTGTGCAGCAGGTTCTCCCAAGTTAAAATTTTCCTTCAAAGCCAAGGACCGCACAGCTGGCCGTGGGAAAATTTCTGGAGGGGGTGCAAAGATATCATGTCCACTAAGTTCCTTGCACTTGGATTCAGAAATTTGCTTTTGCAACTTTGCCTCTGCCTCTCTTTCTAGTGTCCCACTCAACTCACGCTGCTTAGCCACCTCAGGTATAGTAGAAGGCTTCTTAGGAGAAACATTATCTTCCTCATTAAATGAGATATGACTGATTCCAGCAATCGCTTGCTGGTAATTCCAAAAAACAGTATATCAAAATTGTCAGCTTATTAGTAACATCATTCTATTCCAAATTTCCATTTATATGGACACTAGATGCATATGTGCTTCAAATCTGTAAGAACTTCATGGATACCTGATACATTCGAATTCCCGTTCTGTTATTTGGAGTTGGGTAGGTACCTTCAGCTTCTGATATATCATTTTCTCCACCAGCTGCAAAAATGCCACTACCCGTCATCTCCTTCATTTTATACCCCGAACAAGGTTTCCTGCAAAGTAGTGCAATGTCAATGGATCAAACCAACTGGGTTAATACTCCGGTATAAAAGATCCAACAAAACCCATTTAATTTTCTACTAGCAAAAGTAAGACAGCTAAACAAATTTAGCAAAGCTTGTAATTTCCCATTAATGGGCAAAATAAGGAGAGTAGTCGAATATAACAGGAGAGATCAACCGGAAGAGTACAGACAAAATACAGAAGAAAAAACAAATATTAATATATTTAAGGAGGAGATCTCACCTTCTGTTTAAGCTCTCAGCTTCCTCATCCGTCACTTGACCGCCGAACACCACCTTGCTGATCCCATCCGACGGCTAGCATTGCACGTGAACCAATGAGAATAATAATCATAATAAAAAAACCTAAATCACAAGAAAATGAACAAAATTGCGAATACCTGACCACGAGCAGATGGGCGCGTGGCAGAAACATTAGCAGGTAAATCAGCAGGCGGAGTTTCGGACCAAACGAGCAGATCTGTCGTGGATGCGTGTGGCTTTCTCACCGGAGCGGTTCTCTCCATTTTTTTTCACCAAAAAAATAAAATAATAATAATTAAAAATGAATAATGATGAGAAAGTGGGTGTTCTTCTCCGACAAGATTCGTGTAAAGCAGAGTGTGGTGGCTGAGAAAGAAAGAAAAGAAGATGGATGCAATGAAATGACGAAGATATCCTCCTCTTCTGATCTGGAATCTGGAACTTTCTTTCTTTAAAGTTAGCTTTTGGTGAGAAGGGATTTAAGCCAAAGCTACTGTTCTTGATCTGTTTTTAAAGCAAAGAAAAAGGAAATTTTATAATGTAAATGTATAACCGTCGACGTCCCGCTCCTACTGTTCCTCCTGCTCCAACTCACTCAATTTGAATTCGATCTTCCTACCGCCATCCCTCTTTCTCTCTGTGGTCAACTTAAAACAATTAACCGGCGTAATTAGCCCTTTAATCATTTATATATAAACCGCCTTATTCTGATTCATCTTAATTAAAGAAATGTGTATAAAAAATATGAAATATGATGACTTATGAAGTTGAAGGATAAAGCAGAGGTGGGTGTTGAAGGATTAAAGTTAGCCCAGTTCGTGGTGAGTCTGGCTGCATTTCATATTCTTCTGTGTTCATTCATGTTTTTTCCAAGTTCCAAACCCTTCAAGTCTCTGTCGTCGGCTCCGTTAATTGATTTCTAGACATCGATCGAGGTAAATACAGTGGTTGCGGTATTTCTCTCTTTGGTTCTCTATTTTTCAGTCAATCTAAGTTTTTTCTCACGGGTTGTCAGTTCTCGATTTATTGTTTCGGTCGCCGGAGATTAGACGGGGGCGTCAATTTCTCAGTGGCTGTCTACTCTCTGTATGTTCTCATTAATATAAATTTGCGCTTTATGTTTATATTTTTGGCTTGAAAATTGTGATTTGCAGCTTGCTACCGTTTAGTCTAATGTCTCTCTCAAGTGAATGACTAATTGAGAGTTGTGGCTGTCTCTTTTATTTATGGTGCATAATAGCAATCAATTTTCTAAAATTAAAATTCCTATCCATTAATGGAAATTTTTTTAAAAAATATTAAAAAAATAAAAAATACAATGATCGTTACTGATGACCACCATATTCTTATATATATATATATTTTTTTTTTCTTGTTCTTATTAGAGGATAGTCCTATAGAGAGGGATGTTATAAAAGGTACCTTAAAGTTTTCCTATTCTAGGAAAATTTCTTGGGTTTAGGACATTTTGACAAAATTTGATTGTGAAAATGCTAGTGAGCCACATGTAAATATTGTTCTAGGTCACTTGCATCTCCAACTACTAGTGGAGATACAACAGTCATTTAGGCAATGGCTGTTGTATTTTTTTAATTTAAAATTTTTTAAATAATTTTTTAAAATTTTTAAATTTTATATTTATATAAAATTTATTTTATTATTTTATAAAATTTTAATTTTAAAATGACAAAAAAACTCCTAAATGATTACTGTTTATTAATATATTTAATAATAAATTTGATTGAAGGGTGGAAAACTCGGTGGAAACAAGTCCTTTAGCCTTATTGAATATTGAGAATTTCATTATTTTTGATATATAATGAAATTTCGGTTTTAAACGATAGAGGCATTCAATATTTAAAAATTTATAGTTGGAAGGGAGGTGTTTTGCAAGGTATACTCATATTTTGAGCTTAAATGTTAGAGATAGACTAAGTCACTTAAATTGTTATATTTAGAGAATTCATTTAGCTGTATTCTAGGTTTTCAAAATTTTAAGCCTTATGTGGATAAACAAAAATAAAGAGCAAAAGTATTTTGTGCTTAGATATTGAAACAAGTTGGAATTCCACTTGATATAGGAATCAACTGTGAAATTTCAAAAGACATTTGAGTTGTTGGTGAAAATTGATATTAAGCATTCAAATGAATTTTGTCAAGAGAGGGTGGTGAAGATTGGGATATTATTGCTGGAAATTTCTTGCCCCTTGTTTTTATAGTTTTTGTGACACCACTTGACACTTGTCAAGTTCACACTTGTCTAATTCATTAATTAAACTTCAAAAGATTAAAAAGAAATTTCAACAAGGCCACAACAATTCCCATGCAGCCCATATATTGCAAAATAGGCAAGAGACAATACCAACTCACTACAAACAAGCTCAACACACCCCAGCCTCCCTATGGGTGTGATCCATTTAACCCAATTTCAACACTTGGGATGTCCTTTGATTTGGTGGGATATGAATGTGCAGGCCACAAGATTAATGGAGGAAACAAGATTTGACAAAAGGGTGGTTATAAACTATTCATCTTTATCCTTGTTATTTTAGAAATAATAAAATTATGTGCACATAATTTTTATATTTATTTTGTATACAAAAATGATGCATATATAGCATTGCTCTTTTGAAAAATTATATGAATATCAGATAATTTATTATAGTATCTTTTGAGGGACAACTAGGTGGCTAATAATGTCCCCTTTTTTTATAGTTTTCTTTTACTTGTATTGTAATTTTAAATTACATAGGGGCATCACTTGTAATGACCTATAAAAAAAATCTCCTTTTTCCCTTGTAATAGCAAGTTGATGTTGAATGAAAGCTTGAACACACCTGAGAGATGATGGGTGTTTGAAAGAAATGATTTCTAAGATAAGGAAACAGCATGATAAGTGTTGGACAAATACCAATAATATTAATATTATTGAGGAAATTATTGACAAATTTGAAAGGTGACCAGCAAGTGTTCTTTAGAAATAGAGTAAATACATGACATACAATTGTAATCTTGAAACCAGCAAAGACAAAGAGGACCAAATGCATGTCACTGGAATCACATTTATGAATCTAGCAAAATACAAGAACATGATAGATGTTTCAACAAATTTGTATTCATAAATAATTATTGCATTTGATGAATAGTAATAAAAAAAATATTGTGATGATTATTTTACTTAAATTGTAATAAAATTAAAATTATTGAGATAATTTGTAATCAGATTACATCATAATATTTAATTTGAGCAATAATAACAATATGTTATTAATAAATTTGAATTAAAAATAAAGTAATATTTAATTATATAATTAAATATCATGATTAATATCAACTAAATACTTATTACTATAGAATAAAAATACTTTTTGACAATATTTATTAAAAAAGTTAAAATACACAAATATACTAAAACAAGAAAAAAAAAACTCTAAAAAGCTCTTTTAAGAATAATAAAGAGAAAATGTTCATCGTAAAAGACGAAATACATAGAATCGTACTCCTAAATCAACTAAAACACAAAAATAATAATAATAATAATAATAACATATAGAATTGTACTCTTCAAACCAATGAATTTGAAAAAAAAAAAAAAAAAAACCAATGAATTTGTGTATTCGAATACACAAACTTAACATAAAAGAAAAAAAAAAAAAAAGCCTCTGAAAAACTTTTTTAAGAATAATAGATAGAACAAAATCAGAAAAATAAGTAGATTAATTTGAAACGTCAACTATCACAGTCAATTTCTTGTAAATTAATCTTCATGTGTGTCTTCAACAGTTTTGTCAACTGTGTAGGCTTTTTAGTGCCTTTGAATTGATGAATGAAAGCCTTCTTATTTGTGAGAACTCGTGGAAAAAAAAAAAGAAAACTTTGAATTTCTGCTTCACTAGAGCTCCCATAGGTTAGTATGTTACAAATCTCAATTTAATATATGTATAAATATATCATTGATCCTGGCATTTTGATAGGATGTCGTTTAAAAATTTTAAAATTTTTAAATCAGGCCTATGGAGATCATTTCGAATATTGTTAAATATTTCGAAACAGCTTGAGTCTCACATTGCTTATGTGTGTACTTTCCTTGTGATTATGGCTTCCATGTACAATCTTGATGGACCTTACAATTTCACCCCATTCTTCCATTGGAATAGATGGTCTTAAAAAGGACTTCTAATTCTGACTAGTTTGATCATGTTAATCCCTTGTTTTGCCAGTGTCTTAGCGGGGGACTTCAAACATAGTTAAAATCCCGTTCCTCAGCCCCCACCCGACAGAACAGAGGTTTTCGAGTTTTTTGGATAAGTTTCTGTTCAAAGTGGATGTTAAACTTTCATCAATATTGTATCTGTTAACTCTTGTCATAGCTTAAGCTAATGGTGGATGCATGAATCCTAATAAATGTTTGAAGAAAACTTTGTGAAGCCAACATTCTCATAGACTACATCCAATACTTGAGCTTTACATTGGCTAAGCCTCCATCAATATCACAAACACATTTACAAAAAGATATCAGAATTGTATCACATCTAAAGATAAATTCTAATTCCTATGTTTCATCAGATTCCAATATATAATGTACTTTCACGAAATCACCCTATAATTGATATATACTAAATAGTCTGCTCTGCGTTTGTTTTGACATTTCCATACGTATAGGTTGGTTCTTGTTGACAATCTTCTTTTCAATGATTATCTTCAGCTGAAGATCTCAATCAAACCCTATATGGCTTCAACAAAATTCATGGACAAATCTTTCACTTCTTCAGAATCCTTCAAAGTCACCAAGCAAAAACTTCAACAAATTTTCTGACCAGAAGATAAAGCCAACTTCAGCTTTTGGGAGGACTGAGTTCAGGGAGGACTGAGTTCACCGGAAGGCAAAACTATATCATGAAGAACCAAATATTCTCAGCATGATAATAAGGATCATAGGCTCCTTTGCTATTCACCTAAATTGGAGAACGTCAACTGGCGGTAAAGTAAAATCTTCTCATCATTTTCATCAAGATCACTACCATCTTCCTCGTAATCCACTTCAATAACACTTCTATCCTTAATGCATGTCAAGTCTGGTCCAGATAATTGAACTTGGGAAGTTTCTCCACCTGCGGGCCAATCATCAGATTCTAATTGCTGCATTTCAGATTCAATTAGTGCTTCCATTCTCGCCCTTTCTCTGTCTCTTGGATAAGTGGAGTACAGGTATGAGTAGATGAGACAACAGAGAGCCATTGGAATTCCTATTGACGTGTACAGTGCCTTGGCCAATGATGCAGCATTCTTCCTATCTGTAGCAATTTCTTCAGATGCAGTTGATCCGTCAGGAACAGGTTTATAACCATAAACATGCTGAGCTAATATCCCAACGACGGGTGGAGCGAATGATGAGAGTATGGACTCAAAAGATCGGTCTAGAGCATAGACACTAGTTCGGGATTTCTCTGGAACTATCTCTGCAAAAATTGGACTGCATAGACCACATTGCAAACCTTGTTAATTCATCAACAACAACATAGTGCTAGAAGTCTCATCCATTTGCAAGGAAAAGTTATCCAGTTCTGGAAGCTTTACAACACTTTTTTTTTTCATGCACTTCAAGAATTTTTTATTGAAGAGTGTTTGAAACCATATGAAAATAAATGCTAGCTGATGTACTTGTAATGCTTCAGACATTGAAAAAAATGCTTTGCTTTGCATGAAATTCCAAATATCTAGGAACTCAACTACATTTTTTTTTCTTTTTCCTGTATTGACCAGGATAAATTTTAGTAGGAATCCAATCCTTGTAATGTTTTAGACATGTGATTATAGCACAGAATTTATGGAGAATAAAAGGGGAAAAGGTATGTTTAAGGGAGTGTACTTGTTTGTAGCTGGACCATTCCATGATATGCACAACCCCATGATAACCATGACCAAACCATGCATCACTGCTGTGGACGGATCATCAGGTAAACCCAGCAGAAGTACTGCAGCTAGAGGGATGGCTGATACTGAGCTAATTTGGGCTAGAATTATCCTCCCTGAATTTGCAAGACGAATAGAAAGTAAATCCCCCATCTTACCTCCAATAAGCCCTCCAACGGAACTGGCAATTACAAACAAGGCAATCAACAATGCAGTTTTCTCATGGGAGAATCCAATAAGCTCTAACCACATTGGGGCAAATGACAAAGCTGACCAGGGGAATGAACCTGTAACCCCCTGGGCAACAATTATCTGGAAAGAAGGAATCTTTATAACGGACTTGGCTTCCAGAATGAGGTCTTTTGCTTCTAACCAAAAAGATTTATTTGGAATTTGGTTAATAGTTTCTGTCCTATCATCTAAAAAGTGTGGGTCATTTGCAAAAAGGCGGACCAAAATACCAACCACAACACTGATTAGTCCGACAAGGTGGAAGGCAATCCTCCAACCAGGAATTCCCATGAATGTTATAGGAGCTATCAGTACTGAAAAGAGACCACCAACAATTGAACCAAGGTTGCTTGTCAGTTGCAGCCATCCAAAAGCCACACCACGATTGCTATCAGCAGTTGAGTCAGCAACTAGGGATTGAATTGCAGGAGCAACTATTGCAAGGCCAATACCATTCAGAGCTCTGGATAATGCAACCTGCTCAACAAAAGTTAAATGACTTCAATATGTTGGCATGTCACAGTAAACTTTAATCTTTTCTGTAGTATTTGAAGTTTTATCTACACATTAATGAAGACCAGACATCCGACAAATGCATCAATCTTATTGTAAGCTACAGAAACCATGTACTATCACATATTGTGACTTGAACCCCACAACTTGTAACAGAAACCATTTACTATCACATCAATTCAGTTCGTACCTTCAATTGTGCATCCCATGCTCATTTTACATGGTTTCTTCACCAAAGTTGTTCTAATCCAAACATCCAAAACGGCATTTATTGTTACATGGCATAAATCTTATTGTGAGCTACAGCATCTCCTCTAGCTCCGAGAAGGAGAGTCAAATCCTTCAGCCTCAGTCCCTTTTTTTTTTAATTTGCCAGCTATTTTATATAGCAACTAAAAAGATTTGTGTAATTGATAGGATATAAAGGAATGAAAATGAAACTTAACTATGGATCTAAATTCCACTATTTCAACACCAAAATTGAAATACACAATTTTCACAATCCAACATAAGATTCTATCTTCAAACTTTTTATTAGTTTCAGTCTCCCACTTAAGCAGAATCTGTTCCTAACTCCTCCAAAGCTAAAAAATAAATTTGTGTCCCAAATTTCGAGTTTCACATTTAGAAAGCTATAAATGAATTTTGTTTTCTTAATTCTGTTTTATAATTTTTTTTTTTTTTTGGTTAAGAAGGTCAATTAATTCCTTCATCTGACAGCATCAATCAACACCAGAAGGGTTAACACTTATAACAAAGAACAATTACTTCATAGAGCAATTCAATCAAAACATAATTAGTTAGGACATTCAATCTTTGTAGTAACTCAGATATGCTCTCCAGAAGTATGTACTGAGGATTAATTGTTTCTTTTGTAGCCCGGTAGTCGTTTGCTGGCTTGCCCTTTGGGTGAGTTGAGCTTAGATTGTTCTCGTGCTTCTCCCTTTTGTTTTTTGTATAAATATTTAATTAACAAAAACCTTGACTAACCAGACTTGTACTTTATTCATCCTCCCACCATAAACAACTCAGATCCCTTAATTAATTAATTTTATTTCCTTTTCTGATCAACCGAATAAGTGACAACAAAATATCGTATATCTGTACCTGAAAGAAAGTTGAGGAGAAGGCAACAAGGAAGGTAGCAGCAGCCCACAGAAATGCACCAAGCGCGATGACATGGGCACGGTTATGGCGCACCGCCAGATAAGCTGCAATTGGGTAACACGACGACTGAACAATGGACCTAAACAAGGTCAAAGAGCCTAACCCGGTTGGGTCCGTGTGGAGGGCTGCACCAACTTCTTTGTACACTCCAGGCAACAAAGATTCATCAGCTCTTTCCATGATCCCTGCAAGGTTCACCAGAACCAGAGTTACCGTTTCGGGCTTCATATTGTTAGTTTGGTTAACGTAGGGAGAAAGGGTCGGATTTGGAGGTGAGAATACTGTCCCGCACCGCATTGCAATGAGATAAAGACCACAAGGTTAATGGTGGGCTTGCTTTCCAATTCCGAGCTTCCCTGAAGCCCAAAGTGCGCCACTACCCTAACCCTAAATTGAGGTTGGGCTTGATTTTGTCTGTAAACTGAAAATATTGGTCTAGGTCCATTAAAATTATACGAGAGTGATAGGGATAGAGAAAGCTCTGAACTGAAGATGAGGTAAGGCCTAAAAGTGAAAGCGACGAGAAAGGAGAAGAAAAGTACCGATCCAATAAATTGATTAGCGGGCGCAGAGGAAGAGGCAGCCACCGCCTCCACTTCTGCAAATGGGCTCCACCACGTCACCCATCCAATTATGATCTTCATTTTCATCTCAATCTCACCGTACACTTGGAGCTCTCTTCCTTTCAACCGCGCCCCCTCCCCCTCCCCTGCCGTCCTTATAACACGTGCTTCTCTTTTCAATTTCTCTGACGTCGTCTTATACGTCACATTGCTGTGACTCAAAGCCCCGTCGTTCCACAATTTTCGTGTTACATTATATGATTAGACTGTGATTAGATCTTAAACACTATGTTAATGGTCATTATAAAATAAATTAAAAGAACTAAATATCTGAAGTATACAATTTTGTTAATATGGAGTAGGCAGAGTGAGGAAGAGAATTATACATGAACAGGAACCCCACAGGCACTCATTCTATAGGATTCTTCAACAATTTCCAATGAAGAATATTCGAGCCATAAGCACTGATTTTGTTAATTCTTATCTTACACAGAACGGGTAAAAGAAAGCTTGTGTAAATTCTACCACTTTGATCACAAATCTCAATGGCTAGTTTTAATCTTATATTTATTCGTTTTATGACATCGAAAAGGAAGATGGTGGTGGGGAACATGTGGGGTTCATGAAAATCACGTAAGACCTGCTGCTGAGGAAGACATCTTTAAGTTTCCATGTATGTCTGCAATACCCTCATTTCTTTGTTATGTTTTCAGCTTTTGCCCATTATTTATTTGCCAATTACTCTCCATCTCTTGCACACAAACACAGATGAATTGAAATCCAAGACTTTGAAGAGCTCTTCTGTATTATGGAGCTAGCTAGCTTTCTACCTAAATCTATTTTCAGTAACATTTAGTATTTAACAAGAACAAGAGGTGGGTTCATGTCCTTAGGCTGAAGAAGAATCCTTTGCATTATTCTGCAGTGGATGATCATCGTAACATGCTGCAGAAAGGAATCAAATACTATAATATTCATACATAGATGAATACTCGCCAAGAAAGTTAATGGAGTTAGGATTGTGAAAGCAAAACCAATCGAAGAATTGTAAGCAACCAAAGATTTCAAACCTTCTAGAGCAGAAAGATCAAAAGAGTCTATAAAGACTAGGTAGTTCATCTTGACCTACTTCATATAACTATTATATATAATATTATTTTTTATGTTTTTGCAATGTTTGTCGGTTTTAGGCGATCGATCTTTCCAACGAAGGACTTTTCTCTAGTGGGCTACCTAACTGCACGATGAAAGAGACAACTAGGGTTGCCAACCTCTTCAATATTAGTTGGCTTCAATATATTATACATGTGGTCGATGTTGCAGTCTCCTTTCCTATCCATATAAATAATAGCAGCTAGTTACAAATTTTATATGTAGTGTTCGTTTTGGTTATAAGTAGGATATGCACAAATAGTAAATCATTCTCCAAACTCTATAAACGAATTGTATGCATATTTTAATTAGCCATAGATATACCATGAAGTCAGATGTTTGTGAAGAGGGCCATGGCTTGCCTCCTCTGGAAAATATTTAAGAACAAAAAAAAAAAAATTGAGCACATCGTTTAGAACATATACAGTTTATCAGAGACTTTCTTCCATCGACGCATGTCTATACAATAAAGTCAAGAATTCGAAGGCATGTTTTGTGCGGCAAATGAAAATATTCCGAGACGACTGTAGTCGCATGGAATTTTTAATCATGGGTTTGCTTCTGCGTCAAAGGAATCATGTTAGTGTTTGATAACTTTTTATTATTAATGCGTTATATTCTTCTCTCTCAAATAATGTGTTTATAAACCCCTTCTGTAAGCCAAAGAATTGAATTTGTCAAAGCTATCGAAATTCTTCTCGCCGGATCCAAGGCGCATGGTCTAATGTTGCGCGCTGCAGCTCAAGTCTAACTCTATTATGCCATAACTTCGTGGTTTCTGAGTCTTCAAAATAGACCCACTTGCGTCAGATTGCAGTATCCATTCATCACTGCTTACGTATAACCAATTTACAAGTTAGATATCAAGTATTGTCTATCTCAAATCCCTTTCTATCAATATTAACTTTGAATTCTCATTTATTTGCTTTATATAATAATAGATGGTATTTCGAAATTTTGTTGCAGAAAAGATTTTTGCACAGGGGGTTGGCTCTAAATTGAAGTAATGTTTTATACATATGGAAATAGTGAGTGTGCATCTCCATATCACATGTCCCTCAAGACCGAGGCGACGGACAGGTGAGAGAGGGAGGTAGATGGATAGAGAGAATAAAATAATAATAATAAATTTAGATATTCATATTTTCATATATCATCATTGCGAAAAACCAGATTATTCTCTGGCATGGGCCACCATCATTCGAAAAGAGAAAGAGTCACATGTCACCACATCCTCTTAACATGTCCTCTTCTTCCAATTTGCCATGGCTAATCATCTCCCAATATTTCCCAATTATTTTATTATCAACCTCTCCCCCCTCCCTCCCCCATGGTAATGGCTTCCCAATTCACAGTTAAATTTTTTTCTCTGATGTTCATTTGATTTAAATATCCATGAAACTTCTAAGTCATTTGTTAATCTTTCTTGAATTTAGTCCTTTATATGGGTCATCGGTGCAAATTCTTTTGCAGTTGCTTTAAGAATTTATCTTTCAAATAACTACTGGACGGTATTAGATTACTCATTATCAATTAAAATATAACAATTAGTTTATAAGTTAGGAAGGTTAATGTATAGTATTAAATATAATCTAGATGGAGCATGTGAGGGAAGATCTAGGATAGGGCGTTAGGACATATATATATAAATAGACACTTTATTACCATTGACTTCCAAACTTCACAATTGAAATTAGGCACTGATTTGTTTTGTTTGATTATCTAATAGAAAACTGATGTGCGTGAAACGCATGAATCTCTGATTTTTTGGCCTTGATGCCGGTATATCGTCCTTATTATATATAAAATACTAACAAAACTTTAAACAATAAAGAATGGCGTATCTGAGTTGGAGAAAAAAGGGTTTTAATTTGTCTTAGAATGATAATAATGAAATGGTCTGTGTATAAGGGAGCATGAGAGACCTTGTGCACATGTGTAAACAGGGATTAAGAATGAAATCTCACCCAAGAGACACATATTAAAGATTGATGGGGGGCTATGGCGGCAGGGGCATCCACCATCTTTATAAAATTAACATATGAAAAGATTAATTAGATGATTTTGTAGTAGTTTATGATTGCGGCAGGTAAGGATTCCCCTCATCTTGCCACCAATCGCTCCCTTACTTGAAAAGTAACATAAATGTTAAATCATTCAAGAGACACAACACGAGGATAAAAGCCCTATCATCCTTGTCATCAAAAGAATAAAAGTAACAACCATGATTATTATAAGATATTTCATTCATAACAATATGATTAATTTAAAGATAAATCAGTAGAAATTATTAACTCAATAGCTACTGACAAGAATAAATTAATTTAAAATAAAATTGCATAGTAATTTATTATGTATGCAGATGAAGCGCGCGGCACTTAGGGTCCCTTCTCATATAGCAATTCAAAAATGAGACTTGGATTGGACCACCCTTTTCACAAGCAGCATTTTGTTTTGCCTAATGGCTAAACAGGTCCATATGAGCATATCCCCATTTATGAACACTGCACCGTCCAATTTGTTTTCTACCTGTAGACAAAGTACGAGGAAGAAAATCTTGCTTCTAATTAATATTTTCTTCTAATCTATTGCAGTTGCATGTCTAACAATTAAATTTAAGTAACGCAAACAAAACGAGAAACTATATGTTAAAAAAATTTGAAATTTCGATAGGAAGATGAAAGAAAGTATCTACATTCTATTTGATCATATATATATGATCAGTTAGACTGAATTTATATATTTATTTCTAATTCAGAAAAGAAGATGATCACTGCAGCAAAATCCTCTTCAAAGTAATTTTCTGCTTCTGGGTACTGTTAATTTCTTATACATACAAGTATTAATCCTAATCTGAAGGACAAATCCATGAATCAACTGTACCTTCACCCCTAGAAGAAACATTTTCCAAAGACTTGTCATGGTGAAAATCTGACGAAGAAGCTGAGTAGTTCAACTTACAACGTGTCACCCTTTCTGATGAATTCCCATTTATATTCCCATCGAAAGGCCTCATGTGACTTTGTCCAGAATCTACATGGTTTGGTAGCCCCCCAAGGCTTGCATTAACTTGTCCATGGGCGCTCATAGCCAATTCGTCGTAGCCTGACATACCAAAACTTGCTTGACATTTTCCAGTAAAACCAGGCAGGGTAATATTTGAAGGGTTATGAGGAGGCTGTAGAAGAGACTGGAATGAGAGAAGTGGATTTTGATTCATGCTCAGCAAATTATGAGTCTCCTTATTGAGGCCTAAATCGGAAAGAAGCGGAAAGTTATTCAAAGAAGGTGAATTAAAAGTGTTCCTTGCAGTTGAAATGGAGGTGGTTATAGCATTACTGTTAGCACTAGCACCAATAGTACTTGCAGAAGCCGCAGCAATAGCATCAACAACAGAAGAAGAAGAAGATGCAAAGGGGTTTGGCTGAAACTTCTGAGTGGTAGGACGAAGAGGGTAAAGAGGTCCCATTGGTTCTACATGCCCTGCCTTAATGCCCGAGCCCATGCCTGAGCCTGACCCAAAAAGATCGAGACGCCGAGTGGACGATGAGACCGAAAAAGGTTGTGCCGGGATTCCTGTAAATTCTTGCACCATTGCTCTAAAATTGGACGTGTCTGTGGTGAGAACAGTTGTAGGCGCTCTTCTTGAAGCTCTCGTTCTTTTCTTCGGATTCTTCGCAGCAGTAATCTGTTCGGATAGAGCTAACGATCTCGTTCCATTATGTTCATGGAGTAACCTTGATTGCATGGATGTTGAGCCAGGAAATGAACCACGATCGAGTCCTTGAGCCGCCAGGATAGAATGACTTGTTGAGGATGAGCTTTGTAGGTTACCAGTGTCGGTGCAGTTGGGTTCTGATCTTAGGCTGCTAGGACCAACTAAGTCAAGATTAAGCAAGGAGATAGGGTAGTTTGAGTTAGGATGAGATCGAGATTGAGAGAGAGCATGGAGATAATTTGATGAAGGATCAAAGAAAGTGGGTTGTTGGTTATGGTGGTGCGAGAAGAGTGAAGGGTATGGATTTGGTAAGGAACCATTGCTTGAAGGGTTCAAGAAAGATGGAGCTGACTCTGAACGTGAATCATACTCTTCATCACCACCGCTTGATGATTGCATACTACTATTCCCAGATTCCATAGCTTTGATTAATCAGAAATATAAAGTAGTCTTGGGAAAGAAACAAATGTATTCCAGTAGGAAAATAAAAAGTTGAAGAAACCTGCAAAAAGATGATGATAGTTGCAAAGTTGAAGATGAAAAAAAGAAAAGAGACGAAAGATATGTGGAAAAGGCAATAATGAGAAAACTGCAAAAGAACCCAGGAAGTAGTGGATGGATAAAAGTATATTCATATCTTGAAAAGCAAGTGCTTTGAGAAAGTTGCCATATCTTTTAACCTTGATCTGCAAATGGAGGCAAATCTCTTCCTTTGTCTTTTCACTTGGAGAAAAATTTTTGGGAAAAAGAAGATATCATGTAGATCTTGTATAAGAAAAGCACCCACACATAGGTAGAAGAGAAGAGAAAGAGAAGAATTATATCAAAAGTAAAGTTAAATATATAATGGATGTGAGGATTCTATTCTTCTCAGTTCCTACCGTGTATGATCTGATTAGGTAGGTGCTAGGGTTTTGGAGGAGGAACAAGATAGAAAAGAAAGGAGAGGAAAAGTTTTTAAAGCTTTATCGGAGAAAAAAGAAGGGAGGTCTCAACATATGTTTCCACTGAGAAGATCCTCTAGAGAGTGCAGGGTGGGGTCGCCATTGGAGCAGAGAAAAGAGTTGCCGGTGGCTGGCAACGGGTCAAACTCAAAGTGAATATGAGAGAGAGAGAGAGAGAGAGAGAGAGAGGGACTTTGCAGGCTGCTGGCTGGCAAGGATGTTTTGAATGTGAAAGGGGAAAGGGGAAAAGGGATATCATAGGCATTTTAAGTGTTCCAACTTTAATCTTAAAATACTATAAGTTCTCCATGTAAAAATATAAAAATATTCATATTTTATAATAAAATTAAGATAACAAAATATCATGAATTTATTGAAATTAAATTTCCCATCTCTTCTTCTCCCTCCTCTCGATAAAGCTTAGCTATGGCTATCAAAAGTTCCTTGGTTTTCCTTGACTTCTTTCTACCCGTCCACGTATGTTTCATTCTCTATCAATAACCATCCACCAATAGTTTGATTATTTTATAAATCTCGCAACTCAGCATCAAAATAGCCTCCCTGTGGAATTCCTAAGTCCATTCCAAAAACACTTGGTTCATATTTATTTATACTGATAGCACAACTCTCTTTGTCTCTCTCTAAGATCAATTGGATTAATATCTTTTGACTAACATTCAAAATTTAGAAATTAATTAATAATTTGATGTGTTGCAATAAGATTTAAAAACTCAAATTAACCATGATAATCGATGAACACTCATCATGTAAAATATAGTTATAAATCACATTATTGTTATTATTTCCATTAACGACACTCATCGACTTTACTCTCTCCATCATAACAAAAAAATAAAACTCTAGTGTTGTGAAACATAGGAGAAGAGGGAGGAAGAGAAAGAAAGGAAAATTCTTTAGATTTGAAAAAAATTAATTGGAAATGGAAGAAAAAAATGGGGAGAGGAGAAACTAGTCAGAAGGAGTAAAGGATTGGAGAGTATTAAAAGGAAATTTTTGTATTGTGGAAGAATAAAAATTATTCTTTTATTTTTTTAAATTATAATTATATTTGAAATTAGATAAAAAATATAAATAAAAAATTATTGACTTCAATAACAGTTTAAACCAAACTACCATTGATTCATATTTTTATCATTAAATCAAAATCTTGAGATTAGTAATTATTTTTTTAAATAAAAAAAGACAAAGATTTTAATTATTTAATATGTATAATATGGTTAAGTGTTTCGAATATTTTTGCTTTCGTTCTCGAATGAATGGAATAAAATTAGTGTTGAAATAATAATAATAATATAGATAAAATTTTGAATATTTTTTTTTTGAAAGATTAAAATTTTTAATAATAAGGAGGAAGGTAAAATAATTTGGCTAAAATTATTTAATCTCTATAAAAATAAATTAATTTAATTTATATGAACAATTAATTTGTTTTAAAATAAGGCATTTCCATCGCAAATGATTGCTCTGGAGCAAACTATACAAACACGAGTTTCCATGATTTTGGTGCAGAGAATTTGTTGTAAGATTCTCCTCCTCCCTTCACCATATCAACAATCAAACAAGCCTTCTTGTTCAGACTTCAGCCTTTGACCAATTCAAACTCAGAAACATAGACCAAGTTATAATTGAGCAATGCGAGAGAATCTTTTCCCATCTTCATCTCTATAAATTCAGACTCTGTATATATATATATATATATTTCATCTATTTTTTGAGAATTTATTCCTGTTCTTTACAATAATCTACAAATGGGTGGATCCAGGTTAGATCAGTTTGAACCACATTAAAATTGGCCACAACCATAAAAGAATATATACATGTTAATTATACAAATCTTTCATAAATATATACATCTTATATTATTCTGTAAAAAAAGTCATTGGCCTACCCTACATAACCAAATTCTATGCCTATTATAAGGAATATTAAATTTGTGGTCATAGTGATGGCTTTAGATCACTTTCACATGATATTTTTTCGTTTATGTTTATACCAAACACATGTGAATTGTATGGCCATTTCTGAACTTACATTTATATATATATACACACACGCGCAAAACATGTTGTCTTGTGAAGAGTGTAAAATAGAATACTGGTATTTTCTATATATACAATAGTCCAACTTTGGTAAATCATGATTAAAACCAATGCAATTGTTTTTTACCCACGTAGTAGCAGATAATTATATAATATTATCAATGTTATTCTTTAGTATTATAATTAGGGAATCCCGAGGTTTCAATCAAAGTAAAATATAAAGAAACATACTTGTTAGCATTAATTTGCATTTTGTATACTTTCCCATGCATGCAAAGTTCCGGTTGCTGGTCAAAATTCTGAACCACGTTTTGCACGAATGTGCTTCATTTTAATATTAATATGCCTGCGCCGTTTGTGAAGTTAATTGAGAAATTACTTAGATGCCCACGTTCACAAAGGCTATTTGGGCCTAAAGGAAATTTTGCCCAAAGCTAAGTGGGCCTGTTGTCCTGTCGAATTGGGTAGATAGATCAAATCTCAAAGTCTCGGGATGATATATGTAGTTATACATTTGTGCTATTTTTGTTTATTCTTTTCAAAGACATAAAAATGTGCGTAGGAAAATATAATTCAAGCAGATTGATGGCCTTTCCAGCCACGAATGTGTACTCCATTTGCCATATCTCAGAATTCTAGTTCGCATGAAAAACCAAACCCAGAGCAATCTTCTTTCTAGGCAATAATGGCTTCAATAGACAAATTTGAAATCACTTATCCAACCATCTTTGTTCGCCACAAGACCAAGTGAAACTTCAACATTTTGTCATATACACCCCCTTAGCAGCATACTCAATCCCTCATTTATATTAGACATAGCTTACAACGAAAGAATTAATTTGTTTTCTTAGAGTTTTTCTTTACCAATTGATTTATGCAATTAAGAGTTTTGTGTAAGATAAAATATGGTAACGACATTGAGGATGCATGCCATTTTTCAAAGTATCATCGGGTTAGTTTTTTATGCGATTTTGAGTCGTTAAATTGCTGTTTGGACCACATGGCTTTTTTATCCTCGAATTCACAGATCTACATGAGAGTTTATTTATTGTTCAACTTGTTGCAGAATGTTTAAAATATGTGTGTCATATTCAGCAGTCATTAGAGGTATTAACTATGTCATAGGAAATCTCTCAAACCTTATTCAATATGCTTAGTTCATCTCAATAAGTGCACCTCATCTGGAGGGGCGCAGATAGTTCTACCAATTGTCAGTAAGATGCGGGATATATTGTTTAGTCATAATCTGGCTTTGGAGGATTCATGCCAGCCTAGGTCTGTGGCTTTATTGTTCTTGCCAATGTTTATTTACTTTGGTAGACTTTTTAATTTGTCTTCAGTTCTCATGCAACCAGAGCAGGAATATTATCTACAGCCCGTTGAACCAGGTCGACCTAGGAATGCTGCATCGATTTTCCCTGCTGATTTTCTTCTGGTGGAGACCACCTCTGGGATAGATTTACTGTAAGTTCACTTGATATAATCTGTTTCTTAATTTTAGTTTTCAGCATTTGTCATTTATCTTTAATAAGTATTCTCATACTTTATTGAAGCAGATTTATATTGAGTGTTTGAAGTAGTTAGCTTTGGTTTCAATCAAATAACTAAATTGTGAATTACATTTTGTAGAGCGGAGACTATTCATTTGAGTTGGTGGGTGGTGGTTTGTGAAGAAATACATGGACGGTTGAAGTGAATGATTTTATGTATAAACTGAAAGTCCATTTTCCCTGTGAGAAACAACAAAGTTGAAGAGACTCAAAACTAGTTGCAGCATGAGGCTGGCTTGTTTCCACTGTGTCCAACATTCAAAATTTATGATTTCAATTCATAAATAATTTTGGGTACTATCTTTCTAAAAGATATTAACATTCAGAAATTACTCAATGACTTCAATCACACAATGTCGTGCAAAGTTATCTCTCTCAACACCTGAAAAATCGTTTGCTCCAATTGCTACTTTTTACTTAATTAAGAATAGAATTATTTAGAATATTAAGTAGATTTAACCGAAACAGTTGGTACAACTTGAAAATTTACAATTGGATAGATATTATATAGGAGTAGATTCAGTCATGTATATAGTGTGATCTCAATCAGCAGATACTATACATCTGTAGTCTGTTAAAATGGTGGCTGATATTAATTAATGGATTTAGTGCATATAGAAGACCTCTATCAAAGAGTTGGATAATTGTATGTTCGTGCTTGTGTTGATGGATGTATATGTTTATGTGGTCTCCCTCATATCCATAGTTTTGTGTAGTTTAAAGACATGTCCCTATTAAGCTTTAATGTATTGTACTGATTGATTTCGCTAAATCCACTATTTTGAGCTAACATTGGTGTTTGGTCTTTAAAATAATGGATGGTACAAAGATATGCAGGTCATGCAATAACTTTCACTACATAACCTATAGTTTTATTTAGTTGCTGGATTAATATTGTTGGTTCAATCTTTTTTCATTTATAGGTACTAAAATATTCAACTTAATAAAAAAATAATTTATATATGATCATAAAGTCAGATTAAGACAATATGAAATTTATAGTTTTTTGTTTTTATCTTTTAAGATTGTATATTATATGAAAGTTGTGAAAATAATTGTAATTAGTACATGGTTAAACTTAATGATTATATTTTGCATATATACACACACATTGGTTTTACTAAATTAATTAAGAATAAAATTTGCATTATTAGTATTTATTTTGCCATTATGATAAACACACTTTTGTTTTTTTAATAACAAATAAATATTTATTGTTATTATAATTTTCACTGATTAATAATTACAATTTTAATGATATAATTATAATTTAATTTTGAGAATAATTATCATTGATATTATAAATTAATATAACTATAATAGTTTGAATATTCATTATTGATATAGTATTTAGTTATTAATAAATAATACTATAATGATGAAAATATTTATTGTATTTTTAATAACAAAATTTTTTGTTATTATTTTTAATGATATCCCCTCACTATTTATATTAATAATAAAACCTTTTTTTTCATATTAATATTTTTAACAATAAAAGCTTTAATAATAGATGGCGACAAGTTTTTCCATTTTCTGTATTGTTATTAAAACTCTTTAATGACAGAAGACTATTATCTTTTTGTTTAAGGTTTTCTTTTAGTATTCTGTTAAATGAATAGTCATTTAATTATTAAACTTGGATAAATATTACAGCTTTGACATGTTTATTCTCTTAAAATTCTCTTTTCTACAAAATTTTTTAAAAAATCTTCAAGGTTTATAGACGGTAGATTTTAGTTGTGTGATCAGAAGTAAATTTGTATTATTTGAAAAGCGTAAGTGTTGATATGCTGGCAGTTCATATGCTTGCTTATGGACCAGGCTTCACATCCCTGTCATTCTTCAAGGATGGAGCCATGTGGCCGATGATCCCATCTTATATACAATCAATTTATTGAATAATTATTATAGGAGTCTTATGTACGCTATTCAACGCTAAGATCTCTACAAATTTCTGTGCCTCTTTAACCTGCATTGAAGGGAATGATATACAGCCAGAATGTCTTGTCGAGGGTGATCCCGAGTATAGCAAAGCCAACGAGATAGGCCCTCCAGTCCACATTCATGCTTATAACTCAAGTTTGTGTAGCTTTCAAAAGCCTCGGATCACGGCATCGCTTGTTCTCTTTACGTAAATTTTGACTTTGCCCACTTCCACATCTCGTGACTATCGCTTTCCACTTCCTGGGCCTTTAGTTTGGAAAACAAATTCATGAATTTTGACAAAGAAAAAGGAAAGTATCGATTTATCTTTATCAACATATCTTTAGTTTGTACCTTTATGAATGAATGTTGCCGACTGGAGAGCACTAAGCAAGCCGGCATTACAATAGTGTGTCTTGATATGCCGGTGGCTCATTGCCGCATAATATAATATATTTTACCTTTCAGGTTGAGCAGATTTTGTGCAAGATGGAATGCCAAGCCATCAGAAAATCATTTTTAGCGACCCCTCCATTGATTTTAAGTAATTGTTGGCTGGCATCAATTCAGAGTGGCACATCTCTTTGTCCCCTGTCAAGCTCTCTTTCTTACGAAAGAATTTGTTAATTATTGGGTGATTAAGCTAGAGTGATCATATAATTATCAAACTTTGAGTGTTACAGAAGTTTATGAATATTGTAATTAAAATGCATAAAATATTATCAAGATTCCCCATGATTAAAAACTTGTCCCGAGGGCCAATGCCATATATATATATATATGAATATGAATAACGGACATGACACTTGTGCTTTTAGATTCCACAACGGAGAAGGCATCTATAAATGATTGGCTACCAATTTCTAATTATCTTTAATTACTACCTTAATCAACATGTTTATTAAATTTATATCAAGTGGGTTCTGACATAAGCTAGTAGATCCAAGTAGATAAGCAGACAGTTAAGTTTCATCCGTCTTTTTCATTAAAATGTACAGACAGCAAGAGAATGGAAGCTTACACGTTGGAGAGAAGCCATCTGAGTGTTCAATTAAATAATGCTGGATTTCTGAATCTGCAAGCAAAGATAGTTAACGTGGATGCTTCGGCTTCCATTACTAGAGGTCCAAATGGCACCCCGTTAATATGTAAAAAGAAATAGAAAATAAGAGATCTATAGTTTGGATCCTCCTTTTCTCTGGAAGCTGTAAACTTTGACCAAGCTTTTAGATTTTAGTATTCTTCTGCCACTTCTAGTATTGATCCATTTAAAGCATATGCGATGACCGCCGAAGTCTTAAAAAGAAGAAGAAACACGTTTTGTGGCTCTAATACAGAAGAAGTTTAACTATTCCCAGCTACAAGATTTAAGCAAGTTTGTTTTGAACAACGGGGCAATTGAAATTACTGATAATCTTTGTTGTAATGTTAGGTAGAAGATGCCAAGGAAACCCTAACTAGTAAAATCGCCAATTTGCTTTTAATTCATGTTTATCATAATTTTCTATTTTAAACATGTTATTTCATATTTCTAAATTCAAACTATATTAGATATGTATTTTATACGTTTCCGTATTAAATTACCTTCTTCTTTTTTCTTCATCTGTATTTTTTTTTATGATTTTTTTGGTTTTAAAGAAATCCAAAACAAAGAAATTTCAAATAAGGGTATTCAAAATTGGATCTCAACATGTGTCTTTCTATATGATCTTTTTAGTTTTAAAGAAATCCAAACAAAGAAATTTCAAATAAGGGTATTCAGAATTGGACCTCAACACCCTTTGGCTTGAATTCAATTCAAATAAAAAATGATTCAAAATCAATTTAAATTTATTAAGTCATAAATTTGAGCTATAAATTTAAGTTTAATGTAAATTATAAATCTGAATCACAAATCTAAGTTATAATTTTGAACTGAACCAAAGTAGAACTAAATTAAATTTTCTTTAACTCAAGTTCACCATGAAACCTATAAATCTTGAGGATTTAAGAAAGTTTTTAAATTATTTAAACATTTATATAGACAAAGATGTTAATTCTATATTAATCATTGCAACTTACATTAATGATTTGATGAACAATGATGACGTTTATTGCTTAGATGATACTCCCTTTTGAATTTTTATTGTTTATTTATATAATTTATATTATGAACTATAATTTGAATCTTGATTGTGATATGTGTTTGAAAATTTTATTTAAATCTTTTTATGTTATGTATTTGTTCTATGAATCGTGTCTATGTTATGTGTATTTAAGATTATAATTGAATCTTCGATACATATATTGTGTTTGATAATTTTGAGAGTATAATTTAATTTTTGATTATGTATTGTGTTATATTAAGTTTAATATTCAATTAAATCATTTACATTTGAATTATTATATTGATTTTAACCAAGTAATCTGTGCAAAATGCTAAAATTTTATTATTAGTATTGTCGTGTTTTTTTTAACATATTATTGATTATGAGTATACATTTTATGTTTTTCTCGTATCAGAATTTTATGATATTTTTTAAAATATATATTTTTCATCATTTCTCGTATTATATATGTATAATTTTTATACTTGTTTTCATTTTCGTATTTACTAACTATGAAGGAAAAATCCCATTGTGGCAAAGTTATGAACCACAAACTTGTTTAAAAACAAAACAATCGCCTCTAATAGAGAATAGTTAAAAATGTTGACCGATAGTTGCATATCAAATAAGGTAATCAATTAAGTTGATAGAATGCAACAAGTCATTATTATCAAAGTAAATTAAATCAATTCTTGCAAACAAATTTAAAAAGGTCTAATATGCACTCGAAAGTTGAAAAAGTCAACATCTCTTAGGATGTATAATCGTATGTATGAAATATACATGTCTGTGTGTCAAGGAAAATGAAGAGGCATAAAAGATAAAGAGTTACATTGCCCAGACAACCTGTTTTATACAATTGTGTTGAGTCAATAAAGTTAACTATAATTGAAGCACAATTATGTATCAAAAACACATGCTCATGCACAGACAAAATCATAGACCTATGGTATCTGTGTAGGGTATAGTGCTATTACCCGTAACATCTTCGATATTTGAAGAGTCATTTATATTAGAAAGACACAACCATTTGTAAGGAACATACTATCATGTGTGGTTGGGAAGGGGGGGGGGGGGTAAATTCATTTGTTGGAAGTTTGTTCTAGGTAATAAATGAAGGAAACATGACAGTGCACCCGAGGTACATGACTATGTTTTCAGGCAAATTTATTATGGAGTTATATTTCTCAACAACCAACAGATAGTTTTTGTTTCAAAAGACTTTTTTCTATTTCAAGCAATCAAAAACATATATAAAAGGGTTCATTTGAAATGTAGAGTGGGAGAGAACTTATTGGCATCAAAACTTTCACTCTTGAGACTCTTTATTCTCACACTACTCTCTCTCTCTCTCTCTTTGAGTTCAAATTTTCATTTTTTGAGAGACACGCTTGTACTAAAGTTGTGTATCAACCTTGTACAAATATTAAACACTTGAAATCATTCTTTCTCAATCTCTTAGGAAAAATCTTGTTTCAATTATTGTAAATGACGCAATCCTGAATAACTAGTGTATCCTCAAAAGTTAGTAGAACTTCAAGTTAGTTTGATTAAAGAAGTAGACTTAAAAGGCTCGTGAAAATAAATTTCAACCACTCTAAAATTGATTGAGCAATCTCTTACTCTTCTTTAATTATGTTTAAATTGTTGATTGTTTGTTTATTGGTTTCATATTAATCTTGTTTAGAATTGTTTTTTATAGTTAAAAATTTTTAAAATACTATTCATCCCCTTAGGATTATACAGCTAAAAGGGTTTTACAATTGTGTTTCAGTATGGATAATTAACAATTTAACATGGGAGATCTAATAGTTGATCCACCTTCTTAGGACAATTTCATTCAAAAGAAGATGCAAGTTAAACAGAAGCAATACAAATGAAATTATTGTATAAACAAAAAGTAAAAAAAAAAAAAATCCAAGAGGATCTATTTAATATGAGCAAATTCAAAACCCGCACTGAGACTAACAAAAAATTTCACTAGAGGTGAATAATATGAGTTTAGTTTGTTAAGCTTGCATTGAGCTTGGATTGTGCTGGAAATTAGCCAATCACCTCACACAAACAACAATCACAGTAGACGCAAAAGAGAGCATAAAAATAAGGTAGATGCATCAAATTTCACATGCATTGGCTAAGTTTGACATACTCTACATCCATGAGACAAGTCCAGTAGAATATAATCACTAAGCAATAAATCAATTATCAACTATAAATTGAAATTAACAGGTGAGTAAACACTTCATGTTCAATAAATTAATTTCCAAAACTCTTCTACGAATAGCTGTTTATTTGTCGATCATTCCTCTCAGTTATTCAAGATTCCTTGAACTTTATGGCAGTATTCCCTTCAACCCCTGACCTTAAAATCTTTTCAAACTCTAGTATAACAGAAAGGTATCACATGATCAGAGCAAGTAAACTACCTTGCAAGAAGAATAAAGTTAAACAAGCCTGCCAAATGAAGCTAGAAAATTAGTACAGAAATAAGGAGAATAAATGTTAGCCGACTTGAAGAAGAACGTTAGTTTAAACACCAAACAAGAGTAAAGACAATGATAATACTTGTCAAGAGTCTCATCTATACATCTGAAAGACTTGGAACTTAGAACTAATTCAAATAAGAACAAGATAAGCTCTTTAGTGTCCTTAGATAAATAACTTAATTAGCAACGACCGGAGCTGTAGTGATTACTGATTAGGAAGTGTTACGAGTTAACTCTGAAGGCGGCACCGACGGATAAACAGTGAACTGTGCAAAATAGATTGTGTCGGTTTGGTCATAGACAAATAGTCTATGCCTTTGCATGAATGTGTTTTAGAGCCACCACTATCACATAAATCGACAATGGATAACTGCTACCTACCCACCAAAAGGGAAAATAAGAGAAGCTCAGAACCAAAAAGCAGAATCGGTCAAAATAAAGCACACAGCTGGCCATCATAATCCTGGCGCATCAACTCCATGCCAAACACTCCTTGAATTTGCCATCCGATTCTCTGGCGTCTGTTTTTGCCGAGTGTATAAGATTTGACTGGCAAAAAGACATAATCACCAAATAAACCAGAAAGCCCTATTGTTAATGCTGTCGCCAGCTATATATAATTGATTGGGAAACGTTTTTTATCAATTCATTCAGCTTTTGGGGGAGACAAATTTTGGCCAATTAGGCCAGTGAGTGTATAAGTATTTAAGCTGAACAAACAAAATTTGGAAGATTCTGAAGGTGATGAAAGATTAATTTTCAATTACAAGTAAATAGAACAGTCTTAGTCAATATAATCTAATACTCTACATGGGGCCACTGGGTGTTCTGTGTTTTTTTATTAGTCACACCGAGTCATAGAATTCTAATATGAACAGATATTACTCACTGTTCCTTTTTGCGCGTTTTGTTTCATGTGGCCTTTCCCCTCAATGCTGGATTTTAAGGGAGGCAAATCTTTACACAATTATTTTAGAATCTTAATGCTACAGAATGCTTCCCCAATTCATGTGAACCACTATACATTTTCTGCTTTTAAGGCTTTGACTCTCCTCTCTCTCTCTCACAGTCCAAAAGAGAAAGTTGTTTCTTCAAGGCCACTCTAAGAGTCTTTTAACTTCAATTTAGACACCTGGGGACTAATGACTATGCCTGTTACATTGAATCCTTCGTACTCAAGCCTTTTCTTGATCATTTCCTCTCTTTATTAACTATTTTCACGTTCTTTCATTTGTTTAAACTAATTTTTCCTCAACCATTCTAAATTGTATCGTTATACTAGGAGTACAAATGCAGTATTCTTCATTGATTGAGTCATTGTATTAGAAACAACTTTCTTTCATATCTAAGTTCCAGCATCAGGAGAGGCATCAGAGACCTGCCAGAGAATTCACCATGGCTGAAATGACCAAGTATTCAATGGCGCACGAATTGAGTTGTGGTCTGATGGGAATAACTTTTCAACGCCGGAGCTACTGGTCGGGAAAAGAATCAGCAACTTCAATATCCTCGAATGACACCAGCAACAATAATTTGAAATTGAAACTACCCATCTTTCAAAATTCAAAGAAACCTCCTAGTCATGATTCCAAGATAAAGCGTAGTATCTCTGCTGACAGTACTATTGTAGACTCTGCCAATGTGGCGACACCTTCGCAAAAACCAGATAAAAAACACATTAGGAGGCCTAGTTTAGTGCCTCCAAGGTCTTCAACTTCTCAGCAGAAAAGTCATAGTAGAAAACCTTCAGATGCTCCCAGATGTTCAACCTCATCTTCCTCTAGTTCAGGCAAACCGAAGGCAAAGCAAGTTCAGGATTTAAATCGTAAGAGAAATCCGAGTAAAGATCCTCCTTGTACCTCCACAGAACTTAGCACTGTGGTAGTTGCAAATTACCAACAATCCGGTGTCAACAAAGCGCTTGTTCGAGCTACCTCGAGTAATGTAATGCTTTTAGGCCAATTGGGGAACTTGACGCAGTTTGGAACTGGGAGTGTGCTGGGGAACAATAGTCCTACTGCAACAATTAAGACTGTTGATTACCTTTACAGGAATCTTCAGGAGAGGAACTCCAAGTCTAAACACAGATATGGCCATAGTGGACCGGGTGGTAATGGTGTTATGGGAAATATTGTGAGACAGCCTAGTGGTGAATTACATAAGGTCAAAGGTTTGGCGAATAAATTGGATCCTGAGGAATTTAAGTCTATGGGTAATGACGCATACAAGAAGGGTAGATTTGAAGACGCCTTATCTTTATATGATGGTGCAATTGCTCTTAATTCGAATAATGCTAATTACAGAAGCAATAAAAGTGCTGCTTTGATAGGTTTAGGCCGCCTGATGGAGGCTCTTGTAGAATGCAAAGACGCAATTAGGATTGATCCTTCTCATTCCAGAGCTCAGCACCGTTTGGCAACAATATATCTCAGGTATCTATCTAATTGTAATTGCATGTAAGATCAATAGATTGCAAAGACACTCGCATAAAGATATGAAAATTTAGAATTTTCAGTTTCACTTTTAAAATTTTTGTGAATTACACTTCGCAGACTAGGAGAGGCAGAGAAAGCATTAAACCATTACAAACAGTCAGGTTCGCTTGTTGATCGCGAAGACATTGCCAAAGCTGAGGCTCTTCAAAAACAACTTAACATATGCAACGAAGCTCGGAAATTAAAGCAGTGGAGTGATTTGTTAAAGGGGACCCGATTTGCGATATCAGTTGGTGCTGATTCAGCTCCACAAGTGAGCTTCATATATGACAAGCTTATATGTTTTAATTCCCTTAATATGTTTCTGCTAAATAGTGTTGCACCCTTAATGCAGGTGTATGCTCTGCAAACAGAAGCATTGCTAAGGCTCCAAAGACACCAAGAGGCCTATGCCACCTACGAGAAGGGACCAAAAATGTTCATCGATTCATGTACAGAATTGTTTGGCCCTGCTGGCAGCGCTTATATCTTACTGATGAAGGCACAAGTATACATGGCCACCGGCAGGTTTGTGAACATCTGTTATTTTCTGAGTTTACAATGAAAGGAATGACATGATCATTACTGTAAATTTGGACACTTTATAGTCATTTTCTGAACCTGTAGAACTCATTTTGATTAGTGTTATTGATGAATAGACTTGAAGACGCTGTGATTGTAGCTCAACATGCAGCCCAACTTGATCCGAACAACCAAGAGATTATTACAGTAGTGAAGAGAGCTAAAGCAATAGCATCAGCCCGACTGAATGGTAACTTGTTATTTAAGGCATCAAAATATTTGGAGGCATCTAATATGTACAGCGAAGGACTAGAGCATGAGCCATACAACTCAATCTTACTATGCAATCGGGCAGCTTGTCGATCTAAGCTTGGCCAATACGAAAAAGCTGCGGAAGATTGCATGCTCGCACTTATTTTGCAGCCTTCTTATAGCAAGGCCAGGCTGCGCAGGGCAGACTGCAATGCCAAGGTGAATTATAATTACTTGAGAGTTAAGGCTATTTTAAACAATTTTGTTGACCCTTTACTCAGAGATTAATATTTACTGTAGTTTTATTATATAATATCCTTGCTTATGATATTTCCTATAAATTTGGTGCCATTAGCTGGAAAGATGGGAAGCTTCAATTCAAGACTATGAGATGCTGATCAGAGAGTTTCCAGGGGATGAGGAGGTGGGGCGTGCATTGTTTGAGGCACAAGTGCAGCTTAAAAAGCAACGTGGTGAAGATGTTAAGGACATGAAATTTGGTTCAAATCTGTTTTTCATCTCTAGCAGTGAACGGTTTAGGCATTTTGTAACCTCGCCTGGTTAGTCTTTTAATTAACAATGTGTTTAATATTTTGATTAAGACTTGTCATGTATTAAAATTTAATGGGAATATTGACCTTATAGTGTGGATAATAGGGATGGCAGTAGTGTTATTCTGTAACAAGGCTAATCACAAGCACATATTGCAACTTATGGAACAAGTCTGCAAGAGATTCCCGTCTGTCAACTTCCTCAAGGTTAAATTCAAATTTTAGAATACAAAATGAAAAATAAATCTTAGATCAATGAAGTTTTTCAGGAATTTTGGCCTTGGGTCTACCAATAAAAACTGTGGAACTTGTTAGTTTATTAAATAGTTTACTTGTGTTTTAATTAGGTGGAGGTCGAAGACCATCCTTACTTAGCAAAAGCAGAGGATGTAAGCTCTATTCCAGCCTTCAAGATATACAAGAACGGATCAAGAGTCAAAGAAATTCCAGGAAACAATGGTGAATTGCTAGAAAAATCAGTTAAATTGTACAGCAGATGAAGATACATATATTTGTAATTAGGCCAAAAAATTAACAGATAATTTGTGGACACTGAAAACAGAAAGAAAGACGAGAAGAAAGCAGAGCAAAGATAATGTTAAACAAGAGCTTGGAGTTTGGGTTTTTATGTATAATCTGAATTGATATTAACCTATTATTTTTAACTTCAATTATGTAAAACTCTTCTTTAACTAAACTTATGAAACATTACCCACTAATTTATAAGCCATAGGAACATCAATTAGGCACACTTTTGACACAACTTGACATATGAATAGAAGTCTCTTACCCGAAAATAAAAATCTTTTAGATTACATTTTATCTTTATCTTATGTCTATATAAAAAAACAATAACTTTTTATCAATTAAAAATTTCGATAATATTCTCATCTTCCAATGGAAAAGAATAAAAAATTATTTTCGAATTTAATTTTATATTTAATAAATAAGATAACTCTACTTCTTCGTCTTATAAATATAAAAAATTATACAAAGGTAGAATGTGAGTTACAAATCCTTTAAAGAATAAAAAAAATTACTTTTATGTAGCAATTATATTTACTTTATTAGAACAACGGTGGGTATAAACATTAAATAATAGGTCAAACCATGTAAAAAACTATCTTGTTTTTATTATAAGCTCATGCAAAATCTCACATAATATCTTACATACAAATATTATAGATAACAAACATAAAACTAGCTAATTAATTTCAATTGCCGTCAATCAAGTCTTTTTACACAAGACTCAGTATTATGTACTTTTAGTTAGTGCACATAAAACTACATACTTGAACACTAAAATGGGAGCCTTTGCAAACAATACTTTCATCTAGTCAATCTCTAACATGTTACTCTTTTGACATCTTACAAAAGAAAAACAAATTTTAAAATATGTCAATCTCAGATGAAGTAACTTTTTCAAGACTACCTATAGAAATATACTAAGGAAGGCCTTAAGTAGTCATAATGTTGCAATCATGAATTGGCGTACAAATAACTTTAGAGGTGTAGAGTTTAATTTATCGATAGTAGAGAACTTATGTTGTATAGATATTAGTTTACGACATGCAAATGATT
Organism: Anacardium occidentale; assembly: GCA_026122585.1. Classification (NCBI taxonomy): domain Eukaryota; kingdom Viridiplantae; phylum Streptophyta; class Magnoliopsida; order Sapindales; family Anacardiaceae; genus Anacardium; species Anacardium occidentale. Next base: position 406,579 of record JAJEJH010000004.1, read on the forward strand.
TTTGGAGTGAAGAGGTCAATCTACCTTGGGTAGTTTGCTCACACTTTGAATACACCAATCTTTAACATGTAAATAACTATAGATATGTAAAAACCAATTTATGTCAAATAATTAACTCAACTCACATCATAGTGGTGTCAATATGCAATATGCATCTAAAGCCCAACTCATGTCATGTTGACTGATTAACTATATGTTAATCATAAAGCACACCTCATCAACATCAATCATTGGCGTGAAAACGGCTATTCATATCATAGACAACTCATATCACAACGGTGAAAACTTTAATATGGAGTCATTAACTCATACTAGAAAGTCAATATCAAATATCATACCTTGATAGCAAGATCAAGGACCTTAGTCCCATCAAAATATCAGTCACAATAAAAACACAAGTTTCTCGAAAGATCACCACCTATTTTTTAGAATAGAGACAATAACCAGGTGCTCCCAAGCAGGGGATCTTAAATTTTTTTTAGTGTTTTCTAGTGCATATAGCACGCTGTTGCCTCCTACCAAAGACTCTCCCAGTAGAGATGGCAGTAGGATGCATTCAAGTGTGGGAACTATTATCTTATATAATGAGTGATATGCAATAGACATTCGATTGTTCCTTTCATCTTCGTGATGCTAGTATAAACTACCTATATTAGAAGGATTTAGAATGTGTTTTCTATGATGATAACTTGTGATTGCAAAAGAGGGATGTCAAGTCAGTGACTACGAGGTTTTCACTTTGAAGTTTATTGTCTTTCATTAGGTTGACTATTCAATTTTGATAGCAAGAACTCTTAGTATATTGGGATGTTGATGATCATGCATTTTTTTTTTTTTTTGTGTTGGCTATTTTGATTGATAATATATGTATTACATATTATATTTATGTCAGTCACATATTTTTTGACGATATAAATTAATAGTATTGTTTTACTATATTATATATAGTGATTAGATTCATTGATGAATGTATACATATTGTATCAATGATTACTTATAAATATCAATATTAAAACACCAGCTATTAATTAAGGCAATGCATTATAATAATAAAAAAAAAATCATGTAAAATTAAATATATAGTTTTGGACAAAATTTATATTAACTACAATTACAAAATTGGAAATGTCATTCCACAATTTGTGATCAACACTCATAATTTGTGTAGTATTTTCATTTTCTATTTTTAACCAACATAATTTATTGTGTTACATTTCATCCTTATATGTTGTATTTCATATTTAACCTCTATATATATATATATATATATATATATATATATATATATATATATATATTCAACTATCACTCATGCTCGGTTTCAATTATGCATGTTGATGAAATTTAACCCACAAAAAAATTTAATCAACACATCTAAATGAAATTTAAAATTAATGTTTCATTTAAATACATATATAGAACAATTTGTCGCCCTTGATTTCAAGTTACAACTCAAGGGGTAAGATTATTTTTGTATTACCCTTTTGAAAAGGGCCATCTAGATTAATATCCCTCAAACTAATAGCTAGCTATTGCATGAAAGGCCGTATATATAATTGACCCAAATGGGCAACCATCAAAGCCCATCCACAAAGTCTGAGTCCAAATTCTACAGAGGGGCATATTTCAAATCTTAGGAACTCCTTGGATCAACTTCTGCCATTTCCATCGATTCCATACAGTTTCCAGAACCCCGCATGACAGAGGACATAATTATGAGCTATTATTTGAACAACGGGACATTCTAGTTTTTTTATAATTTACTTTGTTTGTTTACCGAGAAAAGTTAAATCCACGACGCAAAAAAAGACTGAAATCAACTGAATAAGACACATGACACTGCAGCCATCATTTAAGTTTGGCAGATTTAGATCCCAAGCTGGTGGCCATGGAAACGACAATATATTGCAGCATCAATGCCATGTGAATTACGTTATACTGACTTAATTTCAGCCTGTGTTTCTTCCATTATTTTCCTTTTTCCTTGGTGATTAGACCCCTAACAAAACTATTGCCATTCTGACCGATAACGTCATTCACTGAGTAAACAGTGAAAACGCAGGAGAAATTTGAATAATTTCTAAACCATACTAAATCGCTATTCACTGTTTTTATATTTATTTTGACAATTTTTTTACATATTTATTATATATTTTTTCAAATTTATTTTACTTGTTTTTCATATCTTATATCAATATAATTAATAAATTATTATTTATTAAGTAAGATATATTTAAAAATGAATAGTTTTTTAAATAGATTTTAAACATAATTTAAATCAAATTAAATTGTATTTTTTTAGTTTGATTTGAATTAAAAATTAAAATAGTATGGTTTGGTTTAAAATTTTTTTAAATTATTTTTTTGATTTGGTGTAAATAAGTTTTTAAACTGCTCTAAATCAGATGGATGACAACCTGATAAATTCAATTATATATACTATTTTTGCAACTTTCAATAGATATAGGCAAATATATTAACATTAACACAAAATGTGCATGGCAGAAAAAAATCATTTCCATTGGAAGGAAAGAAAATTAAGCTGTACAAATGTGGTAACACAACAAAATTAAAAGTAAGCTATAAGATGATGAGGAAAATGGTTTTCCCATTTTCCAAACGACTTACATGGAGAATATATCTTGAGAAACAAACCACATAAAAGTGTTTAAAAAGAATGAAAAAAAAAAGGTAAGATAAAATTTTAGCAAGTAGGAAAATTGAAAATGACATGGAGAGTAGTGGTCACCAGGATGATCTTGATGAATCATCTCTTCCAACTTCGACTCCTTGATAATAGATCTTTCATGCCACCAACAATCCATGTCTCTTTTGCTATATCAGATGAAATTTTGTAGAAATCAGTGTCATATGTCATCGCTACCATGTCCTCTTTATTATTTCTCTTTTCTTCTTCCATTAACGACTTCAAATTCTTTGTTTTTGTTGTTTTTTTCTCTTCTTTTTTTCTGTCTTCTTTTTCTTTATTGTCATCTTCATTTTCTTTTTCCTTTTTTTGTTCTTCCTCTTCTTTCTCCTCTAGCCAGCTCTTAGCAGGAGCTGACCTGCAGCGCATAAGTAACAGAGCATTTGAAGGAGGAGCTGCAGATGCACCAATTGATTCATCATCGAGAGAACAATGCTCTTTCTCTTTATTTCTCTCTTCTTTATAAAAACTATTTCTTTGGTTTTCTTGTAACACCATAAACCACTCAGAAAAAGCGGTTCTTGGTGTCTCATTACCGTCATTTAGGTCTACAACCTCAGGGTGTTCTTGGCATTCTTCGTCCTCTTCATCGTCATCATCAGTTGTGATAGCTTCTGTCTGTGGGAAAGCACCAAAACACCGAAAATCGAATCGTATGCTTCTTAAACATGTCAAGAACTGCATGATAGATTCTTTCTTGAACCCTGTAGACTCAATCCATGTAGGCCTTTTCTTTTGCTTCCTATTGTTGTGAATTCTCTCTATCTCTTCCATCACTGTTTGCCAGCTCTTGCATGCACTACTCTTGTGCCTGACTTTGATCTGTCCGGCGCAGGTTACTTTTGGAGAGCTTGGTTCCATGATCTCCGGGCTACCCATTTGCTTGTTCTTGGCCCATAAGAGAGGGCTAGTTTGGCCAAAGCTTTTTCTGGTGGTTGATTTCTTTGGATTATGGCTGCGATGGTTCTGCTGGTGGTGGTGGTGGTGGGTGCTGTTGTTGTGCCGTTTCTTGGGCTCTGATGGTCTGGCCGGGCTGCAAATAGGCTTTGGCATTAAAGTTAAATGAGCTCGAGATGGGAAACATACTAAGAGATCTGCTGATGGAGCTCCTTTGGCTTCTCTTCCTTTCATATTGGTCTTTTTCTTTTTTTTTTTTCGGTTTGATCTTCTTTCACTTGTTTTCTTCTTCTTCGCTCGTCTATAAAACTTGGTGCCTTGGTGGAGCTTTATGAACTGTATGGTTTGTGTGTGCTGAGAATCTTGGTGGTATTTTAAAACAAAGGAGAGAGAGAGGCATTTACAGCTTTCTTTGCTTTTCTCTTTTTCTAGCGTTGCTCTTTACCATCTGTTTCTTCAATTTTCTAACACACAAACACTCCTTTTTGCTGCCCTTTGAAATGGGGTCACAAGTGAGCTTCTTTCTTAGCCTTTACTTTATTTCCATTTCTCGCCAAACACATTTAAATATTAAAGAAAGTAGAATGGGAAAGTTAAAGCCCACGAGCTTTGCTTCATGATCCCATCATGCCATCAACTTGTGAGCCCATGCCAGTTACAAATACTGCTCATCATATATTCATATATATATATATATCTCCAACCACGCCCTCCAAATATATTGAAATGGCACTCAGTTTGGTAGTACTGGACTGTCAATTCACGCCTGCCTGCCTAACTCTCTTAGAATAACAATTATGGGTTATTGAAAGCAAAGGCTTTAGATGTGGAAAGGGATATGGTCATTAGTTTTTAGATGGAGTTTAATGATGGGTTAAATATTGATATCATAATAAAATCAAGAAGATGAAAGGCAAACCAAAGTTTTAAGAGGGAAATTTAGTTGGGATGGGTTTAAAATAAGGTAAGTCATACTGAGATTAGTAATGCACTTGAGAGTTGTGTTGGAAAAGGATGGCCCCCCTTTCACCCACTACAGCTTGCGATAGGTTTAGACTTCCCCTTCTTTTATTTGGGACCTTCCACGAGTCACCTTCTTCTCCTTCTCTCTTCTTCTTCATGATTTTTAGTTATATTTTATGTAACTACTAAGATAGATACCCATCAGTCTGTGGGGTTCCCTATAACCCAGCGTTGTTCTCCCCAATAATACTGGTTCATGGTTTCTATTCTACCTTTTCCAGGGACTATAATGCCCACAATGATCTAGTAATATCATGGGGTCTTCAAATTTTAAGATTGGTTTCTCTGATAAAAAAATTGATTAGCTTCGACAACCAAACCCTTTAATTTATTCGCCAAATGATTGTTTTCCACCCAGGTTTGGTGAAACCACAATCTCTGAACTTCTAAATGTGAAAAGTTCAACCCATCAGTTATTTCTGTTAATAAATTATGGTTGGTTGCCACATGAATTACTGTTTCTTCACCATTTAATACAATTATAAATTGTCAATTTTCTTTAATTTTTTTTACAATTATAAAAATGCCCCTATTAAAAATAGAAATTTGATTAATTACGTTATTATCTAATAATATTTAATTTACTAATTTATCCTCCAATAATTGTAATTATAGTTTACTATTTTTATTTTTTTGAAAAAACAAAGTTTTCCTTGAAATTTCTTTTTAAAAAAGACTTCTTCTTCTGTTATCTTCCATTCTTCATCTTCTTTCTCCTCCCTTCATCACGAAAAATACTATTATTAACTATCCTTTTTCTTTTCATGTCATCTTTCCCATCAGTAGCCTACCATCTTTCTTCTTCTCTTATCATTTTTTACCAATAACACTATCATCGGTCATTTTTCTTTTTTAGTCATTTTTATCATCAAAACCATTGGTTATCTTTCTCCGGTAGTTATTTTTACCACCAACTATCTTCTTTCTTCTCCTATCATTTTCACAAACAATACCACCATCAACCATTTTTCTGCTCGAGTCATTTTCACCACTAACACAATTGATCATCCTTATTCTTTAGTCATTTTCACCATCGACTATCTTTTTCATGTCATTATCTTCACTGTCACTCTTCCATTTTTCAATTTCTTAGGAAAATCTCACAGTAACCCAAGAATTATATTTTCTTGAATTGAAAAGAAATGAGTGGAAGAAAAGGGAGAAGAGATGACACTGGAAAAATGGGTGAGAAAAAAGAAAAAAGAAATAAATTGGCATGTATTGAAAAGAAATTAGCGGGAGAAGAAAAGGGAAGGGACGGTCATGGGAAAATGAGTAGGAAAAAGGAGAGGAGTAAAGAGAAAGAAGAGAAAGTTAGAAATTAACATATATTAAAAAATGAATGGGAAAAGAAGAACAATTTAAATTGTTTTTTAACTTAATGTTAAATTAACATTTTTATCTTGTTCACGTAAGAGAAGTTGACGACAGGTAACAAATTGAACCTCTGGAACTTTAAATTTGGCCTATTTATATTCACAAGTTTTGGACTTCTATCAAAAGGGCTTGATTATGTCCATATCAAGAAGTGGGCATTTGTTAGTAGTTAACGTTGCTTCAGAGAGGCCGGTGGTCAAAGAAAAAGAAACAGTGCTGAGGATGCAGAAGGGCAGATAGAGAGAGAGAGGGCTACACTTAAACAGAAGCCTAAATGAGCTTGTTTTCACTTTAAATTTTTAACTTGGTATGGACAGCAGACTCAAAATGCATGCGGGCGGAGGAAGCCAAGCCTAAAGTTAGGTAGATACGATAAATGAATATAGAACGTAAGGTATAATACATATTACCTTATAATGCCTCATTTCTCTTCTTGAATCTTTGACATGTAGAGCTGAGAGAAAAAGGCATGACAGAAGTTTTTCCAAGTGTTTCATATGTGGGACTTGGGAGCATTTGATTTTATTATATCTTCTTGCCTTGGGAGAAATTGCTGGCAACCGGGGAAAAGTAGTGATTCTAGACAATTTTGGTTGTTTTCGTTATCTCTTTAATTTGCCACTTTCATCTCTTATTATTACAGTATCACATTTCATTTGCACAATGATATCTTATTTTAATAAAAATAAATTGAGGAACAACTTTCATTTAGATATCTAGATTTAATATATTAACATTTAGACGTATTTTTTTATATAATTATAAAATATCTTTTTTTTTATCATATACAAATATGAGATTGTATTAAGGTAAAACGGATAATGATTTTATAGTTTATATTATTATTCTATTAAAATTTTAATAGAAAACTTAATAACATAATAATATATGTAAACTTTTAAATAATAAATCAAATTATTTTAAATTATATGATCGTTATTTTTTTGTATAGAATTATACATTAATTATGTATACTTTTCACTAGTGGAATTTTCACCGACACTTCGGTGCTAAAGGAAGGGCTACGAAAAAGTTCTTCTTCCAACAAACATCTGCACTTTTATTTATTTCATTCAAAACATTACTCTTATGACTTACACAAGAAAGAAGATCAAAGAATGCCCTAATTGGTTAAGTTGCTAAAGACAATCAAAATACTTTATCATAAAACAACTCAAACTAGTCATATCTTGGTACTTAAAGTACAATGTTACTTGCGATTTGAACTTTGATCTGCTATAAAACAGATCACTTCTTTCATCCTGTGATTCGAAAGCATGATTTTGTGGTGAAAATTTATAAACCAAAACTTGTGCTGCCAATTGTATGCATCTGTAATTTCAATTTTTTGTTGTGGCTTATTGATAGAGATTTTTTAACCTTCAATTTTTAATTTTTAATTTTTTTTGAAATATAAATGGCTTTGTAGCTTTGGTTTGGGTTAATTTCAATTAATCTGTGGGCTGAATATGATCCAAACCCAGAGCTTATTGGGTTTAGATATATCACTTTGGAGCCCATCAGAAATGACAACAGAAAGCTCAGAGATCTTGTATTAAAGAGTTTCAACCACAGAAGAGACGACTGCCTGGTTTCAGCCCGAATCTTTCCATTCCTCAATCATAGAGGCAGGCTATGTTTCTTTAACACCTGCTAAAACCTCCTCAAAACCCCACAAAAGCCTCATCCGTCCGAACTCACTTGACAAATCTCGAAAATTCGGATTCTGTAATATCATTTCTCAAAGAAAGTGGTTAATCCAATATCCACATTGAGACAATGGTTGGACGAGTACCTAAGATCCTCTCACCCAATCTTGATCATACTATTCAGCCCAAGATCAAGATTTTGCAAGACTTGGGTTTGTCAGCAGTAGATATTGTTCATTTATTACCTGCTATCAACTGGGCACCTTGGTCCGACACATCTCCTATTCCCCTTCTCTGACATCCTCCCCTTCTCTATCAATCAAAATTAACCTCTCCATCTCGTCATACCCTCTAATCACGTCTTTCACCATAAAGTGTCTGGAGAAAGCCGCGCTTAACGCACTTATTGCCCACTTTATACCTCCGGCAATGTCCATCCCGGCCACTTCACTGGGATATCCTCCAGCTGTTGTTGAAACCAACGCGAACCCGACAATCACGCAACTCTTTAAGCTTCTACCGAACTCCGCTCTCCATTTCACTGAGACGCCTTTATCTAAAGTTTGATCACCAGCGGTTAACTCGATCAGAAGATTCCTAACTCTATTGGACTTGGTTAAAATTCAGGCGGGTGAGTTCTGGACTAGGATTCCGGTCGGATTGTGGGGACTTAATGGAGGTGTTCAGGAGGCCGTGGAGAGACTTAAAGACGACTTTAATGAAGGTAAGGAGGAGTGAATTGGATATAAAATGATTATGGTCCGTAATCTCCTTCCCTTTTTTCAGTTTTATCCTTTATGGAAGGATATAAAATGTTTTAAAACGGTAAAGGTCCCTGGATAATCATTTTCTGCAACCTTTCATACACCATTACTCTTAAACTTGAAATACTTTGAAGATTTTCACATTCAGAGTCAGAATTTTAACCTCTATTCTGTTGCAAATTCATCAGATATAGCTGAAGCATTATCGGCCGTACATATGGGCTAACGGGGCTTCGAATTCCATGAGTAGCGTGGATTCAGAATATCACACATTGATCAATAAAAAAAAAAATTCAATAATTACAAAAAAATGTTGATTTTTCGGAATCTTTCTTTTTTTTCAAAGAGAATAAACAAAGATAGAATCAAACTGATTCCCTAATGTCTTTCTAGATATTCCTCAATGTCACAACTATTCCCTCTACAATTTTTTCATAAAGTTTTTTATTTTTTTAATTTTAATTTTAAAATTTTAAGTTATAACATTAAATTTTTATTAATGTTTTTTAACCTTACTGTTATAAAATTTAAACCCAAATCCTAATCTAATGCATTTAGGAAAAAAAAATTATATCAACTTTAATAGTAAAAAAATACAAGATGAACTTTTTTAACAATAAAACATTAATTTTCTTTATAACAAAAAATAAATTTTTTATTTTAACAAAAGTTTTAAGTTTTGTAGAGTGAAGACTGACTTAGTCTTCAGTCACTATATGTTACCATTGAAGTCTATGTTAGTTTTTACATAATTATTTTTTATTTTTTAATTAAAATACTTATTCAATATTTAGAATTTCAATTTTTATTAAATCAATAAACCTAATTTTTTCTAATCCCTCAAATGATAGCATGATAATATTTAATACTTATTTATTTTGTTCTACTAAACAATATTGAAGGAAAATTGATAGTCAATTGAATATTGGTATTGTATTTATTGAAATTAACTATTTATTATAAATATCATTATTGTCTCTACTCTCCAACTGAAATTTATTTTATAAATATGAATCTTAACTAATTGAATATGAATTTTAGCTAATTGAATGAGATGGAAAAAAAGTATATTATAGTCTATAACTTGTAAGCTTTTCCTTAAAAAAAAGTTTGAGTTTATTTATCGTTATAAAAACTATTATTTTTTTTATTTTCTAATTAAAATGTACTTTATAAGCATAAATTTTGTTTATTACCAAGATAATTAAATCTAGTTGAAAGTTTATATATTTTAATTAAAATTCGGCAAAAATTTTTAAGATTGTCATTGAGTGAAAAAGTAATGAAATTTTATATTTCGCAAATCAAAATATTTTTCCGTCATGTACATTTCAGTTCCTGTGCATAGATTGTATACTTAGATTTTGGATTTCACTTGGTATCGAAAACTCTTTTTACCGGTCTACATTTATGTGTTGAGCTTGGTTGAGATTAATGCAAAACTAAATTCCCCCTAAAAAGAGAAAATTAGTTGTACGCATTTTCAGTTGAAATATTATTTCATATGGATTGACATTTAAAAACTGAGAATTTCAACATTTAGAACATCAGAATCAGAGGTTTGTAGGTTGATTTAAGGCTTTTTTTTTTTAATTCAAGTCTGAATGTGGGTCAATCGACTTGGAACAGGATCTAGCCGAAGGTTAGGGTTATCATAGATGGAGCATGGCGGGAGGTTAGTAGAGACAGTACTTTAGTATCACATCTGAATTTGGAGAAAAGCAGAAAATGATGATAATTCAATGACTATCACATACTAAGGCTTAGTAAAGTTGTTGAGTTCTCATCTACATATAAATTTAAGGCGAAAGTGCATCTGCATTACCACGAAGCTTGACAACTTCATTGATTAGTTATCAAATAAGTTTGATGATGGCGGTGATGATAATGTCACGTATATTATTGCCCTATCAAAGAAGATGAAACAAATGGTTCTACTGCATATGATGGTTACTCCTAAGATAAAAAGAGGATTATTTCAGGAAGATGTTGATGTCGCCTGCATTATTACCCTATCGAAGATAACATAAGTAGTCACTCTTTATATAATGGTTAGTAGTAAGACAAGCGGAGTATTATTCTAAGAAGAGGGATTCAAAACACAACAAACTGTTGAGGATATGATACATTACTTTTTTTTTGTTTTTCACTAGAAAATCAACTAACAGTTGTTCCCTCTTGCAGGCTCCCATGTCCCATTATGAGTTTTTTCTTCTCACCCATGCATTGCAAAGCAGTCTCTATTCTCAAATTCCGAAGATAATTACCTCTCCTCTCCACCACCTCTTTGCATCTTATAATGGTTGAGCAGCTTTTGACTGCCACGAACCAACCATTTGTTCATGACTCCGCTGAGCTCATCTTGAAGTCTGACATTTACGTAGTTCAGATTCCAAAATATCAAGTTTATCGCATACCACCCCCAGAAGATGCATGTCGTTGAATTCAATGATAAGAAAGCCAAATTCCTGTTGTAAAGTAAACCCATATAGAAAAAAGATGAATTCTCCCACCAAACTCACCAAATGAGACTGAAAAAAAGATTTCATGGATTATGAGAGAAATTTGAATGGTTTACGTGTGGGATAATTTCGTAATTGTGATTGCAAAGAAACCAATGCATCCTCATTCAGAAAAACAAATATATGGGCCAAGCTGATTTGAGTTGCCCATTTCGGCAGCCTAAGTGAGCCTGGCTTACGTGCAGTCCATTACTGTTTTGGTAAACAGTGATGCGGCCACAAGGCAGGACTGTGAATTATGACCTGACTCATGAATCTGGCTCCTAAATCCATCACTATTTGTCTATTTTGGTCTCATTGTTCCTTTAACTTCGTGGAGGTCCTTTCAGGAATGACTAAGCAATTTGCAACTTGTTGCACAATAAAAAAAAAAACGATAATGACAGAAACTAGGACTTGATCCTCCATAAAACCAGAGTGGCATGTTACTTGGGCACATAATATGAGAATATCATGTCATTTCCGATGGTGATAGAGATCAACTTGTCATCTTGGTGCATCTTTCTTTATATAATGAAAAAGACATAGATAGTCTAAATCATTACTTTACCAAAATCCAATCAAATGTAGGTTTAGCGACAAGAAAACAACTTTCAGGGAACCAGTTTTAGATTGAGTTGTAAGCAACAAGTTAAAAAAAAAATGAAGACAGATGAACTTTGAAGTAAAAGATCATGCATATGCAAAATATAAGCACAAGCCATCCATTTGCGCATCGGGATTCAGTAAAGGCTAAAGCTGAACAGGAGTCCCATACTCTGTTACTTCACCAACAGATTACACATGAAAACAGTGATAATATGTTGCATGCATATGAAACTTAAAAAAAATAAAGAAAAAAAGAACCTTTGCAGAGTCGGTCACAATATAAATAAAAGAAACGAGGTGTGACAACACAGGGTCCCTGGTCCTGCGTTGTGAGTTTGACAACTAGAATATATTCTGTGCTAAGCTGGTTAGGATTAATGGTGATTAGCAATATTAAAAAGGATTGGTTTCTCTTAGTTAAAGGCCTAAAAGCTGAAAAGCTAGCACATACATTATTAATATTATGTGAGTTAAACGGCGATGCTGCTGGGAGAAAATGGAGGTTCAGTTGGTTCTTGTAGTCATCTGTGTCGGAGTTATCCTCCAATAATGAGGCGGGTGCGTACGAACAAAGCAACAAATCCATATTTTTTATACTGAAAAAAGAAACAGCTTATAAATTTGCTCCCTCTAACAAGGTCATCACCTTGATCACATGGGAATCAATTATCCGGTCGTTAAGAAGAGCCATGGACCAAACTTTGGTACGAAATTATGATTATTTCTGTGAAAATGAGCACTGTGCTGCGCAGCTGGCGCTCGACCCTCTATGCCGGGACCATTAACCAGTAGCTTAGAGAGACAAGTTTACAAGAAACCATTATTGATGAGTATCTCCATGGCAAAAACATGCTGCCAGGTGGATGCTTGAAGAACCTCAAACAATGACAACAAGTTGCAGAATTCAAAAGCTATGCAGGATGATTAGGCTCCACAAATAAAGCTGATTTGAATGATTTTTGTGTGTACTATTTGAGCTGATGATAAGACTTACATAATCGTATCCTAATATTTTGTATGTATTTAGTCAAGATAAAACTAAAAGCAATCTTGATTTTAGTCTGTTTTATGTACTAAGTTAGTAAAATATTGTATATAAATTTGTGATATTTAATGAAAGAAGTAGAAAATTTTCTCAAGCAAAATTGATTTCCTGGATTCCCATATCTTTCTCTGTTTTGCCTGCATTTTCTTATGATTTTTTGACACAAATTTTATTTTGAAAACAAAGACGACTGCATATAGGGGCCAAGGGCCCCTGACTTTTTTTAATTTTAAGTTATATGGATAAATTTTTTATTTTTTAAACCTAGAAATTTTTCTAAAAAATTCTTGGGGATAATATTATTTTTATAAAATTTAAATCCAAATCACAATTTCATGCCTTTGTTCTTTACTATAAAATAAAAAAAAATTTAATTTCAACAAAAGTTTTATTCAATAGTTAGGATTTCTATTTATAGTATATTAATAAAACTAAGTTTCTCTAATTTCTCAAATTGAAACATGATAATGTTTAATATTTATTTCTTTATTTTACTATATAATGTTGAATGTAGATTGATAATCAATTAAATATTAGTATTGTATTTATAAAAATTATTTATTTATTATTGAAAATATTTTTTTTTTCATGCTCCAATTGAAATTTATTTTACAATTTGTAAGTTTGTATTAAAAGAAAGTTTGATTTGTTCACCATTATTGTCTCTATCTCCAACTGAATTTATTTTATAAACATAAATTTGTTTATTATTAGGATATTTAAGTTTAATTGAAAACTTATATATTTTAATTAAACTCCCTAACAAAAGTTTATGCAGTTGTCACTATCTGAAAACCAACAACTTGGTATCAAAGTTGCTTGTTCCTGGTCAAGCCTATGTTAAGAAGAAAAAAAAGAATCAAAAGGAGGCTAATTAATTAAGTTTAGTGTTGATTAAAACAGAACTTAAAGTGATGGTTTCTAGCAGTTTTGCAGATGATGTCGCTCCATTTTTTTTTTCTAGAGAAAACTATCCTTTTTGAGTAGTAAAAATGAAGGCTTATCTAAGAGCCTTTGATCTATGGGATATAGCTAAAGTTGATAAGGAACCTCTTCTACCAAATAACCAACGAACTAGTTGAAGCACCATTTATAATAGGTGTCAAAGAGATATAAAGCTTTAACATGTATACATTCAAAAGTAATAGATGTTATTTTTGCTAGGACTATGGCATGCAAAATAGTAAAGTAAACTTGGGATGTTTTGAAATTGGAATTCTATAGGAGTGATAAGTCAAAACAAATGCAAGTCTTTAACCTTAAAAAAGATATAAAAGAATATCTTGTCATATTGATGTGTAGGACAAAGAGGAAAGTTTCAAGCTTCATCAAGTTCTTTGTGATTTAAATAGCTCTAATGTATAGATATATGTTGGAATTGCATGTGAGTTAGTCCTATGACATAAAAGAATAGGACACTTTCATATTGATGGTCTTAACAAGATGCATAAAATGAAACTTGTTATTAGTATGCCAAAGGTGGCAATGACAGGAGATGTCTATGAAACTTGTCAACTTGGCAAGCAAGTTAGACTACCATTTCCACAAAATATAGCTTGGAGAGCAAAGGAGAAACTTCACTTAGTTCATATTGATGTGTGTGGACCTATGAATACAAGTTTCTTCAATAGAAGTAGATATTTTTTGTTGTTTATTAATGATTACAGCAAAATGTGCTAGGTAATTTTTCCCTAAACTAAAAGCTGAAGTTCCAAAGAAGTTTTTCATCTTCAAAAAACTAGTTGAGGCTGAAATGGGCAACAATATTTAAAGCACAAGAAGTGATAATATTGAAGAATTCACTTCTAAAAAATTTGAAAAAAAAATATGTAATAAAAAAAGGCATATAAGATCAGTTAATTGTCCCTTATACTCTATAGCAAAATGGAATTTGTGAAAAGAGAAATAAGACTATAATAGACATGCCAAGGTGTCTGTTAGTTGAGGAAAAAAAATACTTAAGAAGATTTAGGTAGAGGCTGTAAATACAAGTATTTATGTACTTAATAGGTTACCTACTTGGACTTTGCAAAATTAGACTTCATATGAATCACGACATGGGACAAAACCAAATGTGTATCATCTTATTGTATTTGGTAGTCTTTACTGGACACATGTTCCATTAGCAAAAAGAGACAAGTTGGGAGAGAGAGCTGAAGTTGAAATATTGGTAGGCTATAGCATAAACTCAAATGCTTATAAAGTTTATAAGTCTATCACTGAAAAATTTTAGTTCACAAAGATGTGAAGATTGATAAAGATCTTAAGTGGGATTGGAAAAAAATTAAGACTCGTAAAAGGCAATTAACTCAACAATTTGTGCAAGAAAAAAATGTTGCTCAATAAGACCCATTGGATTATGATGATGAAGGGAATACGAAAGTAAAAATGAGAAGCTTAGATGATATTTACTCAAGTTGCAATGTAATGGAGTCTGTGCTAATAGATCACATAGAAGCCATAAGATCATCAACTTAGAGAGTTGTAATAGAGAAGGAGATTAAGATAATTTTGAAAAATAATACATAGACACTTATAAACAAACCTCACAACAAGCAAGTTATTAAAGTCAAGTGGATTTTCAAAAGAAAGTTGAACCCAGATGGCTCAGTACACAAGCTCAAGGTAAGATTGTTTGCTAAGGACTATGCACAAAAGGAAAGTATAAACTTTATAAAAACCTTTGCACCAGTCGCAAGTTTTGATATAGTGAGATTACTTATTGCTTTACCAACTCAAAGAGAATGGATTGTTAGTCAATTGAATGTGAAGTCTGTCTTCCTCAATAGTGAATTAAAAGATGAGGTTTTTACTAAACTGCCATCAAGATATAAGAAACCATGTCAAGAGAAAATAGTTTGTATTCTCATGAAGGCCTTATATAGCCTAAAACAAGGCTCTAGGACCTGGTATAGCAAAATTGATACACACTTAAAATGTCTTGGCTTAAAGAAAAGTGTGAATGAGGCTACATTATATGTGAAGGTAGAGAAAGGAGAAATTATCTCTTTATGTTGATGATCTTCTAGTTACTGAAATTAGTGCTGATTTAATGGCTTGGTTTAAGAGATAAATACAAGAAGCCTTTGACATGACTAATCTTGGCAAGTTGAATTTTTTTTTTTTTTTTTTTTGGCGTTGAAGTGTTCCAAGTTAGATATGAAATCTTTATTTTCCAAGAGAAATATGTATTACAAATTCTGAAAAAGTTTGGAATGATCAATTCTAAGGGAATTCACAATCCCTTAACTCAAAATGAAAAGTTAAGTAATGATGATGCAAAGAAACTTGATGACAATATTTATAAAAGATTGATTAGAAGTTTGATATACTTGACAATGATGAGACTAGATATAATGTTTGCACCAAGTCGACTCTCCAAATTCATGCAAGACCCTAGTGAAAATCACTTTAAGGCTGCAAAGCGGGTGCTAAGGTACATAAGGCAAACCTCCAACTTTGGTGTGTTTTATGACAAAAAGAAAGATATGGAATTGGTAGGATATGTGGATAACGACTGGAGTGGCTCAATTGATGACTTAAAAAGCATCTCTAGTTACACGTTTAATCTACGATCATGCAAATTTGTCAGAATTCCAAGAAGCAGTATATAGTGGCTCAATCAATGGCTAAAGCAAAGTATATGGTTATTGCTGCTACTATCAACCAAGCTATCTTGTTAAACAAAATTCTTAAAGACTTGCATAAAAATTAGAATGAAAGTACTACCATTTTTTGTGATAATAAGTCTACATTAGCCATAATAAGAAACCCAATATTTCGTGAGAAAACCAAGTAGATTAAGATTAAATGTCACTCTATCAGGCAAGCTAGAAAAGAAAATAATGCTGAGTTGATTCACTGCAATTCAAAACAAATTGCAAACATATTAACCAAGACTGTGAATGGGAAAAGGTTTCTATATTTGAGAGAAAATTAGGAATGATTAGTAAACTTCTCAAGGAGGAGTGAAGATGCTTGAAGAAGCTGAAACAATGACAACAAGTTGCAGAATTCAGAAGTTGTTCCACATTATTAGACTGCTACAATTGAAGTTGATTTGAATGATTTTTGTGTGCACTGTTTGATTTGATGACAAGGCTTACAAAATCATATAGTAATGTTTGTTATGTATTTAGTTAAGATAAAACTAAATGCGCAATGTGGTAAGTATATTAGGTAAGTTTTTATTTATTAAATATTTTTTGTTGAATGGTAATCCTGATTTTAGGCTGTTTTATATACTAAAGTTAGTAAAATATTGTATATAAATTTGTGATATTCAATGAAAGAAGTAGATAATTTGCTCAAGCAAAATTAATCTCCCAGATTCCCATATCTTTCTCTGTTTTGCTTGCATTTTATTACTGGTTTTCAACACAAATTTTATTCAGAAAACCAACACAAGGAGCATCTCTAGAGAGCAGAAATATATGGAAACTAGATCTATGTGTATGTGTTTAATATTAGATTAATAACAAAAGCATGCAGGTGTCTCAACAGTAGTATTCCAGATCATGGGTTGAAGCTGTAAACACTAAGTACATAGATTTAATAATGGTGGAGCAAGATTATTTCATATTCTTAAGCACATTGGGAGCTGGAGGGTTCAACTAAAAAGTGATTGTAAATTACTTTGGAGAACCCACTTTATGGAAGATCTAACAAGGTAAATATTTGGTGAATGATTTGATTAGTGAATAAAAAGCTGTTTAATTAATAATAAAAATAAGGGAGTGTGATGACTTAGTGAGGTATAGTTGGTTGTTATGGGGAAGTGATCCCCTTTTCCACCAATAATTAGAGCTTTATAGTAGTTAATTAAATAGGGGTTGAGGCAACAATAGATTCATATTTCTTTACACGCATGAAAGGAGATCAGGGTGTTTGATGGCTCGGAAGCATGCTGGGTGTCCCCGGCGGAAAAAAAAATTCATGTGTCTTGTTCAAATCAAGCACTTTAAGTGGATTCCAACTCCTCTTCAACCATGTGAATCCCCTCACCTGGTAGTGGGTTTCCCTTTCTCCACCTAACTCTCTGAATATAACCATTAATTTATGTTTTTGTCATCCATTTAAATCCAACTTTTAGATTTCTTTAATCTTTTCAGGTGGGCTCTCTAAAATCTAAGTGCCCAATGGTTTAGGTCTATATTTCTGTTTGTAAGCAAAGCCTTTGGTGTCAATGTCCTTGTCAACTTTTAACACTACTTCACTTGTCTCTCTTTAATGCTTCCATCTATGTATCACCAATTAATACTCCCCTGTTTCTGTAAGTATAACAACAAAAACTCTGTATTTTTTAGCTCTCTTAATTTAATATAAATATTTGATTTAAAAAACACCATTGTCCCATCCCATCTAACCCTGCTTAACTCTCCCTTAATCACCCTGCATCTTTTTACTTTCTCAAACTGGATAACCTCCATAAGATACATAAATATACGAGTAAAGAGTTGGAAGTTTCCTTGGCCTCTACTGTTATTTTGATCGACCAAATCAATGTAAAAATAGGGAAGACTTATAAGAGCCACACTGTCTGACTTTCTGGGCATCTCAATGACGGTCTGCATTAAATGACATCTGTGGTGACTGGTATGTACATGCACAGCCGAGTTCAAAGATTCACACTTGAATTTCAATACTGGATTCCCCGCAATGTGATCAAAATTAATTAATAAACAAGTTTCCAGAGAATGAGAACTTGGAACAGTTCTTTGCCTGACTATTCTATACGCTAAAATACATTCATGGTCCCCAGCTGAATAAGAGAATTCTTGAGTTCTTTTGCTAGACTCTGCGTGCGCTTAATTGGGAAAGCCAACTATATACTAGTTTTAGTTTGAAGAAGAAAGATCTTGAGTTCCGTCCACTCTTTCTCGTCTTCTTCTTACTTTCTCTCTTTGATTTTTAATATCAGAGTCAAAATTAAAGAGACAAAGTAAACATTTCTCAAGTTTTTGGAATAATTTTCTTTTTCATATATACCATTTAAAATTTCTGAACAAGAAAAATACATCAATCCACCCTCAACCAATTTCGGCAGGTGGGATCCAGTTCTATGTTTACAAACTTATTATTGTTTCCCTAGAGACAAGCGTTTCCAATCTACCAAACGCCGCAAAAATTCATTCACCTGTAAAATATGTAGAAAAATATTAGTCTGACTTGCATCATACAATTTCTTAACTTTTTTTTTTTTTTTTCTAAATGCCAAGGAAAAATATTCTACCTCGGATGGTTCTTGGAGAGAATAGGAAGCATATGTATCCTTGGGAACTTTAGAAACCAGGATTCCAAGCCCCTGTCCTCTATTGCGCAAAACCTGATAACCATACAGCATTCAGTACGTTTGGATGAATAAAATTGAAAATACAAAGGGAAAAAAGGATGTATGTATCAAAAAACAATTGGGTACCTTGAAGGCATCCTCATCGGTTCGATCATCGCCAATATAGACGGGTACAACATCTTTAGAATTGGCATATCCTGAAGAACACCAGGAATATTACGCACACAATCCCAGAAAAATTAGACCATCTACATATTAATTAAAGATAGTAAAATATATACTCACCCAGTGCCTCGAGCAAGAATTCCAGGGCTCTGCCTTTGTCCCATTTTATTGTTGGGCGGATCTCTAACACCTGTTAAAACCAATTAACAGTAAGTCAGATTGATCAACATATAATTTTCTGTGACCATGAAACATGATAATCAGTAAGTAAGATCTTACTTTTCTTCCTTGAGTTAGTTTCAACTTTGGATACTCATTAAGAACTAATCTAACTTCCTCGGCTAAGGCACCCCAACTCTGTCAAACAAAGAACACAAATATTAGCCTGTAAATTTTATGGAATTTTATAAAGATGTTATATGTGGGTTTGATTTGTACCTCTTCATCAACACATCGAAAGTGTACCGAAAGACAAAACTTGTTGTTTTCAACCTTAGCCCCTGGAATTGATTTTGTTTTATCTATCAAGGTTTTGTAAACCTGAATGGGAAGAAAGAAAATACAAAATTAGATAAACCTTTCATGCAAGCACATTTTTTCTCACTTTCCTTTTTTAACAAGTTGGTAAAAGAAAACAGACCTCATCAAGCATGGGTAGGAATTCGCTGGCGGGCTGAAAGAGAACTCCTTGATTACCCTGATAGTTGAAAAAGGAGAAAAACAAAATTAAAATACAGAATATAAGATTGTTAAATCAAACTGCACGAGTTTTAATTTTGATCATTGACTCACTTTCTTGTATTTACGACTGTCGGATGGACCTTCAATGTCCATGCCATGACTTCCTGCGTAGTAAAGACCGGCTAATTTTACAAAGCTGAAAACCTGCAAAATTTATGGTATTGAAACAACATTAGATTAACTTAATACAATCGAAAATCAGTAGCGGAAATTTTTACGAGTTGTTGTGAATGGTGAAAAAATGTACCTTGTCTCTGCACCTTCCGGTCACTATAGCTGTGGGAAAATATCTGGCGACGTCCCTTACAGCTTCTCGCATCTGTATTTCAAACACCGCCACTATTTAAAATTGATAGAATAAATATACTGTTCAAATGAAACCATGAAAATAACATACTCGGTGAGGGATGCTTGGATGGTAGTGAAGAGAATAGAGAAAACAGAACAAACCTCGTTGGTCATGAAAGCTCGATCTGGGTCTTCAACAATAGGTGCCAGGGTACCGTCATAATCAAGAAACATGACTATTTTCTTTCCTTCTGAAGCATTCACAATCTCCTCAAACTTGCTTAAAGCTGATGGATGACGAGCCTATTTCGGAAAACAAACAACAAAGGTCAGCAATGTGAGAAAAATCAACCAACATGAATAAAATAAGTACAAGAGTGTCATATATATGTACGTACAATCCAAGAACTTTGCTGTTCAGTGTCTGACAGAGTAGCAGTTGATTTGAGACGAGTAGGAGAAGAGTCTCTCATGGAATCAATCCAAGCATTGTCTTTGGTTCCTCCTTCACTATCAAGTTTTTTCTGAAGTCTCTTTCTAGAAATGGTGATGAAGCCAGCGGACGGTGGTCGTGAAAAAAATGAAGAGTTGGACAAGGTGAGTGTAATCTTGAGGCCAATAGCTGGTTTGGATTCAGAAACCATCACATTTTGGTTAGTCATTTTGTTGAAGAAAACAGAGAGGAGGAGAAGGAGTATGTTTTGAACAGAGATGGTGCTGGTGGCAAATGTGAACTGTCAAGTGAGTAATCAATGAGTAAGAGGGCAGGCAGGGGAGAGGAGGAAATCAGACGCGCAACAAACACAAACTTAACGAGTGACGAATTAGGGAGATGGCTGGTCAATTTATAAACTTCGTTTCCCACAGCACTAACGGACGAAAAAACCACCCGTTTTCTAGGCTCCCGGCCCTGCACTTTTCGACCACATACAGTAGCCAAAGGACTTTTTCCCAACCAAGATTTATTGAAACTACAAAATCCTACCCTTTAATTTTTGTAAACTTAAATATTTATTCTAATTAATAATTAAAAATTAGGAATCAAATAGATATTTTTATCTTTTTAAAAAAATAAATAAATTTTAAAAGTTTTGAAAAATAAAAAAATAAATTTTATTATAATATTAAAATAAAACTATAAAAATTTTAAAAAAATAAAAAAGACCACCACCACATATAGCTTTGCTGGTGGTGGCAATGCTAGTTGCGACAACCACTTATAAAAGAACTAAAAGATTGGAAATGTTGATTCACGAGATGATCAGATCTGATCACCCTATTTGATAGACGAGACAATGGTTTTTGACCATGGTTGATGGCCAGTCTCTTCCGAAAATGAAAGAGGTTGATCTGGTCTTCTCTGTCAAACGAGGTGGCCAATAAACTAAAAGGTTATTTTTGGTTTTTTAGTTTGTTTTTTTGGTAGTTAATGTTGTTGATTACAGTGATTGTTTTTAAATTTTTAAAATTATTTTATTTTTATTTACTCTTTATAATGAAAGCAATTTAGTAATTTTATCAAAAAAAAAGTCACAAGAAAAGGATGGAAAATGGTCAAGGGTGGGCGTCTAGGCTTTCTAAAGTTAGAGGGTGGGATTGGTCTTTTCAACAAACCTTGGATGAGAATAAGTGATTTGGCCCATACCCATACCATATTTCAACAAAACTCAGCCCAGGGACCACTCTTCTTTCTAATCCCACTCCTCCCAATGGAACTTCCCTTGAATATTTGTTTTTTTTCTTGTTCAATGTATTCATATCATGCACTTATAATTGTTGCCTCTTTAATATTATTATTTACTTCCAAACTTATTAATATCTTTCTTCTCCCTTCTAGACAGTTACTAGTTTAAAATTATATCATTTGATACGAATTCTATAACTTTACAAATTGATTAATATTTGATTACGATTTTTTGTTTCAAGTTGATATAACAAGCAATACAAGATGATGTAAAAAGTTTAGAAACTCTCTTGCTCTCTCTATCAGTCTCAATAATTTTGATTGATCAAGCTTTGACTAAAACAAAATTATTGGCAAGTGGTTGAAACCTTAACTCGTTCCAACTTGTCATTTTTTTTCATTATTTACCAAGCCTCATGTATGGATCATGCATGCAATATATATATATATATATATATATATATATATATATTGCACTATTCATAAATGATCGAATCCTAGACCAATTAAGATTCACCAACAGGAAAAAGGAAAAGTATGATTTTGTCTAGGGTAGTGTAAATAAGATCTAGTGGCAATTTATTATACAACAAATACTCATACCTTTTTCTCTCTACATAGAAAAAAAAAGGAAAAGGAAAAACTTTTCTGGGAATTTGATTCTTTGTGGTAGTATATAGAATTGCTAGGCAAATTAAATAGGGAGAAGAAAGCTTTAATTGGATCATATTATACCGCCCCTTGTAAAGGTTAATGAAACAAGCGGCTCCTGACCTAACCCCCTTTCCTTGGTACTTTTAGATGAAAACCAGCCGCGCCTTTTGTCTTGCAATTTTGACGTGAAGTTTTGGCGTCTACGTTAGGTATTTTGGGTACTTGACCGAGTCTGCATGTCTTTTCCTTTCAGTTGGTCGGCTAAACTGGGCATAATTGGTGTTTATTAAATTAAATTAAATTAAACTGATTGATTAATTTAAGATTAATGGAACCTCTGGGGACAAAGACTTTTCCTGTTCTAAAAGGGACGTGTTACAGCTTACTTTCTTCTTTCTTTTGGACTATCATTATTGTATTATAAATGAGCAATGTTGAATAGGAAAGGGACGGCAAAGAAGAAAGATGGTGGAAGTTTCCAAAACATTGCTGTAAAGACTCAGCTGTATTCTCACGGTTAGTCAAAAAAAACGAAAAAGGGATCCCAATTCTGCTCTTTTGAATCTTCAATAGCCAAGTATAATAAAATGTATAGTAAAATGGACGATGGATATCTACAGTTTGATGGTCAAAACAGGAGGGGAGGGCTTGGGAATGGCATGGAAGATACGTTTAAGCAATTACCGAATCCCATGCGATGCAGAGGTTGAATTCCAAAGTTGGGGCGGTTGAAGATTGTCAAAAGGACAGTTCTATTTTAATGGCATCAAAATCTTTTTATATATTCATGCAGGAAAAACAAGAACGTCTTACTTTTCAGAATAACTTTCGAGTGAAGGAAATTCTGTTTCGCACGAATCTGTCAAGCTAATTGGTATTATTTATTTATTTTTTAAAACATGTACTAATGTATGAAAGTAAATATATAAAACAATATTGATACTTCACCTGAAATCAATTATACGTTCCATTTGTTTAAAATATTTGGAGATTTTAATTTTGATGAGATTTTATTCCAAGATTCCTTATGGAACAAAAAAATTCAACTGATATATATATAATAACACATTCATATTGTTATACTCCAATAAATCCTTGCATTATTGTAAAATGTTTTTTTTTTTTTTTTTAATAATGAGAAACTTCCTCTAAATCAGTTTTCTAACCACACCTTTCGTATATACTTTATTTCAATTTATTTGACCTTTCAACCTTTTGACATAGTTTTGGCATATGCAGTGACAGAAGCATCCCGTAGCATTCAATAATGGAACTTTGCTACACCAGTTGGAAAAGAGTGAATCACATGTTTCCACTTTCTTACTAAGGTTTGGCGTCAAAATTTTTTTTTCACCCCTAATCAGCATAAACAACACTTTCTTACTAAAATCAAATATGAATAACACTTTTTCATTCAAAATCAAACTCGGTTAATGAAAAACAATATTAAAAATTGAAATTACCATTATATCTTACTATTTGACTCTTTTACAATTATCGTATAATCTCAAATTAATAAAAATATTTAATATAAATCCTTTAATTATCCAAATTATATAAAAATTATTTTTTTCCTTTCAAGTTCACCCGCTTCTTCTTTTTTTTCCTATAAATAGGTGTATCTTTGTCGTATAATCATATAATAGAGGGTAAATTATAATTTTTAAAATATTAGTGATATTTGTATAATTTTTTAGGGGTTATAAGAAATTTAAAAGAGTTCATGGGTTTTGAAATGTTTAGTTACTATCAATAGTTTATAAAACGACAATTACACCTTCAAAAAATTAAATAAAATAGAATAAATTATAGATATAAATATCATATTACAACTGTTGGGAATATATAATAGTTTCAAAATATGTGAAGGTTTCAAAAGCTTTCAATAATTAATTTATGAGTTTTTTAAACTTTTAAGGATTCAATTGTTATGTTTGAAACATGTGGGTATAATCTATAAAGTAATTGTTTATCTATTCTTTATTTTCAAAATTAATAGATTGTAAAATCATTACTTTACCCCCATGCCTCTTACTGATTGTTTTCATATTCACAAATTTTGTTTATGTTATTTTTCAGGTAAATGAGGTTATTAGCGAGACATGTGAGGGAATTAATTGGTCAACCTAGAGGATTGCATGGGTAAAGAATATTTATCTTTGTTTTGTTTATTTTTATGACTTATGAGGACTTATTTATGAACTTTTAGAAATATATTTTTTGTATATTTTTTAAGACATTTGGATGTTTTCATGGATTATGATATAATATTTTTTATTGGGATGGATTTTCAGATATAAAATTGATGTTTTATATGTTTTAGTGTATACTTTTTCACACATATTTTAATATAAGTATATTATGTTTTAATTTTCATTGTTTGGTTGTTAAGTTTTAAATTGATATGTTTCTTTTTGAGTCTATATTTCCTTTTGAGGTATGTTTCTAGAGGGATTGTTACATGCTAGCTTGGATGGAATTGGATGTAAGGACATTTGAGGGGTGTATGTGACAACTATAGAGTTTTCTTTTTGTGTCGTTGTTACCTCCCTTTTGATTATTGTTTGTGGCAAGAAAGTGAGTTTTTGTACTTAATTTCAGTCATTCAAAATCCTTAGATTATCCCTCGTTAAAAAGTCCTAACGCCAGAACTTTAATCGAGTTTATTTAAACTTAGACTTTGACGAACTTAATAATTCATTTAAATTAAATAATGAATCACGTAATGAGTAAACCCATTAAGCTTAAAATTTCACTTAACCCATGATGAAACAAGTCTTGAATCCAACATAAAAAGTTGAACCCGAATTACTTATCAACAAAACATTTACAAAAAATCAAAAGAATCCTAATCGTATTAAGATTACCAAGAGTCCTAGTCCAATATGAACTTCTAAGGTCCTAATATAATTAGGTTTCTCAAGAATCCTAATGATATTATGACAATTCTTAGAGCCCCGAATAAGTCTCGACTTTTGGAAAACAGTGGTGATCAATTCTATATAATGATAAACTCAAATATTATTCAAACATTGGTTAGTTAACATCAGTTATGTGTGTAATTCATAGGTTCTCTGTTATGTTGGTTGTGAATAAAATTGTTGTGAATTTATAATTAATCATCTATCTTTTCACATACCAAGATTAGCCTAGAGAGTTAATGGAAGACATAAACTTATCAATGATACATTTATCATACAACCGAATCCTTTCATCATTTGATATCTTATCAATGTCAAGGCATAGAAATAATCTACACCTTAAAACATTCGTTGATTTATAAGTGTTTGATTTTTTAAATAATAACCCAACAAAATTGGATTAATATCGATAACTCATTCTCACTATAGTCATACATTTGACAGTTATTGTCATCAAACAAATTGCACATTGAGAAATCTTCTTGCATACTCAGAGTTTTAAATCATTTGTTGATCCACACATTACCTTAATACACTTTTCAACATAGCAAATTAGCACCATACTTGCAATCCTATTTAAAGGCTATGTTAAATAGTATCAAACTAAATAGATTAGTGTATAAGACATTATGATGATATCAAGTATAAGGTTCACATGCACCACCATCTATTATAATATTGATTCGATAGACACTGAAATTATCATTTATATGAAATCATCAAGTGAGTTAATCTAGTTAACTTGCTCATAACAAACACTCATGCATTATACTAGATTGTTAACAAACAACTTTGACATTTGAGATGTATCTCTATCTTTTAATATAGTCATTCAACACAATGATAACATATTCACATTATCGATACCATTGGTCAAGATAATAATATGGTTATGTGTTTAGAATGACCACCTAACGTGCTTATAGATCATTTACAATCACGATACACATGATCCTTTCATAGGGTCATTTTAAGGATATTTTTTTCTCTAATATACACTAAGTATGCAAATAAGATAATGAAATTACATTTGTTGTTAATAAACCATAACCTATAAACAGTTTATACATTCAAGAAGGAACAATTCTAGGATACTGACTCTAAGAAGTGGTAAAGGAGAAGAGGGTGGAAACAAGAATGTTTGAGAGATGTGAGAAAAGAAAGAGGGAGGTTTAATATGAGGGTAGCTATGTGAAATACAATTTACACATTCAATGAGAGAAAATGTGTTTTTAAGGCAACACATGGGTGGAAATGCTAATCACTTTATGAATAATGCCACAACAAGCATACAAGTAATAACTTATAAAAGAGTAAGTTATATTTTCCCATCCAAGGTGGGCTTAAAAATGTTTTTCCACTCCTAATTGGCATAAATAAAACTTTTACACTAAAAGTCTAACTCTGTTTAAAAAAAAAAATAATAGTATGGGAACACAATAGCAATTTTATTATCCATTAATTTTGAAAAGAAAAATAAAAAACAATTGTCTTACAAATTAGACCTGAACTTTTTAAATATGCAAACTCATAAATCAATTTTTGAAATTTTTTCAAACCCTTATATTTTGAAAATACTATTATGTTTTTAATAGTTTGTAATATGATATTTACACTTATAATTTATTATATTTTATTTAGTTCTTTAAGAGTGTAATTTTCATTTTTAAAACTATTAAGATGTATATTAAATGTTAAAATTTTCAAAAAATCATTGATTTTTTTTTTGAATTTCTAAAGAAAACCCTAAATATTTAATTAATACCCTTAAAATTTTCATAACTTATAGTTTTTCCAAAAATAAAGAATGAAAGGAAAATAAGTAGGTTTTTTTATGTAATTTGAATATTTAAAAAGTGAAATTTTTTTTTAAATTGTTTTTATTTTAAAAATTATATGACAATTCTGAAAATAAAATAATAAGAACAAAATAATCATTTCACTTCCTAATAATATTTTTTATTAACTAAGTTTGATTTTAAATTAAAAAAAATATTTTTTATAGCAAGTAAGGGTGGAGAAGTGTTGTTATAAGGCCAACACTTGGGTGGGAAAGTGTGATTTACTCTTCTATAACTTATTTTCTGATTTTGAGAAATCAAGAAAAGAGAATAGTATATGTTTATTGACATTAGTTTTAGAATTTTCAAAACGTGAAAAAGAATCTACATCATTCAACAAGGGTATCAAATTAAATGTGTTAATTAATTAATATTCCTGTTTGCCAAAGTCATAGGGCGTGCATCGGAATGAAAACGTTTTTAAGAGTCAAATTCATGGAGCTGAATACACCGACACGGATTAATCTCGATTTATGTGGCATCAAATTTTATTCCAGGACGTGATTATGGAAGATAAAGATTACAACCTCCAAATTTTAGGGTTCCTGCAACTGGTTTATCCATCCTTTATCATCCACGATTCATATCCACCGACGATACATAAGCTTCGGATTGGCTAAAGCTAGTCAAAAGAAGGGAGGTTAAGATTTAGTCGGCAGATGGCCAAAGTCAGTCCTTCAAAAGCTTTTCATCATAAACACCACCAAATTTGATATGACATTTAGACATGGCGCACATGAGATTACAGGGCCTGTTGCCAACTAGTAAACTCTAAAGCATTGTCTTAGATCATTCAATTTGACTGACCAAATATGAGAAATTACCTGTTGAAATTACTCAACATATAAATTAAATTAAAACAAATTTAAAAAAAAAATTCAAAGATTATGTTGTTAAGAAAAAAAAAATTGTAACCCTTTATTTAATAACTTTTCAAATTAAAAGTTGTAATTTTTTATTAACCATCACATCTCTTTATATAATAGTTTTTCAAACTAAAAGTGATAATTTTTCACCAATAATTACAATTTTTCTTTCCTATATATATAATACAAATATTTGTTTTTCATATATACAAATTTTAACTTTAAATTCTTATATTTTGAAATAATTAAATATTTTGTATTTTGTATTCCTTAAATTTTTTTGACTATTTACTAAGTATAGAAATTCTTAAGATTTGTCATATCCATTAAAATTATTTGTATTTAATCTTATAACAATCTTGAAAGGAGAGAGATTAAATACTGATTCTAGAAAAAAGATTTATATATTTCAAGTCTTTTTATATAATTTTTTTTATCATTAACCTTCAATATTTTATTTTCTCTTTTAATATTGTATGTCAATTTTCAAATATCATTTTCTACCACTAAGTTGATGTACAAACTCATTAATTTTATGCACATTCATGCATCATTCTCGTGCTGGTAGTGAAAAAGGACATGAGAAGTCGGGGAAGATGAGGTCCCATGAGCAGGTTTCAGTTAAGAAGGCATGCATGGGACCTTCTACAACAAAAAACCAGACGCTGCTGAACTATAAGATGGCCTTACGATTTTTCCTTTTCTTGACAGGACAAGTCATTGAGCGATGGCAATGATTCATGAGGACCCACAAATTATGCCTCTAGTGCTTACCCCACTCGTTCTTTTCTTTCATTCAGGTCATTTCCATTGCGATTGCCCACCACTTCACTTCTCCACTGAAACCCTAATCTCTCTCTACCCCCACTACCAGCCTCACCCCAATCTTCTTTCTTCTTTTCTAGATTTTTATGGACTTTAATATTTGCTAAACTTACAGCGGTGGATATTAAAAGTGGAATGTTGTTATTGTATGCTTTCATAGCATCTCATTTTAGAATTTATTCAAGGTGGCCACACTTTCATGATACCATGCATCTCTACAACTACTTTGGCTCACTCAGTTTTTTTAGACCTAATTTTAAAAAAATAATAAAGGAAAGGATGTTACAGTATATATAAAATAAAGATGACAGATTCAAAGTCACTTATTCATATTTGTATTTGTCTTCTCTTCTCTCTATAGAGTTATTGAATCATTGATATCTTTTATCCAGCAATTTGAAAATTTTTTATACATCCATATCTACATCTTACTACGCATAATCTTATGATATTATTATAATTTGGAAAAATCCAGGTTGATGTACTTTGATTAAGTTGGAACATTCTTAGGACATAATTATTACAGATAATTTAACGTTATCTGGGCTAGTTAGGCATAAAATAATAATAATAATAAAGGCATTCATTACACTCATTATTCTAAATATCCTAAAGTTGTACCTTTTAATATCTTTCAAATTTTTGTTAGTGCCCTCGGCACCAAATGTGATAGTCCAAAGTTGTATTGATTATCATTCAACACTAACTTCAACCTACGTATTATCTTACGACGTACATTCGGTCATATATAGCACGCCATTAATCAAAGCCAAGGGCAATAAATGAAAAAAGCTCTTCCACATATTCAAGATTATTCATGGCTCGTCTGAAGAAGATGCAGCCCTTCATCAGTAAAAGCATTAAGAAATAGTAGCCTGCATAATAAACTTTTTTTTAAAAAGTTGGGGACGTTCATCTAAAGCAAATCTATCTCAACAACTTATACTTATGGATACTGTCTAATTAAATCTTCCCCCTTTTTTCCGGCCAGTTGGGGTAAAATCTGAATTAATCCTGGAGTTAGGTCCATGTCAAAATTAAAAGAGAAGTAGGGAATCAAAAGATGTGATTAGGAATAAGTGACAAGACCGAATTGACAATCGTTTTATTATTGAACACTTGATAGATTCCTGTAAGTCCACTTACACTTAGAAGAAGGACGCCAACTCGACACAATAATTTGATTCGTAGGCAAGCTTGCCAATGATTTGATTAGATATTTAGGCACACCATGTATAGTGATTGAGACCGATGAGTGAAAGCCGAAATGTGATATGCTTTCTAATGTTAAGATATAAAAAAACTCCACGTGCTTAATCATGGAGAAACAAGGAGGAAAGAACCTTTGCCTGGAAACAACTCGAGAATTTTGCTGTAAAGTTTTATTTCAACGAACGTCTCTAGCCCAAAGTCTTCGAGCTAAGTATTGAAACAGAGAAGGAAAAACAATGCCCCTTGAAAGCATTGATTCCTAATAGCATTTGCTTTTTGTTTCCTTCTTTATTATTTGCTTTGCTTATTCCATCATTCTAGGGATTAATATTTTCAACATGAAATAATCCATGTGACAAAAATTTCATATTCTTAAAAGTTGACGAATATAAAAAATATCTTTTATATATATATATATATATATATGGGTAACTTCTTTAATGCAAGTAAAATTCCAAGACACTAAAAACCTGGAAGTTAAAGAGGAATTTCCTTTATTACAACATATATGATCATTGAAGAATTTTCTATATAAAACCCATTTACCGATTAGAATAAATTTCTAGATAGTTTAATTTTTGTAGCAGTTTGCCGTTATCTACTAGGCTTCTCGCCATTCACCACCTTTTTTCTATCTAATAGATCATATGGATGAAGTCCTGGCTGGTAACTAATCCTAACATAAAATAAAAGGGGGACTCAAACTCAAGATTTGTGACCCTTTTTACCTTTGGATGGATCCAATGTTTAATACAAAGGGTTTCTCTATTTGGGCTTCAAACAGGCTTGAAACAGGCAATGGGCCTTTGAGCCTATGTTTTCCACTATGATAACCCTTTATTGAAAGAAATTTTGTGTCTTTTTTTATTTTGATCTTCTTTCCTAACAGATATCAAGATTTTATAACTTAGAACTTGTCGAGTCAAAACAAGAGAAACAGATTCGTCGTGTTTGTGATTCATCCGTAAATGCCTTAAAAATCAAGGACCATAATTGCAAATACGCAATAATACAAAAAATGCCCAACTGTATACTTAACATATATTCCAGATACGCTGCTCTCCGGCTAAAGCCATGAGTTTTGTCATTTGCACAAGGAACAAACTGACGCCGTAGACCGTGGTTTTAGGTCTTCAAATCCAATACGCCTCGTTGAAACAAATCAAAATTTCTGATTCACAAACGGGGCGTTTCATTCGTATCTTTAGCTGCACAATTGGTGATTAGAATACAAATTTGGGTTAGGTTTATATTGTCAGATCAATCGCCACAGTTTCTCAGCTCATGGACGCCATAATGAATAGGCTACGCAATTTGGACGCTTACCCGAAAATCAATGAGGATTTCTACAGCCGTACACTCTCCGGTGGTGTTATCACTCTTGTTTCCTCCGTCATCATGTTTTTGCTCTTCTTTTCCGAGCTCCGTACGTTATTTTAATTTTTCTTCTTTATTGCGGTCTCTATTTTTTTAGGTTTTATTTGGATCTGTATTTTGTTTGTTCTGTTTATATATAAGCTTTGTCTTCGTTTAAATGTGAGAGTAATTAAATTTGGATAGAATTTAAGACTTTGTTTGGTCGAATGCAAGTGGAATTCGACATTTTAGCGAACTAATTTTCCGGAAGAAGACATCTCCAACATTTAATTTGTGGCCTTTTTCATGTTGCCAACCATGAGCTAAGGCTTTCTAGAATTCTTTATAGTTACAAATTATGTAGCAATTTATTAGGGGTTGTTGAATTGCAGTGGTGAAAATTCTTAATTTCTGTGTAGATAAATATCAAAAGCCTGTTTCCTAAATTCTGTTGGCCATGGTCATAAGTTTCTAGCTTTATTCTATCTGGAAAATGAAGAAAATTGTAAAATCATGCGAGGATGGAGTAAGTGAAAAATCAAACCAGGTTACCCTAATTATTTGTTGGCAAACCTGTAAATTACTAGATTTTTTTAACTTATACGATTGTAAGGATGCATTGAACAATTAGGTCTTAGCTAATAGTTTCTCAAGGTTAGTTTTATTTAAGATTTGGATATGCAGCTCTATTTTATCCCATAAAAGTGGGTGTGGTATCAACTTTAGCCTGACAAAACTTCTAGAAATGTCATTATTTCTTGTCTTCCTTGATTGTAGTTTATAATCTTTAGAGGATTGTTTTCTGATTTATTTCAAATTTCATCCACTAGGTTGTTGAAATAGCTGGAGAAAATTGTATATTCTTTTGTGTGCATAATGAGAAATGCATTGATTTGGGATTAGTCTGTGTGCTCTTGTTGTTTTGCATCTAATATAGGTTTTGATTTTTACTTTTCTGCTGTCAATTAAGTTTAGTTTACCTTTCTCTCGCTATGTCTCATGCTGCAGGATTATATCTCCATGCCGTGACTGAAACTAAGCTTGTTGTAGATACTTCAAGAGGAGAAACTCTACGTATCAATGTAATGTCATCTGACTTTCTAGATTCCATGTTCCCTTGCATTAAATTTATTCAAGTTTCTATTGCAACTCTCTCTGCCTATAAAATGGAAGTTTTCTGTTGCATTAAATTTATTCAAGTTTCTATTGCAACTATCTCTGCCTATAAAATGGAAGTTTTCTGTTGTGCAAGCCACTGGTTCTTTATACTATTAATATTATGTTTTGTATATATTAAGATTAGTTATAGTCATGTCATTTTTGCATCTATTGTATCTTTTCAACGATATTTTCTCCTAATGAAATTATGGTAATTTGGTCTTTTCTCTAGTCTTGTGTGATTAACTTTTGTTATTCATTCGATTAAAATAATTGATAATGCACCTTTGGTTATGCTTGAAAGTGCAGTTTGATGTGACTTTCCCTGCCCTTCCGTGTTCTATACTCAGTCTTGATGCCATGGACATTAGTGGGGAGCAACATCTTGATGTAGTATGTATTGCTAAGACTCATTGTGTTTCATTCTGTTTATGTACTTGCTGCTTGAGGCCTTTTTAATTTTGCTTTTCATGCAACTTGCAGAAACATGACATTTTCAAGAAACGATTAGACAATCATGGGAATGTTATTGAAGCAAGACAGGAGGGGATTGGTGCTCCTAAGGTTTAAATACATTGCTTGAAATCATTTTCTTCAGACCAAGAGTTCAAAAACATCTCTGCATTAAAGATTAAATTTACTTGATCATGTTTGATTGTGAGTATATGGGGAGAATTTAGACTGCTTAAGTCTGGGTTGGTTATCTCTAAAATTCCATGAGTTGACAAATACTATTCTCCCAATTACTCGAACAGAGTAGCAACTCTCTATGATGTTTCTTTCTTTTTGTGCTGAACAAATGGCCATTATGTTTAAGATATTCTGTTATCAAGTGAATGTAAGATCTGCCTTTTCATCTATTTTTTATTCTCATTACTGTCTGTTGCATAAACAGATTGAGAGGCCTCTACAGAGACACGGTGGCCGACTTGAACACAATGAGACATATTGTGGTTCCTGTTTTGGTGCTGAAACAGTAAGCATTATCAATTCATTATCTGCAAGCTATTACTTGGTTTCAATTTACTTTATTATTGTGGATGCCAACTCAATACTTTCCCTAGAACTGCACTGAAGATCTGTTATTTATAGACTTGATGCTAAGTCCATGACCACTTAACAGAGATTAATTCAGTTATCTGGATGCACTATTAATTTTTTTGTGATTTGTGTGTGATTTGCAGCATTTTTTTGTTCTCCTTTTGCATCTATTTGTTAGTTTTTTTTTTTTTCCTTTATTTGCTTCTTGCTGCACTAGGTATGTGGCTTTGAGGGGTCTTGGTGAATGTTGCTTGAATGTCTCTTATATGATTGATTAAAAATATGGATTCATGGCAACCTTAGTGTGATTAATCCTAGAGAATTCCTTTCTATTACTTATGAATATATATTTTTTTAATTCTTGCAGTCAGATCAAGAATGTTGTAATTCCTGTGAGGAGGTTCGTGAAGCATATCGGAAGAAAGGTTGGGCATTATCAAATCCAGATCTGATTGACCAGGTCTGTGATAACTTGAACTAAGATGATGAATTACACAAAATTATTATTGCTGTACTTCCATTTCTCTGAAGTGATTAAAAGCACAATTATTTCTGGATTTCTCCAAGATTTCCCGTATATTATATTGTCCATTTTTCTAGAATCAATTGATACTTGATTTGTATTTGTCAAACATGTAAATTCTAAACTGTGGTTAGGAAAATAGACTTTTAACAACATCTCCTTTCTTATCATTCAGTGCAAAAGAGAAGGCTTTTTGCAAAGAATTAAGGAAGAAGAAGGTGAAGGCTGTAATATACACGGGTTCTTGGAAGTCAATAAGGTGGCTGGGAATTTTCATTTTGCTCCTGGGAAAAGCTTTCATCAATCAGGTGTTCATGTACATGACATACTGGCATTTCAAAAGGATAGTTTTAATGTAAGATAAGTTTCTTCTTTTGATTAGTAATTGTAAAGTAAACATCAGTTCAATATCATATTCCTTTCTGTTCTTCCCAGAGTGAGCTGTTAGATAATCCATATGCTTAATTTCTTATATGTGATACAGATAAGTCACCAGATCAATAAATTATCTTTTGGAGAATACTTTCCTGGTGTTGTCAATCCTCTTGATGGGTAATTTCTTCTTTTATTCCTTGCAATCCTCTTCAGCTTAGCATTCCACTTTTATAGGGTTTCAATTCTCCTACCTAGGTTTTTCTGGTATTCTGTATATTAAAGTATGTTTTATTGTTGGCTTATTCTGCAAATTTTTTTTTCTCTTTTTTAATTTCAGTGTGCATTGGACCCATGAAACACCAAATGGGATGTATCAATATTTTATAAAGGTAAACTCTCGGGATGATTGTTTCTGTATTTACTACATATCATTTTCCTTCTCCTTATGCCTAGAGAACTAAAGGTGGTATAATTCCCCTGGTAAATAATTATTTTCTTTATACAACTCTGTTGCTGTTCTAAAGATGATTTCATTTTCTAATTGAATTTGAATCTATGTTCTGAAAGACAAAAGCAAAGTCATTTACTTTCTTAGCCTCGAAGGTATGGTACTTGCATATCTAATTTTTTAATTTCTTTGGGCTTGTTTGTATGTGAATATTAAAGGTTGAAGGAAAATACTGATGCATTGTAAATATGCATTTATTAAGCTTTTTGGAGTATAGAAATAAAAGAAATATGACCAAAGGTCCCAATAAAATCATTGTCTGTATAGTAATGCTTCTTGGTTGTGTTTTAACAATCATTGTAAAGTCTGCATTAATGCTCACTATTTTCAATATTGCTTTAGATTTCATTCTTGGAAGTTTCAAACTTGGTAATATGTTATTTAGAGTTCTTGTTTTTCATTTTATTTGCTATAACTATTTCTGGTTTTGTGCATGTAAGAAAAATATTATATTGTGTCACCAGTCCTGCCGCACTTCCCAAATAAGAGTGTATTAGCTTAATTTTTTAAGTGAAAAACCCACATCCACCATCTGATCAACTGATTTTTGGTGTATGTTTTAGTTTTATGGTGAGCATTTCAACAAGAATAATTGGATAAAGAAGAGGGGAAATTTTTTGATGAGTTGGTTTTCTTCAATTTTTTTTTTTAACTGTTTTGAACAATGTGCTTGGAGAGTAACTTGTTCTCAAAGCATGTGCTCTGTCTTTTCTGAATGTGATGAGTTTGCTTCATTTCAATCATCCTCCTTTTCGATTGTGCTTATTTCATGTTTAAGATTGGTAAGTTTTATAATGATAATGGAACGATCGGAACTACAACATTGCTGTGTCTTGAGATTTGTACCTTGTTCATACAACTGAGAACTTAGTATCACTATAGATTTTTATTGAACTTACCAGTATTGACTTTTAACATAGGCCTCCATGGTTATCACATTAGACTATGCATTAAGTAATTGGTGCACGAGTCATGGAAACTTTCATTTGAGTGTTTTCTACAATAAATTTTCTTATTTTGCAGGTTGTACCTACTGTTTACACTGACGTACATGGGAATACTATCCAGTCAAATCAGGTGTGTTTGGACTCGTTTGATTGATTAGTTTCTTATTAATGTTTGTGCTTTACTCAAATTGATGTTATATTTTCATGCACTCTTTCTGGGCAGTTCTCTGTAACTGAACATTTCAGGAGTGCAGAAATAGGTCGTTCTCAGACCCTTCCAGGAGTCTTCTTTTTTTATGACCTTTCTCCCATCAAGGTGTCGTTTCACGTGTAACTTGAAACTTTAAATCTTTTTCTTTCTCTTTTTTTTTTTTTTTTTCCTCCTCCCCTGGGCCCATTTTTATTTTGTCTAGTTTTGATTGTTGCAGGTGACTTTCACAGAAGAACATGTGTCATTCTTACACTTCCTAACTAATGTTTGTGCTATTGTTGGAGGTAATAACCAATTGTTCATTCCCACGGCTAAACCTAATTTTTACCTTAATGAAAAGAGAAGAAGAGAAGAGTAAGGATGGAAAGAATGATATAAATGTATTCTATTTTCCCCTTGTTGATTTAGGCTCTGATAAGAAGTTGCATTCTTTTGCCCTTGTATTGTTTTCAATTGCTTATAGATTGATGAGTTGTCACTATCTTTGTGAACTATACCATCATTACCATTTGAACTAGATTTATACCTGAAAATTAAGGGAAAAAAACTAGATTTCACTGTTTTCAGCAAATCAATATCTACTGCTTTTTGGGCTCTTTTAATATTTTAAACTGTATTCATGTGAAATTTGCGTTTTCTACACCATAATTCTTTCACCTATGGTGTTTTGCTTTCCCTTGATTTCTGGATATTGTTTCTAACCCATAATTTTAATTATCTTTATGTTCCAGTAAATTTTTTCCACTGGAAATTGACTTCATCTCTTAGATTAGGCTACTAAATGATTTCTTTTTTACTATAATCCTCTATTTACTTATAAATTACCCTAATATATTAACAATTGTGTTGAATACTGTATTCAGGTGTTTTCACTGTTTCTGGAATCATAGATTCATTTATATATCATGGTCAAAAGGCAATCAAGAAGAAGATGGAAATTGGTAAATTCAGTTGATGACTGAGTTGAGCATATTGCAGTACCGTATTAGGTTTGTCCATCATTGCTAGCGATGTGGGAGAAATTCCAAATGAAGAAAACAGGAAATCCCTGGAATGGACGCTCCCTGATGGGTTGATCCACTACTTTCAGATACGACTAAAGTTGTGTTTGGTGGCTGAATTAGACTAATTTCTTACTTCATTTTTTTTCTTTTTAATGTGAAAAATTGCGTCTGCCACTGAGCTATTCATGTGTGTCTGTCCGAAAGATACTGGGGGGTTTTTCATTTTTTTGCTGGAGAACTTGTTCAAGAGTTGCTTGCGGGTATAGTAATGTAACCAAGGTCATGTAAGATTAACATTTTTTCATCTGTCTCAACAGCCCAATTCATATGTCAAAAAATGCCATATGCTTCGCTACATTAAATCCTAGTTTTTCTCTTCTTTTCTTTTCTTTTTTAAATATTTATTAGGGAAGATGACGATTTCCAACCCAAACTTTAAAGAAAAGCTAATTTTTCACTCTAAATTTGCCAAGTTTATGTTCCCTTCTTTTGTCAATTCCAATACTATTACTTGGTTGGTTTCATTTTAAATTACTCGGTTGTCATATTAGCAAAACTATAAAATTTCTTTTAATATTAAATAAAAATATCAATTGTTAATTTCTTTTTATTTTTAATGAAAAATATTAATCTTTTTTACTATTTTTTTTTTTCTTCTTACTCTTTTTCTCGATCTTCACTGTCATTACTATCATTAAATAAAAAAAAAGACTTGATTTGATGTAATGAAAGAATGTCTTTACCAACTCAAATTATGTTGTCAAATAACATTGATATGATGACTGTCATCGTCCTCCCGCACTCTAACTCCATCCTTTGATCATTATTTATTTACTAATTCACTCCGGCTTCTCATTGTCACTTCCCTCCTCTCTCTCTCTCTCTCTGATCATTCTTGACTAATTCACTTAAGTGCCCCATTGCCTCTCTCTCTTGCATGGTTTCCCTCCAAATTTTATCTTTAATTTTTCTTTTCTACTTCCTTTTTATTGATTCAAAAGCCTAACAACGTCATGTCAAGCTTTCTTCATCCTTTTTACACATAAGCCAATTGCTAGCTTTCACATCCCCATCTTCTCCGTCAGAAAGATAAGTCATCCTATACCTACTGCAGCCTTGAGGAGGACGAAAGGAAAAAATAAAATAGTTATGGTGAACATGAAATACGCTTGAACTACTAGAATGTTATGTTATGGTGATGCTAATCATTGTACAAAGTGTCAATAATGTTATTTGATGGTTAAAGTTAACATTTGACTTTGACATACAACTAAAAAAATTGATATTTCAAACTTGAGGGATGATAAATGTCAGTTCATCAAAATTAAGGTAGAAAATAGTCATTTGGCCTTTTTTATAAATGCAATTTACTAGATTCCTTCGAAAAAAAAAAAAAAGCAATTTAAGCATTCAATATAGCTCTCTTTATCGAGGCTCTGGAACTTGCAATAAATAATTACATTATTGGAAAGGAAAAGAAAAGAAAAGATATAAAATCAAGATTGGTAAGTCTACAGCATGCCGAACCACTTTCCACCATCTATGCGTCGCTGTTAAGTTATTTAATCGCGTTTGTCAAAAGAGGAGGCTGCATTTATGGATTCATTTGTTGACCCTGCTGGAACCTATGTCGGTTTGAAATTTGAGGTTTTTCATTGAATTATAGCCATACATGTCATGAGTGGCAGTCGCAGAGTTGTGGGCGGGCATCCATCCATCCAAGTTGTAAATGGAATTTCGTTCAGATAATAAACCCGCACAGCATTTTTTTCTCTGGTAACAGTGAAAGAGAAGATGCCAATGTGTTGCTAATAACTAAAAGATATTATTTTTCACGAATAAATTCTACACCACTGCTTCAAGGAATAAAAATTTACAACAAAAGAGGTCATTTGCAATTGCAAGTATATTTGTTAAAGTCGAGATTCTTAATTTATCTTCGAAGTCTCCTCCCACCGCAATGCCGCTCTTTCGCAGAAACAACCGATACATGATTCCCTGAGATTGCAAAAAAAATATAGATGTTACTATTTACATGTACGTTAAAAGTTCTCATGCAAATCAAACGATCACTTTAAACCAAATAAAGTGATATAGAATGATAACTTAGAACACAAGAGGAGAGCTTAACAAGAGTGTAATGTTACATCAGAGGACCTTTGCATATAATCGATGGATAGAAGCTACACACTCATATTTCCTATTTGTAGCCCGTCTCATGAACTCCGTTGTCAAGTTCAAAACAAATACATCCAATTAGATATAAAAAGCATCAATTCGGTTACTGAGAAAAATCTATGAATATGACTGATCATGTTGATGTCTCATAGGAAGAAAGGTTTATTGGTCAATTTAACACAACCCACTTATTAAAAAAAAAAAAAAAAGAGAAACAAGGTAATTGTTATGCAATGACTACTCTCCACTGGTAAACTAGTCATTACATAATAGCTACTTCACTTTTTTTTTTTTTTTTCTAAATTTGACTCATAGATATCATACTGATTTTCTTCAATTCCTTGCATCACATCTCATTATCTTCATTTCTCTCTCAACTCTTAATCCCAAGTAATCTCTCTCCATATCTCAATTATTTTTGTTTTGACTTTATTTTAATATTTATTTAATTTAGTCAGTTATATTTCTTTTCTCAAATTTATTTTCAAATAGGTTCAAATTTAAATGAATATAAACCTTTTAGTTATTGTGATAATGAGAAAATTTTATAAGTTGATGAAATACTACAATCACAGTCGCCAACACTAAAATAAAAAAAAAAAGCACAAGTTCACGGTTAAAAAGCATTTAATCATGTTAGACCCTACAAAAACATGTTTAAAATCGTTAATTTTCCTAAAGCATGACTTAGATCATAGGAACAATTTGGATGAAACTTGAAAAATACAAGTCTTGAGCCGATGCACAATTATGTCCCTATGATGCACGCATATACACAATGGAAATCTTGATCATGCATGCCAAGATGCATGACCATACGTGGTTCCCATACATGCTCCTAGAATATTGGGCTCAACCAAACATATCATGCATAACCATGCATACTTGACGCATGCTTGTGGATAACATATGTGAGACAACTCATAAGGAGACCCTTTCCATGCAAGTCATCCCGTGCATCATCACTTCAATTCAACAATTAGAAAAGTCGACAAACAATGCATGCTCGTGCATCATCATATGAAGAGGTCACAAACAGACTAACTTGTATAGAGGCATCTCATGCACAATCAACTTCTTAAAAAGATAAGAAATAGCACATGTCTATGCATTTAAAAGATGCATGCCTATGCAAAGGAGTCATGACCAGACACTCTTATACACGAACAAGTTGTGCGTAGTTAAATGTGTTCGCATTTCAACATTTCATGCACAATCAAGCATTTGAATTATGCATGCTCATGCATCCTTGTGAAGGAGTCGAGACCAACTATATCCATGTATGAGCAAGTCATGCATTGCCAAGGCCTAGTTAAAAATTGAATGCACACCCATGTGGAGAGTACGGAAGCCCATACAAAAAACACATATCAAGCATTCATCTTCCTATGCAAGAGAGAAGCCTAGCAGAACCAAATGTTGCCTCAGGGAATCTTTGTATATGGTGGATGGATGTGAGCTATGCCCTTATATTTCTTTGTGTAGATCGCCTCATGGAGTACGTTGTTAAGTTCCAAACCAATACACTCCACTAGATATGGCAAACATCAATTAGGCACAACCCAGCCTAGGCATAACAACCAAATATTGCGGGCTATATATGCTGAGGCCTCACAGAAAGACTTTAGGCTGACTTGGCATGGCTTGCTTATTTAAAAAAAAAAACAGAAAGAAAGAAAGTATCTGTTATGCAATAACTACTCTCTAATGATAAGGCATCTGTTGCTTAACAGCTCAGTTACCTCACTTTTTTATTTTTATTTTTTATGGTTTTTCCTATAAATGCACATTGATTTGTGATCTTTAATTCTCCCTCGACTCTCAAGCTCATATAATCACTTGATTTTTTAAATATTTTTATTTTAAAATTTATTCAATTTAATTAATTATATTTTTTAATTACATTTATATATAAATATTACAATTTTATTATAAATTTGTATTTTTTATTAAAGATATTTTAATCATTTTATAAAAAAAATTTTAATAAAATTAAAAGATAAAAATTTATATTTGAACAAAACGGTGGGTGGGAGTAAGTCCATTGGCCATTAATTAATTACTAAATCTTGTTTATTTATATTAATATCCTTAAATTTCATTGGATAAGAAGAAAGCCCAACTGTTGGACAAAATTTTGGAACTTGTAGAGTGGTTAATTTCAATGAACATGTTCATCAAAGAAAACAGTCTGTAATATTTTAATCAAAAATCTAAGCACTACGCCGTCTCCAAGAAACTTGTTGAGCAGATAATGTTAGGAATGGGATTGGAAGCCTCGCCTGACGATTTTTAAAAGAAAAAAGCCAGCTTGTCAGATGATAAAAATGGTGCCCACCATTATCTGCTGAGCTACCCAGAAGAAACAGATTGGTCATTCCAAGTTATTTTAAGAATCTTTCAATTCAGACGAGCCCTCAAAATCCGATGTCAGAGCATAAGGGTATTTAATTAGGGCAGCCCCAGCACCGCCCATTCTCGAGGTTTCCCAGGACCACAGAACGTTTAAAACAAAAAATCAGAAGAGCATTTTGGGGTGAAATTACACAAAACATAAGAAGAAAAAAACTGCATTAATACCATAGAAGACTTCAATTACAAAACGCTGATTTATTAAACAAACAGATTCTCCCTGGTTCAGCATGACTAAAACCAGCTGACCTCTTTGGAGATGTACATGGGAATCATATTTAACATGATCAAACTTAAGACACAAACTAGAGTTTGGCTCTGCGAATACCAAAAATTGATTGCAGTAGCCAGAAAACGCCCTAGAATCTACTTTACAATATAATCAATAACATATTACATAAAGAGGATCTAAG
This sequence comes from Anacardium occidentale, assembly GCA_026122585.1. NCBI lineage: Eukaryota > Viridiplantae > Streptophyta > Magnoliopsida > Sapindales > Anacardiaceae > Anacardium > Anacardium occidentale. The sequence continues at coordinate 448,766 of JAJEJH010000004.1, forward strand.
ATAAAATAGACGCCCAATCAATCTCGTAAGAAGGGTACTTCTGCAACATAAAATTCTCATCCCAGCACGGTTCTGAACTATCCTGAAATGTCAAATCGGACAAGGGCGACGAACCCGCCGACCCATCACTCGAACTGATTTCAACCTTAACACATGCTTCCCCTTCACCACCACCCGTACCGTTAATGTCGGAACTTGCTACTTTCTCCGATTCCTCCACCACCGATACGGTTGTTCCCAATCGGTGTCGTTTCTTCTCAGCAGAGTTACTTTGCTTCTCTCTTTTTCCTTGTTTCTGCGATTCAGCTAAGCTTTCACATATAGCTGTTAATTTCGCATCAACCGAGGAATGGAGAGGCTTGTACTCGCCGAATTCGCCACCGATGTGAGACCCGTTATGTCGGAGGTTAGGAAAGTTAAGCCTGGCGAAGTCGCCACGCAGCTTGTAGGCGGCTGTGTCGTAAGCCAATGCGGCTTCTTCAGCAGTGTCGAAAGTTCCAAGCCAGAGACGGGTCCTGTTCCTGGGGAGTCTGATCTCCGCTACCCATTTGCCCCAATGTCGTTGTCTCACTCCTCGGTAGAGTTTTGCGGGCTTTGATGGAGAACCCGCTTGCTTCATTGGGATGGGCTTTGGAGAAAGAAAGTTAAGTTGATGATTTTGATGCAGTTGTTGTGGTTGTTGCAAGAACAACTGGTTTGGAATCTGGTTCTGGAGGTTCATCTGAGTTTGGATCTGTTGGATTTGGAACTGGGTGAGGCTACTGAGGCCAATGGAACCTTGTTGCTGCTGGAGACCTAATAAAGGATCTTGGATCGAAAACCCGTTGGAAAAGAGATGGGCTGACGATGTGGAGCAAGCATCAGGGTACAAATTGGCCTCTGGTAATTCTGCTATTGTGGGGAAAGGAGAAAAAAAGAGAGAATTGTTATAAGATGTAGAAGGGAAAGAAGAGTAAGAGGTAGAAGGAGAGGGAGAAGGTGAAGGAGAGGGAGAGGGGTAGTGAGAAGGAGAGGGTGTTGTTGAAGAAGAAGAAGAAGAAGAAGCACTTTTCATAAAAGGCTCAAGTGCTTCCATTAATTCATCCCCAAAGGGGTCTGATTGAAGAGGTCCGCCACTGTAGAAATCCATTGTAGCTGCCATTTCTTCAACACCAGAACTGATAATAAGATCACAAACTAAAAATAAATCTGTTAACCAAAAAAGACAAATTAAAAATCAACCTGGTTCTTGTTAAAATTAAGGACAGGTAAATTCTAACAACAAAACTAAATATCAAAGAGGTTTAAAATAAACAACCCCTTCAATTTCAAGGACCTAAAAACCAACCTCAAGGGGAAAAAAATAACCCTTCAAGTTGCTTCAGCTAACAAAAGAAATTTAGAAGAAAAAAAATAACAGATCTTTCTAAAATTTTGCAGAAAATATAGTTAAAAAAACCAAAAAAAAAAACCTGGATCTCGATTCTGAAAACAACTGGCTTTCGAGAAATCCTTCTAAGTTTGCTTTTGAACCAATTTTTTTAAGTAGCTTTGAAAACAAACCCAAAAATCAGATTTTTCAAAAAGACAGATGATTAACAGAAAGGGATTCAGAGAAGCGGGGAATTACAGAGGGGGATTTCAAATAAATTAAACGAAAATCAAAATCAAACTCAGTTTTGAGCTCTCAATCTCTCTTCTTTTTTCTGTGTTTGTGTTTATCTCTCAACTCAACCTTTGTGTGTGCTGGTTTGGCTTCTTCATCCTCACCATTATATAGAACCTTACCCCCTTAATTATTTTTACTAATTAATTTTAAATTTTCTGATTATTAAAATAACACGTCTTTCTCTCAACCAGCCAGCTCCATTATTACGTCAGACTTCATCAACCAATAGGCTTCACCCAGTTAGATCTCGACACATATACACGGAAAGCGCGGATCAACTGACACCTGTCGTTGACTATGATCTTGACCGTCAGGTGTGAGCGGGAGTGGAGCTGTGGGAGTTAATAATTTTGTCAGCAAAATTGTTGACCATTCATGTGTGAATTCACATTTAAATAATTGAGTCCAGTTTCAGTTTGTTCAAAAAATAGGAGATTTTTTTATGAAAAATTAATAATAATAATAAAATAAATAAATAAAACTCTCTATAAAGTGAGGTCAAACACCCAGCAAATTAACCATGGTTAACCCCTCCCTTAACTGTGGTTCACTTTTCAACAAATCACGTGCAGGAGTAGTGCGAGTGGGACGAGCTCCTCATTTGCGGCGCCAGTTGCTACACAAAGACTCGAAGAGCCACCTCTTAAATTATTTGACCCCCTCGCAGCACGCGCGTCGGTATTACGTATGACACCGCGAGTGGCTCGTCCCAATCACGTATCAGAAACTCGCGTGAGTGGGAGCTCTGGTATTCCTGACGGGGGTTAAAATAGGATGCGGAATGAGTCTCGGGTCATGTCGGGCGGGAATCCAAGAGCCATCAAGTTGATAAAAAATCAGAGGAATGGTTCGCACAGACAAGCGTGCGTTGTGAAATGATGTTTAGAGTGAGATTAAAGAGAGAATCCGAATTTAATTAAGTTAATCATTCTGAAATCAATTCCATCAGCATCATTTACAGAGAAGACTTCACCTCCCCCACTGAGAGCCAGCCAAAGAGCTGAAAAAACAAGGTTTGGGATGACGTTTTTCACGGCCACGTGGTGCTAATCATTGCCATATGAAGTTTCAGATAGGGCTCGTCGATTGCCAAGCGTTTAATTTAGTTGGTAATTTAAGTTGAGGATGATGTCATCCGGCTCTATTATATTTAACAACGATAAATTGACAAAATATCACAACAGGAGAAATTGGTGCTGCGAGAACTGAGATGAGAAGAGAAGAGACGAGAGGATATGCGTAAAGTAGACGGCAGGGCAAGTGAAGAAGTCTTGAACTTTTAAAAAGGGTTGGGTGGGGGCCACATTGTGAATGAGAAGATCCTTCAAATCAAAACCAACGATTTTCTTTTGGGACGCGGTTTCAGCCTGAATTCAATTTCACGCGGCCGTTTTTCTTTCAAATCGGGAACCTTTGTGGCTTCGCCACGTGTCACTCAAGCTTTGCCAGCCAGTACCATGTCTGGATTCCACTAATCTTAAATATTGTGCAAAAATGACTTCATCACAACCCTTTTACACTTCCTAAAAGTTTGTTTTTGGAAATTTCATGAAAATTTGTCACGGGAGCCACGTGTGTCGCACGTGACCATTATTATTGGAAGCCATCCATAATTAGTATTTTCTTTAACTTCGTAATTTATTTATTTTTTTTTTTTTTAAGAATTTCCGGATATATCAAATTCTTGTCATTTTCGGAGCAGTTTCATGTCACATAAACTACATTTATGTATCTTTGTTTATATTACCTCTTTTTCAGGACATCCCACATGGCCCCCTGCACCATCAGCTTTTGTTGGTAATTACACTTTTCTCAAAGTTTTAATTAAGTTAAGGTTGTACCTACTAAAACAGTAATTAAATAATTACAAATTTTTTATTCAGATGAGTATTGGTCAGTTGTTCACTGGAGGGAAACGATGTCCAAGTCTAGGCCCAAGTCAACCAAGTATTTCACTTTCTAATTTTGTTTTGGGCCCAAAGTATACGCTACGCATTGGTGAACTCAAACGTTTTCAACATGGGAACAGAAAGATTCCTAGAATTATATGTCGTAACTTAGTAAAAATGTTTACAGTTGTAATAAATATTGTGAAGAAAATAAGTTGTCGTGAGATTGAGGGAAGGAAAGTGATAAGAGAAAAGTCCACGGTCAAGGTGGGCCTAGGACTGAATTTTCCTCTCATATCGATGAACAGAAACGGCCGACACTGATGAGAAGAGAACCTTGTTACTGCTTTCCAATAACACGTTATAATTCGTCTGTTTCACCAACCAATCTACTTCTAAAATTAAAAATAAATAAAAGGTTTAATTTCTCTCTTCGAAAGTCTTTGAGGTCACTCTCCTAATTTTCAAACCTACTACTGAAGGCAAGAGTGTGTTTTCATTAATTGTGTGGGGCTGGGGACTTTATATTGTAGGAACATGTGAATCAGCCACCACGTTATCAGCATTTGGAGGTTTGTATGCATCAACGTTTCAAATCCAAATCCATGCGATGCCCGCATTTTCTTCTTTCATTTAGTCAAAGGTCTCAATTCGGTTTTTGCACGACACTGCAAACACATACATCAAGAAACATATTGAAAGGAATCTCGACTCTTCATCACTGCAAAGGGCCACTTGGGTCGGGTGCACGTGCAGGGGCCCAAGCCCTGACACCTGTTATGTTACTTGGTCAATTCAATCTGACCTGTACCACGACTTATGGGATACCTTTGGCTTCTCAAATTTTACAACTCAAACAATTGACAACGCCGACTTGCTTGCTATATACTATCATGATTCCATTACCAAAACATCTTCTAAGTGGACTTAGATTATGCATTTCCGTTGCGATCTGACTCCCAAAAGAAATTATTAACCGCACACAAAGAGGGCGAAAAAACTTGAACGCCCAGTAATATTCCGAATTGATTAAAATAGACGGGAAAAAGGAGGTCCTAGCGTATCTTTTTTATTTTTTTTCCTTTGGACTTCGTTGCAGCTATTTATTGTTCATAAATGAATTTAAAATAATATTTCACAGTATGTAAATACAATCTATACAATGGAGCAAAACTGACATTTCCATTTCTGTCAGCTCAAGAAATCACCTTCCCGGAAATAGCTTCCCGAAGCCAAAGTATACTACAATCTCAGCCTTCCGGAAGGAAATTTCATAAACTCCATGATACACAGGGTGTCATGTAATATTAACTTCCAAAACTAAACTGAGCTATAAACACACTGAAAAATGAAATAACAGTACTTCCGCTCCATAGGAGCGGACTTGAAAGCGCACCCCACTAGAATATGGAGTCCAAATATTGGCTGTAGTGCTTCCTATTGAGCTCCAACAAGCTGCCATAAGTACGGTCAGCAATGCCAACAAATAGAGCTTCCGTATCTGGGCTGAAGGCTATTCCAGCAATCTCACCAAACAGATCAATTTCCTGACACTTGGCATATCCAGCCCCTGTATCAATGATATGAACAAAGTCTGCTGGTTCTGCCATAGCCAGAAACCGGCCATCAGAGGTATACTTGAGAGCTCTAATGGCACCCATATTTCCCTTCAGCACAGCCAACGACTGGGATAGGTTTCTCACATCCCAAAGCCTGCAAGTAGTGTCTTGATTACCAGTAGCCAAAATTCTTCCATCTGGGTGCCAAGCTGAAGCAAATGAGTAGTCCAGGTGTCCTTTAAGGCTCCCAGTGACTTTCCCAGACTGGGTATCAGCTAACAAGCACATTGTGCTGTCCCCTAGGACAGCAAACAACTTACCATCTGGACTAACAGAGGTACTCTGGAAGTGAACCATCAAGAAAATTTCATAAGCATGCGGGGAACAGTCGGAGATACAATTAACTAACATTTATTAACAGACTTACATTAACAGACCAATCAAATGAGAAGCGATTAAGGCAAGCAAAATTTTCAGCATCAAATATTCTAACTTGTGCGTCATTGTTCGCAGTCATAACCCTCAATAAGCCACTAAAAGGAAAACAAAAAAGGTCAAATTCACTTTTTACCCAAAAGATAAAAAGGTTTCTTAAAAGGTTGAGTATAACTCAGAGTTACTTACTTGGGGCTACGATAAACATCCACTGCATTGGTGATGGCATTTTCATCTGATAGTTTTGTACAGAATGCTACCCCAGGTTGATCCAAATACTGCACAAGAAAGTTAAAGTTAAAGTAAAAGTGAGATGAATAAACAGAGCAATTTTTAAGTTCATATTGGTCTTGACACCTCCAATACTTGGACATGTGCTTACCTTGCAAATAAGCTCCCCCTGAAAACCACCAGCTACCAACAAATTTTCTTTAACTGCCATTGTACTTATCTGCACTCTGTTTAAAGGTTGTGTCAGCAGGCCAGGGCGTTTCTGCAGAAAAAAATCAGTTTAGATCATTCTTAACAATAAATAATAAGCCTCAGCCTTCAGCAACCAGGAAGCTACTCACTAAAGTTGGAACAATTGGCTTTGCCACATTCAGCACCTCTGTGCCCTTTCGGAGCAATGGAGACCAATGCATTGCAGAAAAATTCTGCATAAGATACACATCATGCTTTGATGTTGCCCATAACAAATTCCTCAACTGCACAGGGGATGACAAACAACCGTAGATGTATCAATAACAGCCATAAACTTCACTAGAAAGCATACATTAATAAAAAAATATATTCCTCCTTCAAGCTAACTAGGTAAATGCTTTACTATCAATATTTCAGCCATGCCTGAGGCTTTCTGCTGGGCTAGAAATTGCGACTTATGTTTTTTTGGGGGAGGGGAGGGGGACATTGCAGCACAGAGGAAGACTGTGCATCGTTAGCGGGACAAATACCAACTTGTGAATAATTTAACAAATAGATATCATTTTAGGTTATGATTCCTATAATGTACATAATTTCGTATAAATAAGAATAATAACTTTCATAGACTACTAATAACAATAAGGTACACATTACAACCAAGACAGATAGATAGATAATAATAACATGATATGGATGAACTAATTTAACACTCATGCATCAGAGGTATATGAAAACATAATGGCATAGCTCCAAGTGTATCAACTAAACAAAAACAAACTTGGCAAAAGAATGCAAGTTGAATGTGAATTACACCTTCATGAGCACGACACATCTAAACTAAACTACGCGAATTGCCACAGAGGCCTCTCAAGTACTCAAACATTTTCCTATCATACCATATAAACAATGTATCCTTATTGCGCCAGCTGCTCAGATATAAGTCCACCATGCTTTATAGGCTGAAATAAGAGAAAGATTGCAGTCCTAAATGCCACAAGGGTTAATCCGTATAATTATAGTTAACAGATAATTAGAAGCAATAGGTTCAAAACTACATATCATCATAAAGGAAAAATAAATTACATCATACAGAAGAGACCAACCATTCATATCTTAAGATATAACACCAGACAGTAAAGATGGCAATAAGAGCATCAACAAATGCACACCATTAAATAAAAGACTTTTGACAGCTGGTCTTCAATTTAAGTTATCAGCATCCATCTTACTGTCCAACCTAATCATTTAAACCTTTATGCCGGAAGAATAAAATTTAACAGATAACACAGAAATTTATAATAGCTATCTAAATGGATTTCATACCGTCATTTCAAACTCATCTTTGTGCTAAATAGAGATTAATTGTAAGCCTAAACCAGTTATTGAAGTATTAATGTGCATGCATGTGCACGTGTGGGTATTTCCAATATTTATCTTGGACTGTTGACCACATCAAAAGTTGCAAAAGGTTTTCTGATATAAGTTGTATTACAATTAGACAGTCTCATAGAAACACATAAGAACATTATCCAAAATGCCAAACCATTCACAGCAAAGATGTGTTGATACCTGTAACTTGGCATTAAATCATTTGTCTGTTAAAATTTACGCCATCAGAAATATTTGATCATCTAAAATTATTTCAATAATGAACTGTTACCAAATGCATGAATAAAGTAAGCATCCCTTCACAAAATCTGCAAAAAAGGGACCAAGCGAATATAAATCCTTATCTTATTGCTTCAATAGGGAATTTTTCTTTCGCATGCATCAAAAAATTATGGATCCAGAAAAAGGTGGACAAAAATAGTTAGAAGAAGGGTGTTCAATATATCTAGCAAAACATATTTTGGTTCTAATCAATCCCATGAGGGGACTTCTAAAAAAGAAAACGAAGATATTTCTTCTACTATGATAAAAGAATTCCATAGATGGACAAAAAAATAGGCCCCAAAAAAATTTTACAAATTAAGATGGCTGAATTCATGGGTAAAAAAGAGTTACAAGGTAATCTATAAAACAATTCTTAGTCGATAGCAGACTTAGGATTTTTTAACCACCCAAAAACCTCTGAAAAATCAGCAACTTGAATGAAGGATGGACTATATTGGATAGGTTATATCACCAGTTTCTAGATCTGCACAAAAGGATGGCCTCACTCGACCATAGTTTAAATCTGAAGCATTTCTTTGAAACTTAAATTAGCTTTAGGTAAAGTAAGTTGCATCTCTCAGAAAATAAGATATTGATTGAAACCTAATGTAAAAGCAAGCTCCATACCTTCTAGTGAATGGTCGGGACACAGAGCTAGCATCATACATAACAATTTCCAAAAAGAATTATAAAAATTCACAAGACCTGCAAAACTTGTACAGACTAGTATGATATGCATATAACCAGAGTTCAAAGCAAGTTTTAAAGACTATTAATAATCCATAATCGAAACTCCTCAATATGACTAAGTTCTTATGCAGTGATACAATGGATGCAATTTATCAATTTATGGAATGGGTAAGATTAAGCAAATTATTTAAGGCAACCGAAAAAATTACAAAAATTGTAACAAATAGGGAAAACAAAAGCACAAGGGTAGCATGCGTTTCTATACTTCACTGCGAATAGCAACTCAAAAAAATTAAAATTAAAATAATGAGATGCTGTGTCCTAAACCGAAATTATTGTCCTCAGAGAGGGATGAAAAACGAAAAAAAAAATTAAGAGAGATGACCCAACTCACTACCTGAAAATGCACAATTGTTGTCTTGACAATTCTTGTATTGAACTGAAAGTCATAGAAGGTCTTTCCTTTCTCTACTACCAAGCACTCCTGTCAACATAACATGTTTAGCATACAATTTTGAAAAGAGATTCGTGTTATAGGCTATCACGGTCGTTTTCAGATCTTTAAACCTAATTTCTAACATGAACCAACCCAAAATATAAACAGTAAATTTACTAAAAAAGAATAAAAATAATTTAGCCAGGTAGATGCAAAATAACCTTCTGAAGCTCTTCACGTGAAAGAGAGAGGTTCTCGTAATTTTTGTACTGCTTCAATCTCGTCTCACGGTACCTATCTCTGGAATAATTCATCCTCTCCCAAGGTATTCCTTGAATATCTTTTCCGTTTCTTGCTTCTAAAGCAGTCGTATCTGTCTTGGACATACTCTGTTTATCCCAACGAACAAATATATATCATTAACAATGATTTCGTTACACAGAATTACGATGAAGCCACACGACATCAATGAAAGCATACCGTTTCAAAATCATCTTCGAAGTCCGAGTCTAAGGACTCGGAATTATTGTCTCCAGGAGACTCAACGTCACTAAAAAGATCGTAGTAATCATCGACGCCGTAGTCGAGATCGTCGTTGTTAAAATGAAGTTGTTCCATTATCCTACAATTAGAACTAATTTTTATCATTTAAAACAAAAAAACAGAGCCTAAATCATATGAACACAAGACTTAAAAGTGAACTAAGCAAGCAAAGTTAACAAATGAACTTACAATTACATCACTACAAGACACAGAATAACAAATTTAAATAAGCAAGACTCTTAACATCTCTATATCATTCTGATTTACAAATGTAAATAAAAGGAAGACATCATTCAGCCAGTTATTCGAAAACGTAAAACAAACACAAGGAATAGAAACAATACCTCCTAATTTCGGAAGAGTGATTGATCACCGAGCCGAGAGCAGTAAACCACAACGGAGAGCGAAGAGCAATGGATTTCTAAGCAATTTGCCGGAAAACAAACAGAAAAAGGTTTTTCTATTCCAGTACAAAAAAAGCTAACGGAGGTTCGGATTTGTTGAAACAGACTTTTTCGCTGTGGAGGAGAAAAGACACAGATTTGAGAAGTATCTAGAAACAAAATGACTAAGCTTTCCCCAAAACAATGAGGAATATTGAGGCCCAGCGTTCCTTTTATAGTAGTAATGCATGCTGGACTGAATAGGATTAATTTAAACAGTGTGAAAGGCGGGGTCCACCAAGGTCTTGGGGTCCAGCAAACGTCCGTTACGAAAGAGAAAGTCTGACTCTTTCGGTCCACACTCAACCGCCTCACTTTTACCAGGGCGTACTACTTTACAGTTCACGGCGAAAATATGAAGGTGGAATTGCTGTAAATAATAAAATATTTTAATAATCTTATTTATCTTTTAAATAGTTTTAATTTTATTCTTTTAAATTTATATAAATAAAATAGTATCTCAACATTATTTATTAAAATTATTTATATTAATTTTAATAAATATACTAGTAATTATTTATATTAAAATAATATGAATAAATAAGATTATTTTCACATTTTTAAGAAAGTGAAAAATATTGTCAGGATTTATTATATGAAAAGATATCTAAAATATATTTTATTTTTTTAATTGATAACCTATAAGTGATAGGTTTTATTTTATTATAATAAGAATGGTGTTAATATCTACAATAATATTTTTGTTTAATTTTAATTGGAGCTTGATGAGATAAATAATATTAAAATTAAACCTCAATAAACAACGAAACAAACTTAAAGAGATAGGTTTTTAAAAGCTTTAAAACGTTGTTTGATTCACTAAATAATCTACTAAATATAATTTATATATCAAATAAATTAAACTCAAGCTAAACAAACAATCAACAATTTAAAACAAGTAAATATAAAATAAAAAGAGAAGGAAAAATGTTTACTCAACCAATTTTTATAGTGGTTCAGAGCTTTCTCACAAATCTCCTGCTCCACTCCTCTAAACATCTCCATTTGAAATATTTTCTTTACTATTTTTAATTCTGAAGATATAATAGTTTTTTTTTTTTTTTTTTTTTTACATAGATTTTGATACAAGATATTATACTTTTAACGTAATTTCATGGGATTTCGTCCTATAATAGTTTCACAGGATTACATCTATGAGTTGTTAAAATAAAAATAAAATGTCTCTAGAAAGTAGATAAGATCTAAAGAAATAAAGATGAGTGCTTAAAGTATAATTCTCTAACCCTCTAAGCTTTCAAATCATTTGATTTATATAAGAGATGAGAAATATTTGAAAGCTGTTGAAAAATTTTTGGATAGACACATAGCGTGTCTTTCTCTTACACAGTCGTACTCTTATCATTTGATGCAATCCGATAATTGAATTTCTCTCATCATATGAATTTATACATACAGTCGTGTGTCCTCACATTTTTAATGCTTCAAAATTTTAGAATTCCACATCATCTTGCATATGGTACTCGTACGATTACCATATAATCAAGGTTTCTAACTTGTATGACAGTGTGAACTTTTTTGCACAAGCATATATCCAGTAAAATCTATTTGTTAAAAAGCTTTTGTATTTTTAAAATTAGAGATAATAAATAAAAGTTTCAAACGAAGATATTTAAAGAAGTAGATATAAAAGACTTGTAAAGAAACTCTGAATCATTATAAAAAATGGTTGAACAAACTCTTTCTTTTCTCTTTTCCTTTACATTTATTTGTTTATATGGTTGATTGTTTGCTTAACGAGTTTAATTTATTTGATGTATAAATTATATTTGGTTGATTATTTATTAAACAGTAATAAGTTTTTGAAAAACTTATTGGCCCCTCCCAAGGTTTGTTTTCCGTATGCTGGGGTTTAACAAATAAACTGCTCGGTTCATTTGAGATTCAACAATAAGTGAGGAGAATTACCAAAATTAAAAAATTGTAAACAACATAGAAATAAGCAAATTGGGTTTTCAAAGGCAAAATTCCTACACCTAGACCTCCACACATGTACAACTTAACCACGGGTCGGATCGTCCAAGAACCACCGTAATAACAGTAATTAAATGTCAGGGGACATGGGGCAGCTCAGCTGCTCTCAGAAATAACTATAGCCCACTAGCTGCGATATGGTGATTCCACGTGGAGTGCTCAGAGTAATAGTCAAGAAGATCGCGGCTACTGGCTCCACCACGTGGATAAGGGAGAGGATGGGTCCTTCTAGTGTTTATCCCAAATGGTACTATATTTCATTCGACGGCGTCAAAGTCTAAAAGCTCCCGTTAATTTAACCATGGTTAGTTAATTGATATATATTTTTAGTAGTTGGGTTGGTGGATGGTTATCGTCTACCGCTTCGGTCTACGCTTCGGGTTTTCGCTCTGTTAACCGGGTACGCAGCAGAGCCCACCACAGGCCTTTGGTCCGTACATCTTGCCTTTTTTTTTTTTTCTATTTTTTATTTTGGTGGGTCTCCATGATGACTTGGCAAGTTTAAATCAAAACTTTAAACTTTATTATTAAAAATTTTTATTATTATAAAAATAAATTAAATTAAATAGTTAATATTTAAAAATATAAATTAATATTATATTTAAATAATAATAACAATATTAAAAATTTATTTAATACAAATATTTTTAAACATGTTAAAATAAATCAAATAACGAAGATAAAGAAAAAATTGAAACAAATAAAGACTACAAGGTTGTAGATAAATGATAGGTTAGAGATTTGATTGAAAATCTCACATCGTTATAGTGAATAATTGTGATAAAAAATGGTGGTTGGTCATGGTTGTGGTGACGAGGGTAATTTTAATTTAAATGAAAGATATGTTCTTTCAATATATGTTTGGAAGGTAAAATAGTTATAATAATATTTACGGTTATATGTAATTGATTTTAATTAAATGTAGGAGAATATTTATTCAAAAAAAATAAATTAAATTAAAATTATAATAAAATTTAAATTTTATATTAAGTATTATGTCAATTTAAAATTAAATATTAATTTAATTTTTATTATTTGACTAATTAAATGAAATAATATTAATAATAAAAAATATTTTAATCTTGAATCCAAAATACAAAATGATAGTGTGAAACGATAACACTTGACAAGGGAGCTTTTGGATTGGTGGGGCTAAGAGCTTCCTTAGTCTCTAAGGCTTTCATCTGTCTCCAACCAAAATCATAATGACTACTTTGCCCAAGTGCCTTGGTCCCTGCAGGCTCCCAAAGTCAGCCTTGTTGGCATCCCAAAATCAGCCTGATAGGCATTGGATTTCTACAGTAACAACAGGAATAATAGCATATAAGATTCCGCCTCTGCCAGTGGCTGTGAACGGGGTGCAATTACACAAACAAAATTGTGAGTGAAGCTGAACTTGGGACGTCAATGTGATTGTCGTTAAGTCACGGTTACCGTTTGGTCTGTTTGTAACTTGTTATATGGGCTTGGCATTCATTGAAAGTGACGGCGTCGGGGCATTGATTTGGATGAGATTAAATATTGAAATCTGGAATTATTCCAAAATTTAAAAAAATTGAAAGAGTATTAAAACTTTGTCTTGTATTGTTGACCCCATTATGATAAGATTTTTAATGAATCATTAAAAATCAAATGTGAAATGACTCAAATCAAACATCCAAAAAGGATTCCAAAGTTATGAAAGCACGATGCTTGGCCTGCCAACTCCTATTGTGACTCTGGAGTGGCTGTCTTACATGAAAATATTATTATTTTCAAGTTTAAAAAATTTATTTGCGCTATAAAAATAGTTTAGTTTAATTTAATTTATTATTTTTAATATTCAAATATTTAATATAAATGTTAATTATTAACTTACCTTTTTATTAAAATTATGAGAATATTTTGAATTAAATTTTGGTTTTATTACTTTGTCTCCTTGCATGTTTTCTCGCTTCGGGGATGATCTTCAATAAGATATTCCTCTCTTTTTACGTATGCTTCATTCGCCTTCAAGCTATTTTCTCCTGCTAATCTTTTCACCTTCAATTCTAAAAACATGCAAAACCAAATTAAAAAGGCACGTTTTGAGCTTGGTACCATTGTAGCTCATTGTAATACTCCTAAACATGAACTTGTTCAATCTTGATGTCGTTAAATCTATCGTAATATAAAATAGAGAAAAGAAGATGAAAAAAATAATAATAATATAAATACAAATACAAAATAAGTAAATTAATAACTATAATAATATTGTATAATAATAATAATAATACTGTGTATAATATTATCTAAGTTGAGGTACAGTTGTAAAACCAATTAAATTTTCTTAAGATGATAGTCCTTATCGGTGGTATTTAGTAGAATTATTGAACTTCATTTCCCAAGATATAACACCTCAATCTCTTAATAAATATAGCATAACAACTGGTAGGCCTTGATTGAACTTCTTGAATTGACAATACTTAGAAAACAAAATAACTTTAGAGAAATTTTATAAATTTGAGAGTAAAGAAAACAAGTGGTTATTTTTTCTTTAAAATTATGTTATTTGTGAATAAAATCATCTGTATTTATAGATGTTAATTGATCAATGTGTACAATGCTCTTCACATTATATATATTTTTTCACATAATTTTTTTACATTATACATGTATTTTCACATTCAAGTAATTGATGTAAATATGATTTTTCACATTATATATATCTTTTCACATAGTTTTTTTGCATTATATGTCTTTTAGTTCATTTACAGCAAAACCTTATCTTACAGCTTCTACTACTCTGTATCATTTGAAGCCATTAATCGATGTTTAAGATTATGAAACTTCGTCAACCTTTAACAATGCTCTTTTTGACAACTCCCAAACTGACACTCCTCTTTACTTACCCAAAAAAAAAAGAAAAAAAGATTGACATTCTTCTTGCAGTTATTAAAAGTTTTGATTATTGAAAATAACGATTAATTTTAATGGATATGTAAAAAAATGAGAAATCATCGTTTCATTCGAATTCGGGTGAAAATTAGTCTTTAACATATTATTCATGATAAAGAACCCTTTTACTAATACATGGAGTTAGTAACATTTAGATTACAATCAACTCAAAATTCTTGTCTATCTTTTCATTCTTAAAGGACAAATTATAAAATATAACATTGTTTATAGAGTTGAAGCACATCTTTTCAATCAATAAACTATTTTTCGTGTAAGGACAATCTACCAAATCAATCATAAAAGTAATAAGAAAAATTCTTTCACATTCGTTTCAATTCCTTCTATTAATTAATTTGATTGCTATAAACATATATTAAAGATAACAATTAAACATATCTGTTACAAAAACTGATTATTTTTTTTGTAATGGATTAAAACGTATATTAGTACCAATGATTATAAATATTATTTATCTAATTCGAATGATATGTTTAGGAAATCGTAGGGAACAATTAAAGATAACAAGTCTCTTTCTTTCTTTCTTTTGTTTATAGATAGAAATTCTTCTATTTGCATTCAAAATTAATTTGGCATGTGGATAACACATTTAATCACTAATCATGTGTCTAGTTGCTTCTTCCTGACTAAAGCTAAGTATGATGGCATAACAAAGACATTGATACTTTTATCTTAAAACCAGAAAAAAAAAAAAAAAAAAAAAAGAATAAAGGGAAATGGGAAAAGCATATCATCATCCATGTGTGAGCATGGACATTGTCAAGTGGGCTGCCTTCCAAAGCCAAGCACAGAAGCTATCTTCCTTTTTCATGCTTTGTGGGATCTCCTTTTGAAGTATATATATCCACTGAACAATGACAAATTTTATTCATTACGCTCATTATTTTCTTGGTTGTTTGCTTTGATGTAGAAACCAATGATGGTTTACAGCTGGGAAGTTTGGGACTACCTAAAATGGTCTACATATATAATGCTTATCGGAGAACCCAAAATATCCATACTCCTTTAATTTTGAGCATCTGATTAGGGTTGGATTCGAGCCGAACCAAACATAAACAGTAATATATTCGTGTTCGGGCTCGTTTCGTACTGTTCGGTTCGTGTTCGTATTCGTGTTTGGTTCGTATAATTAAGTTCATATTCGATTCGTATTCGTATTCGTATTTGGTTCGTATAATTCATTTTTATATTTATTAAAAATTATAATTAATACAAATAATTAAAAAAATTTAATTAAAAAATTATTATTTTAAGTTCGGATTCGTGTTCGTGTTCAGTTCGCATAATTCGTATTCGGATTTATTCGAGCCGAACTTTAAAATTACAGTTCGTATTCGTGTTCGTATTCAGATTTATTCGACTCGTTTTGAGCTCATTCGAACTAAACTCAAAAACAAATCTAAATATATTCGGTTCGAATCCAGTCCTCTACGGGTCCATTGTATTATGTTTTGCAAATAAAATGTCCCTGTCTGTCTCTCTCTGGCTCGATGCCCGCCAACTGTTGGCTGGACAAAAGGACGCAATTGCTGAAAAAGGGTTGTTCATTTGCAACAAAGATATACTTAATCCATGAGATATCCTTTTCGATATTTCATGGACTGTATTTCCAAACCTTCAAACAAATAAATAAATATAAGTGTTTGTTTGTATAGGCTGAGTACTTTAGGAAGGTAATTTTATAAAGGCCAAACGACATATCCCCGTCCAAGATTTATTGAAAAGATAAAATCTCACATTTTAATTTTTTAAAACCAAAATACTTATCTATTGACTATAATCAATAATTAAGTTTAACAATTAACGGTTAGAAAGATATTTTGTTCTTTTGATAAAAATTTAAAAAATAATAAAATAAATTTTATAAAAACAATAAAAATATACAAATAATATTAAAACACATTATAAAAATATTTAAAATAAAAACAAATAAAAAAACAACCACCATCATAGATAGCTTCGTCAGTGGTGGCGACTGCCTATAAAAAACTAAGAGGTGGAAAACGGCTATTTAGTTCACGAAATGGTTAGATATAACCATCTCTGCCATCAAAAGTGATCAAGAATAGTCGAAAATAGTCAGTTTTGATCCTAATAGTCATTTCCGACTATTATTAATGGCCAAGATGATCAAATCTAACAATCTCTGTCAAAAATGGATGATGTTGATCTAACTTCCTCTGTCAAATAGGGCGGCTAGAACTAACTTTGCTGTGAACCAAGAGAATGTTTTTGGTTTCTTGATTTGTTTATCAATGACCACCACCTTCGATGATGCTATCGATGATAATGGTTGCTATTTCATTTTATTTTTTATTTTTTTATTTTTTTATTTTCTTTCTTTTGTAACGAGAAAAATTTAGTTATTTGATCAAAAAAGTGAAAAAAAAAATGATTGAGCTTTTAGATTTTTAAAAAGTAGGGGGTGAGATTTTGTCGTTTTAGTAAACCTTGGGTGGGAATAAGTCCTTCGGCCTTTTATAAATTATATTTCCTAACCAATTCTAAACCAAACCAAGACCTTTCAGCCCAAATCCATATCAACCAAAGGCCGAACAAAGCTTGAACAAACCCAACTCTGACACTTCTTCAACTTCAAGTTAAAAGAGTTCCTTCATTCATCAGTCTTGTTCAACCAAATTATTTCTCCCCGTCATTTGCTCAAAAAGTTGCATCAATTTATGTTGATAATATATATATTGACTGTTATGCTATATATCATATCATATAATAAGATACACCACCTATTATGACATTAATTTTCAATACATCTTAAAATAAATATTATTTTGTAGTTGTCTTATATCCTCTTTATACCAATAACTATGCTCAAACACTTAAACAAACATGACTAGATACTTCGGTGGAACATGGGCTACTTAAAAAAAAAAAAAAAAATTGCTAAAATTTGCTCAAATGTATGTCTCAAATACCAGTATCTGTACTCTGAATAGTCAAATGAGATTTCCCAAGTTTCTTAAAATGACAATTCATGTCTTTTAAATTTGAAAACTCTAAATTTCTCCCCCTGATTCATTTTTGTTGATGAATTATATTGAAAAAAAGAATCATTTTATCGAAAACTAAACACTATCAAATTTAAAAATTAATAAAATAATAAGATGTATAGTTTTCTCTAATTTACAATATTTATATATTTATTCTCCAAAATAATAAGAAATTATAATGATATCGACTTTGATTTTGTTTTATATTTATTATTATATTAATTTTATATTTATTAATAGCATAGTGTTGGTACAAAATTTGGTACTAATCAGTATTGATTTTTTTTTCAAAAAAAAAAAAAAAAAAAACTTCTCAATTTCAATTATAACCGCAATTTTGAGCTTATGTAAACCCCATAACCTAAGTTGTTACAATTACAATTACACAACTATCTTATCCGAGTATTTTATCTGTGTATGATGTCTATCTATAGAAAATTAGTAGAAAATTATTGTACTGTAAGGTATGAAGAGAAAATCGAAATTTTGACAGAGCACGACATGTGTTGTCTCGAATAGAACTATGCAATGAGGTGCAATAAGGAAAACGATGTATATATAGATAGCTAGATCCGCATAGGTTTAATAAATACAAGCCTTCTTACCAATTTCAATCGTATTCTCAAAATTCTACTAAAAAAAGAATTCTATAAATTGTATGTGCATGTATATATTTTTTTTCTTTTTGTCGTTACCATTTTTTCCTCTTCTTCTTTCACTTATTTTCTTTTTAATAAATTTGAATTTATCTTTTTTTTTTTCTCTCTCTCACTTATTTTTTTTAATCAATATTTATCCATCTTTTAAAGTTATAAGAGATTTTTTTATAAAATTGAAAATTACAAGAAAATATGGTCGACAATTGATAGCAAAAAACCGAAGATAACAAAATAAAAACAAATAAAAAATTAAAAAAATAATTTTTTTAGAAAAAATAAATACTGTTACTTTTGTAAAATATTATTTTGTTAACTTTTAATTTGTGGATAATTAATAAAATGTATAAGTTTGAATTTTGATAATTTTAATCAGCATCACCAGCTCATGGGTTGGAGTTTGGATACCTTTTTGTTGGACGAGAATAAAACTTTATTTTATATTTTATCAGGCCTCGTCAGCCGTATTATTGCATCCGAAATTTAGCTACCACTCGGAGATTCCGGGTCCCATGCATGTATCATCCAATACGCACGCAGGGCTCCAGCCCTTTATCAAGAATACAACTTCACCTGATTGATTGATCTAACAACATCGTACGGCTAGTATTTAATATTTATCGTCCTAGTTTGAAAATAATGTATTATTTTTATTATGTATAAGAAGGTTAAATCTGTAATTAAACTATATCATTCAAGCAACGGCTGCTAATAAAGTGACCTTTGCTATAGCCTTTCACTTTCGCTTCAATATTCTTTTGCTTACAGCTGCAAAGATGACCCTTCAAAACCTCTATCTCGGATGTCTTCTCTGCTGCATTTCATTTCTATTCCGAGTTAACTCAACTCAGCCTCCATTCTCTTGCGACTCAGGAACGCGATCCTACCCATTTTGCAAGACCGCACTACCAGTCAGCCAAAGAGCCCGGGACTTGGTCTCCAGGCTCACATTAGATGAAAAGATCTCGCAACTTGTGAACTCAGCTCCTGCCATTCCCAGACTTGGTATTCCAGCTTATCAATGGTGGTCTGAGGCACTTCATGGCGTAACAAAAGCGGGCGCGGGCACAGTCTTCAATGGAAGCATTAAGGGTGCCACTAGTTTTCCTCAAGTCATCCTCACTGCTGCTTCGTTTGATAATCGTTTATGGTATCGCATTGGTCAGGTGAAGTCATAAGTACTTTAGTTCACTACACTTTGTAAATTAAATACAAAAAGTATGAAACTTTATCCTAAAAACTAGTCCTCAACACTATTTGCAGGCTATTGGGATCGAAGCTAGAGCCGTGTACAATGCTGGGCAAGCTACTGGGATGACATTTTGGGCACCAAATATTAATATATTTAGGGATCCAAGATGGGGGAGAGGGCAGGAGACACCTGGCGAGGATCCATTGGTTACTGGGAAGTATGCAGTCTCATATGTGAGGGGCTTACAAGGAGACACTTTCGAGGGAGGAAAGCTCAAAGGGCATCTTCAAGCTTCAGCTTGTTGTAAGCATTTTACTGCTTATGATTTGGATAGATGGAAGGGCACCACTCGCTACATCTTTGATGCTCGTGTAAGTGAAAACCATTTTTTTTTTTTTTTTTTGGCTTGGACTTTTCTTTTTTAGATGCTTCTACCCAAATTTGTGCGTTTCTAGAACTTGATTCAAATATTCTTCCTTAACATAATTTCAAAGATCAGATTGGTTGATAGCTTAATCATGTTACTCTTTGATTCACGAACATTGTTTAATTTCTGTTCTTTCTTTTAAATGAACTAACTTTATACTAAATTGGATAATGAAGAAGTGAAAAGCTTTAATCTTTTTTAACACTTATTTTCATGGACTTTGATTTTGATATGGTTTGAGTATAGAATAAAGATACCCGTGGATATTGACTGCTTTGTTGTTGGTTGATTTTTTTTCCCCCTTTTTTCACATAAGGAGATGTCACTTTTGAATTGGAATACTTAACCAGAATTTCTTACTTTTGTGGGTTTAGGTAACTGCTCAAGATTTGGCAGACACGTACCAACCTCCATTCCAAAGCTGTGTAGAGCAAGGTAGAGCCAGCGGAATAATGTGTGCTTATAACAAGGTTAATGGAGTTCCAAGCTGTGCAGATTACAGTCTCTTGTCTAAAACTGCCAGAGGGCAATGGGGCTTTCATGGGTAAAGAAAGTGACATAGTAAAATGGAATCCGTTTTCTAAAAGTAATCTACTTTTTCTTATATATTGAGAAATGATCAGGTACATCACATCGGACTGTGATGCAGTCTCCATTATCCATGATGATCAAGGGTATGCAAAATCACCGGAAGATGCTGTAGTTGATGTGCTTAAAGCTGGTATGGTGGGACCTTATCCCCATCTTCTTGACCTGCTTATATAAAGTTACATGTGATTGTGTATCATGTAGCTTAGACGTTGTTTTCTATGTCGGTTGTCTCCTTGTTGGCACTGCATCTCATCATTCATTCACTCATGGATTTGGAAGATTGTGATCCTAGGTGGATCCTCCTATTAAGGGTCCACTATGGACCAACGGCTTATACCAAAGTTGAGAGGCTTGGCTACGGGGTTATGATTTATTGATGGGATCTCCAGTTGCCTGTCCTGTTTAAGTCACCTTCCCTTTACATGGTTAAACTATTGTTTATTGCTTTTTTTTTTTCCTCTCATAAATGAGTAAATATGTCACCACTTAGCACCTATGTTGGTGACTATTGTCATTGGTTGGACGAGAAATGCTTCCCTTTCAAATTTTAGTGGTGTGCCATGCCCCATCATTCTTTGAGGCTGACTATTGCTATTTGTAATATAAAATGCCTGGTAGAACTGCAATGGCTGCTGCATTTTTATTGAAACAGGAAAATTTCTTATGCTTTTGATAGAAATGAGAGACAGCATGTGAATTTTTTTGGGCGTGTGAGTAATGAGTTTGAGATCCTACCTTTCTAATTGATTGAAATTGGCAGTAATAGAATAAAATTAAGGCCAGTGAATTGAGATTCTCCTATGGATAGACCTAAATATATAAAGCTTAAAGTATCAACTGATCTTAAGTTCACTGTTCACCGGACTTAGTATTGATTTAGATTGATAGAGCTTATACATTTTGCAATAGACCTTCTTGATTAAATTACTGGTTGATGTAGAACTAATAGGGATTTTTCATGGCCTTTACAATTCTTTCAGGCATGGATGTCAATTGCGGAGACTACCTGCAGAAACATACCAAATCAGCTGTACAGCAGAAAAAACTACCTGAATCTGAAATAGATAGAGCCCTTCACAATCTCTTCTCAGTTAGAATGAGGTTAGGACTTTTTAATGGTAATCCAAAGACACTGCCTTTTGGCAATATTGGTACAGACAATGTCTGCTCTCCTGCTCACCAGGTTCTAGCCCTTCAAGCAGCTCAAGATGGTATTGTCCTTTTGAAGAACTCTGGGAAGTGCCTTCCACTGCCAAAATCAAAATCCATCTCCCTTGCTGTTATAGGCCCCAATGCCAATTCGGCTCAAACACTTCTAGGAAACTATGCAGGTCCTCCGTGCAGATCAATTACACCATTGCAAGCATTGCAAAGCTATGTCAAAAACACAGTTTATCATCCTGGTTGTGATACAGTGGCATGTTCTTCACCTTCAGTTGACAAGGCTGTGGAGATTGCAAAACAAGTGGATCATGTGGTGTTGATTATGGGATTAGACCAAACACAAGAGAGAGAGGACTATGATCGTGTGGACTTGCTGCTCCCAGGGAAGCAACAAGAGCTCATCACTAGTGTTGCAAAAGCTGCGAAGAAACCAGTTGTTCTGGTGCTTCTTTGTGGAGGCCCAGTTGACATATCTTTTGCAAAGCATGACCACAATATTGGAAGCATATTATGGGCTGGATATCCTGGTGAGGTTGGAGGCATTGCGCTTGCTGAAATCATCTTTGGTGACCACAACCCAGGTGAATTTATTGAAAATGCTATTAATAAAGCAGCAATAATGAATTTGGCATGATTTGAGCATAACCATCTAAAGCTATTATTATCGTGATTAAAAAGATGCATATATATTGCTTTGCAGGAGGAAGATTACCAGTAACTTGGTATCCGCATGATTTTGTCAAAGTGCCAATGACGGACATGAGAATGCGTTCTGAATCAACTTCAGGCTATCCAGGGCGCACATACCGATTTTACAAAGGCGAGAAAGTTTTTGAATTCGGTTATGGTCTCAGCTATTCAAAGTATTCATACAACTTTAATCATGTCACTCAAAACAAAATTTATTTCAATGTGACGTCAACTTTGAAGATGGCGGAGAATCAAGATGTTGCTTCTTACCAGTCAGTTTCAGAGTTGGGCACTGAATTTTGTGACACCAGGACCTTCAAAGTCACGGTTGGAGTTAAAAATCATGGAGAGATGGCGGGCAAGCATCCGGTCTTGCTGTTTGTGAAACAGGCAAAGAATGGAAATGGGAGACCTTTGAAACAGTTAGTTGGATTCCAAAGCGTGATTCTGAATGCTAAAGAAAAAGCTGAAATTGATTTTGAGCTGAACCCATGTAAGCACCTTAGCATGGCTAATGAGGATGGGTTAATGGTGATGGAAGAAGGAACTCATTTCTTGGTTGCTGGAGATGAAGAATACCCGATTAGTATTGTGGTTTAATAAGCAGAATTGCTTCTTCAAAACATGAAGCCAATTCCTAGTCTGATCTTGTTAACCAATTTAAGAAAACGGATAAAAGATGCCTGCTGAAAAAGATTTCTTTGGATGCGGAAAGAAACAATTTCTACTTATGTTCTATCAAGAAGTGCTTTAATACTTCCCCCCTATATTTCATTACAAACGAGCAGATCGCTGCCTAAATCAGCAGCTTATTTAAGAAAGAGAAGTCCTTTTTATATATGGCAAGTAGGAGTTGATTTGGTTGCATGCCATGGAAATAAGTGAGGATGTTAACCATAATGTTATTTGTCAATAAAGAAAGAATGGTAAAGAAGAGATGTAAGGTATTCTTTAGGCATCCAATAGGGAAATCGAAAGAAACACTAACTCCCTAGGAACTATGCAATTGCAACACATTATGTTAGTGGGATTCAGTTCGAAGGTGTGAACATTTAAAGCTTTATTTTGTTCTAGGCACTTTAACTGGTCATGGGTTCGTAGACTAATGAATTGGGCTTAACATTATCAAATTCATAGTCTGAATTTTTCTCAAGCTTGGTTTTTAGGTTTTGTATTCGAACGTGTTTCTAACACATTTTGTTAAAGAATGTTTGGTAGTAATGGAAGTAAGGGTATACATTATTTCACTTGTATCCATATGGGTTTTTTAAATATACAAACTCATATCATATTTGTTTTTTCGTTGCTTAATTCGTGTAAATAGTTAGGAATGATGAATGATGACAAGGCAAAGCACGACCAAATACCCCAATACCTAACCTCATTCTCGTCCCCTCTCCTTGCCTCATCCCCTACAAAACTGTACCAAACAACCTCATTTCCACATATCCTACACCATCCCATTTGAAAGAGGAATTAAGGGTGACATTAATAACAAATATTGACAATGGGTGGAATTTAGCAGCTCCACATATCAATGGGTTTTTGCCTCACTTTGGTACATCCTTCAGCCCTAAGATGATTTATCCCTATTCACTGCAACTAATGTAAGATTCAAACTGAACTAAACTTGAACTTAGTTATGTTTGGTTTCTTGAATTTGATTCGGATTTGACTTTGTGTTTGTCAAACTTTTATATAATCAAATTTTAAATTCAATTCGGATTTAAAAGTTTGATTTGAGCTTGCATTCACATTCGGTTCATTACTATAGTAGAATTTATTTATTTATTTTATATATAAAAAATAAAGTTATTATAAATTATTGAAAATGCTAACATATGTATTATGACTTATTGAAAACGTAAACTTATTTATTATAATTGTTTGAAATACAAATATATTTATTATGATTTATTTGAAATATAAATATATTTATTATGAATTGTTGAAAATGTAAACAAATTTATTATGATTAATTAAAAATCCAAATATATTTATTATGACTTATTTGAAATATAAACCCATTTATAAGTTATTAAAAAAATATAAAAAAAAATTTAAATAGAGTTTGCAAGCATGTTCAAGTTTGACTCATATGATTTGAGTTTAGGTTTGCTTTTAACAAATTTTAATATTATAGTTCTAATTCAAATTTGTATAATTTGTTTTGAATTCGTTTGAACAAAAATAAAAATTGAATTCAAATATATTTGATTTAAATCCAATCTTTTAAGTACAACGATCACAAAACAATGTGCGCACGCGCGCGCGCGCACGCACACATAAAACACATTTTAGTAAATGAAACTCATACATATCACTAAAATAGACGACTAGCTAGAAGCATATCACATGCCACAACATGCTTGCACGTGCCCTTATGCACACACATGTTGCCATGCTTGCGTGCAATGACCAGTCAACCCAAATTGGGTTGATCATTAAAACTAAATAAATTAATACCTTTAATGATGAACTTTTTAAATTTCTTACTAAAAAACTTATAAGCCTATTGTTATTGGTCTTGAGGTGTGTAAAAAGTGGTCCAAACTGAAATATCAACCCAATTCATTTAAGAGTTATGATTTGATACTGGTTCAATTGAGCAATCATTTAATTCAATTTTATTTCAAAAATTATAAAAATAGTCTATGGTTTACAATTCGCTCAGATTCACCTGATCAGACCTGCTTTGACCCAGTTGACTCGCTAAGATGGAGAGTTGACTCACTAAGTTAACCCAATGTGCTAACTCGTCAGGTTGGTTGAGTCAACTTGTTTGACCAAATCAAATTTTCAATACAAAATTTAAATTTAAAATATATTAATAATATTATTACTATATTATGCTTGATTTGGTTAATGACCCCTCTAAAAGTTAAAATATTATAAAAAATATTTTCTTGTTACTTTTTCTCTTCACTATTAACACTAACTTTCATCAATTATCAAATTTTAATAACTGTTCCTACGTGTCACTGCTCCAAATTAAGGTTTCAAACAACTTATCGGTCACATAGAAACGGGCTTTAAACCCATTTTCTACACTAGTTTAGTCGGCCTATGTCCAGCCAATTCCTACCGCATTTTCCGCAATCAAATTAAGGGAAATTACGGTAGTATTTAAACAGTAAATCCCGGGGTCCAAAACAACCCATCATTGTCATTGAGACCGCCTCTGATTTCAAAAATGCGTGTAAGATTCATTGGTGCTCTTGAAATTTTAATTTTTCATATAAAATTTATGAATATAACATCAATTTTAACAAAATATATCAAAATCACAAAAATCTCAATTCAGATTTATAAACCCTAAAACCAAATTTAATCATTGTTTTAATTCTTTAATCCATAAATCTAGACAGGTTTTACACGCTCTGATACCAAATAAAAGTTATTTAAATGTTATTTTAATATGATAACAACACTAATTTTGAAAAACTTTATGTAGAATAAGTTTTAAAATTAAAGTAAATACAGAATAAATATACTAACCTCTTGTTATGGATAAACTCTGAATCTTCTAGACCAACTTTCGCTGTTCTTTTTCCAGTAGATTATTCTCCACAACATTAAAGTCAAATTTCAAACGATCCAATGCTTTCAATATTCTTTCCCTAAAAGCGATCGATGGAGAGAGTATAGTTTCAAAGAATACTGGGGACTAGTTACTTTTTTACATTTTTCATGTATTGCAATCAATCCCAAAAGTAATTCCATCAAACATATGATAATCTCAATCATACAACTGCCGAATGGCTATTGTTATATAAAATTGTATCTCTCTATAAAATAACAATCACATATATTAAATTATAATTAGATATTATAATTCTAACAAATAAAGGGTACAGGAATTGAGGATCAACTCATTGACAACAAGATTTATTCTGGTCCCTGGAATTAATGGGGAACGGAAAGGGCATTTCACTTTCCTAATTTGCACACCAGAAATGAAATGATTATATGTTTCTTTGGAATGCATATTCAGTGATTTGATTTTTTGGTATGGTGAAAAGGCATTTTACCTACCAATTGGGTTTTCTAGCTGCATAAATGAGGCATCGACACATAAAGTTGGACTTATTGATAAGCCCTTTCACAGTGTCAATTTGGACAACCAGTCTGTCAGCCTGTAGAGCCTACACATCGAATTCCTGATGGGCCATTTTTCATTTTAGGTGAATGGTTATATACTTTTTCTTGCTTAGACAGTTCTATTTTGACAAAGATGTACTTTAAATATAAAATTCAAACAAAATAAAAAGAAACATCAGAGACAACATCTTCAAGGTCCACCCAGTATTTAAAATCCAATTTTGAAATTAGCCTTTAGTTTGAGCTGTCAATATATGAAGTGGAAAAGCTCATAGCCTAAGCAACAAACAGTGCAAGCATCTCCTAGAGAAGATAATCTGAAATTCATCAGTGTCGAGAAAGTAGATTATTGTGATGATTTGGCACTTGCTTTCCACGTCATAGCAATTGGGTTAAATGGTAATTGCTTGTACTCTGCCCTAAACTCACCGTTTTGATTATTTGAGCTGGAAAATCCATCTTGAAATATCTGGAAGCAGGCCGTTACGCGTACGATTCTGCAAGGATGCGCACAAGAGGAAAAGCTGCAGCTCAGGATCACTCCAAATCAATTGGAGTCGGGAGAATAAGACCAGCTGGGACAAGGGTGAGGAGGAGAATATGTATTAGGGGGCAGTGTTGGGTAATTTTTCTTAACTGGGAATACTCTGTAAAAGGGGGATTTTAGAGAGTGATTGTGAGAGATATTAGAGAGGAAGAAAGGCTCTGTAATATTGAAAAACAATTGCTGGAAATGAAATCTGTGCTTTTGCTTTGGAGAGTGGATGTAGGTTTGCTACATTAGCAAACTGAACCACTATAAATCTGCTGTCTCTCCTTTTCACGCCAGTAGCTGCTTGTGTGTTTGCTATATATTTCTTTCATTTGTTGTTTCTGTTGGTGTGTTAATAGCTTACTGATTTCTTCAACTGGTATCAGAGCCGGGTTGCTTCAGGAATCTTCCTTGCTAAGAAACACCAAGACCAGGTTGGCAGTATTTTGTGTCCTACTTGGGGTTCTCAAATATGGGTTCCAAATTTGAGGTGGAGAAGTTTACGGGGACCAATGATTTTGGTTTGTGGAATGAAAATGAGGGCAATTTTAGTTAAGGAAGGACTTGCTGCAGCACTTGAAGGTGAGGAGAAACTTCCTGAAACTATGAAGCCAGAAGAAAAAATGGAGCTACTGGAGAAAGCTTATAGCTCACTGATTTTGGGTTTAGGAGACAAGGTGCTGAGAGAGGTGAAGAAAGAAAAGTCAGCAGCTGATGTGTGGAGTAAGTTGAATTCTCTATATTTGTCTAAAGAAGTTCCAAATAGAATTTTTCTAAAGCAAAGGTTGTTTGGTTTTCGAATGGATGAACAAAAAACCTTGGATGATAATATAGATGATTTTATGAAATTAATTCAAGATCTGGAAAGTATGTCTATTAATGTTGGTGATGAGGATCAGGCTGTGATTTTATTAAACTCACTCCCTAAATCTTATGCAAATTTTGTTGATGCTGTCAAATATGGTAGACAATCCCTTAAACTAGAAGAAGTAATGGGGGCTATAACTGCTAAGGGAAAGGAACTTAAATCTGCTGATAAGTTTCAAAATGAAGGAGAAGGTCTAAATATCAGAGGTAGGTCAGATAAAAGACAAAATTGGAAAAAGGGAGGAAATCAACAGGGAAGGTATAAATCCAGGTCAAAGTCTAGAGTTAGAAAATGCTTTTTGTGTCATAAGGAAGGGCATTTTAAACGAGATTGTCCTGAACGAAGAAACAAGAAAAAGGTGGATGCTGAAAATGGCAGTGCAGATGTAGCTTCTGAAGAATACGATAGCTCTGAGGTTTTAATTGTGTCTGAGAAAAGAACTGAAAATGAATGGATTTTAGACTCCGGTTGCACCTTTCACATGTCACCAAATAGACACTTGTTTAACAATTTCCAGGAAGTAAATGCTGGAAAGGTACTGATGGGCAATAATACAATGTGCAAGATTACTGGAATAGGTGATATTAAACTGATGCTTCATGGAGGTATGGTGAAAACCTTGACTAAAGTAAGATATATTCCAGAACTCAAGAGAAACCTTATCTCTCTTGGAATTTTGGATTCAGCCGGCTATTGTTTCAGAGCACAAAGTGGGAAATTAAAGGTCACTAAGGGTTCATTAGTGGTTATGAAGGCTGAAATGAAAAATGGGTTATATGTCTTGGCTGGATCTGCTATAGAAGGTACTGCAGCAGTCTCATCGCCTAAAGCACAAGACAAAGGAACACTTTGGCATAGGAGATTAGCACATGTTAGTCAGAAGGGCCTAGTCGAATTAAGTAAACAAGGGCTGCTATGTGGAGACAAAGTGGATAAATTGAGCTTTTGTGATCATTGTGTTTACGGGAAGAAGAAACGTGTGAAGTTCGGAACTGCAGTACATCATTCTAAAGCTCCTTTAGACTATGTACATTCAGATCTTTGGGGGCCTTCAAAATTTCCATCATTTGGGGGTTGTAGGTATTATATGAGTATTGTGGATGACTATTCAAGAAGGGTGTGGGTGTATTTTTTGAAGTCTAAAGATGAGGCATTTCAAAAGTTCAAAAGCTGGAAAATGTTAGTAGAAACTCAAACCGGAAAAAGAGTTAAGAAACTTAGAACTGATAATGGTTTGGAGTTTGTAAACAAGGAATTTGATAGCTTTTGTGAAAAATATGGAATCCAAAGACACAAAACAGTCAGGGAAAGTCCTCAACAAAATGGGTTGGCGGAACGCATGAATAGAACTATTTTAGAAAGAGTAAGAAGCATGTTGTCATGCTCCAAATTGCCAGCCCAATTTTGGGCAGAAGCAGTTCACACGGCTGTTTATCTAATAAATAGAGTCCCTTCTTCTGCAATTGGTTTTAAAACACCAATGGAGCTTTGGTCTGGACATCCAGCTAAATACAACAACTTAAGGGTCTTTGGATGTACAGCTTTTGTACACTCTAAAGATGGAAAACTACAACCAAGAGCATTAAAGTGCATTTTTCTCGGCTACCCGGATGGCGTCAAAGGTTATAAGTGTTGGAATCCAATTTCAAAGAAATGCATTATTAGCCGTGATGTTATTTTCAAAGAGGAAGAATTTCCTGGAATGGAAGGCTTTAGGGAAGAAAGTAGTTCAAAAGGTAGCATATTGTCAAAAGTGGAGTTGGAAGACAAACCTCAGCCTATTACCCAAGATATTCAAAATCAACAAAATGCACTTGAGCATGAAACTGATGAAGAAAAATCAGACCAAGAGGAGGCACCAGAATTCATTGTAAATGATGATAGAGATGAACCACTGCAATTTGATGACAATGACCTAGGGAATTACCAATTAGCAAGGGATCGTACAAGAAGACCTATAAGGCCACCTAAGAGATTTGAGTCTGCTGATTATGTGGCTTATGCCTTGCAAATTGAAGCAGAATTCGAAGATGATCCAAAGTCTTATGAGGAAGCTACAACAAGGTTTGATAGTGATCTATGGAAGAGAGCTATGGATGAGGAGTATGATTCTTTACTGCGGAATGGGACATGGGAAATAATCGACAAACCAGTGGGTGCAAGAGTTGTAAGATGTAAATGGATTTACAAGAAAAAACCAGGCATTTTAGGAGTGGAGCCACCTAGATACAAAGCTAGATTGGTTGCCAAAGGGTTCACTCAAATTGAAGGAGTGGATTACACAGAAATTTTCTCTTCGGTAGTAAAGCTGACAACAATTCGAGTTTTGTTGGCTTTGGTTGTGCAACTTGACATGGAGCTGGAGCAACTTGACATTAAAACAGCTTTTCTCTATGGGGACTTAGAAGAGAAGATCATGATGGAACAACCAAAAGGGTATGAAATGAATGAAGGTTTGGACAAGGTATGTCTTTTGAGAAAATCGTTGTACGGATTAAAGCAATCACCACGTCAATGGTATAAAAAATTTGATAGTTTTATGATCTCTATTGGTTTTAAAAGAAGCAAGTTTGATAGTTGTCTTTACTGGAAGGAGATTAATAGGACTGTTTTCATCTACTTAGTGCTTTATGTAGATGACATGTTAGTGGCATGCAAAGACAAGGCTGAAATTGAAAAATTCAAAAGATTAATGAGCCTAAAGTTTGAAATGAAAGATTTAGGCAGTGCCAAGCGTATTCTTGGGATGAATATTCAGAGAAACAGGAAGCTCAGTACTTTAACGGTGACTCAAAAGGAATATGCAGAAAAAATTCTGAAAAAGTTCAACATGAACTTGTCCAAACCTGTAAAAACCCCTCTTGGGCAGCATTTTAAATTGTCCTCAAGCCAATGTCCTCAAACATCAGAAGATAAAGAAAAGATGGCTCAAGTTCCATACTCAAATGCATTAGGGAGTCTAATGTATTTAATGATCTGTTCTAGGCCAGATTTGGCTTATGCTGTGAGTGTTGTTAGTAGATTTATGAGCAATCCAGGAAAAATTCATTGGGAAGCTCTTAAATGGATTATGAGATATGTGAGAGGCACTAGTGAAGTTGGACTTGTTTTCAAGAAAGGAGAAAGAAAAGCTGAAGACTTTATTTCTGGTTTTGTCGATGCCGATTATGCAGGGGATGTTGATAGAAGAAGATCAATGACTGGATTTGCTTTCACTGTTTGGGGAAATCTGGTAAGTTGGAAAGCAACTTTACAAGGTATTGTGACTTTGTCATCTACCGAAGCTGAGTATGTTGCCATCACTGAGGCAACTAAAGAAGCAATTTGGTTGAAAGGTCTTTTTAAAGAGCTGGGTTTTATGTCAAAGACAGTGAAGCTGAATAGTGAGAGCCAAAGTGCAGTTAGCTTGTGTAAGAATCAAATCCATCATGAACGCACAAAACATATAGATGTGCGTTTGCACTTTATAAGGGATTTGGTGGAGCAAAAGGTGATTAAAATTTCCAAGGTGGCTGGGGCTAGAAATCCAGCAGACATGCTTACAAAGTCTGTAACAACTGATAAGCATAGGCTCTGTATGAGCCTATTGCAAGTTGAATAAGACACTTTGAATTTCCAGAGCAAAGCAGCAGGTTGAAGCAAGCGCCAAGGTGGAGAATTGTGATGATTTGGCACTTGCTTTCCACGTCATAGCAATTGGGTTAAATGGTAATTGCTTGTACTCTGCCCTAAACTCACCGTTTTGATTATTTGAGCTGGAAAATCCATCTTGAAATATCTGGAAGCAGGCCGTTACGCGTACGATTCTGCAAGGATGCGCACAAGAGGAAAAGCTGCAGCTCAGGATCACTCCAAATCAATTGGAGTCGGGAGAATAAGACCAGCTGGGACAAGGGTGAGGAGGAGAATATGTATTAGGGGGCAGTGTTGGGTAATTTTTCTTAACTGGGAATACTCTGTAAAAGGGGGATTTTAGAGAGTGATTGTGAGAGATATTAGAGAGGAAGAAAGGCTCTGTAATATTGAAAAACAATTGCTGGAAATGAAATCTGTGCTTTTGCTTTGGAGAGTGGATGTAGGTTTGCTACATTAGCAAACTGAACCACTATAAATCTGCTGTCTCTCCTTTTCACGCCAGTAGCTGCTTGTGTGTTTGCTATATATTTCTTTCATTTGTTGTTTCTGTTGGTGTGTTAATAGCTTACTGATTTCTTCAATTGGAAATAGGCAATGCCAACAAAACTAGAATAAAAGCACATTGTAGATTAAAGAAAAAGAATTACCTTGGCTTGATAGATTGGAAAATGTATTCGATAGTGTCGGTACCGGGAGCTGTCTGCAATATGTCACAAGGCCCAGGACCTAAGAACCAACTAAGATATAAACAAATTTGACATGAGTGAAGTACCAACATCAAGCAGCATGACCGATACCAAGCAAGTTTAACATGTAATAAAAAACATGGACCAGATATGAAGTTGTTATTGCAACTTAAAAAATATAATACCACATTATGCAAATTTCTGGACATAGGATTAATTTTCCCCCAAGCTCAACGGTTCCCATTTCCTGCAACTCCACTCTATGAAGGAAAATAATGATAAATACAACAACAGCATGGCCAAGCAGTAATCAGGTCTTTAGTATTCAACCTGAGATAATGCCTATAACAGCACGCTCTCAGCTTCCATTGCAAAGATACATCCTTTACTATTCTATTTTAAACATAACTCCTGCAAATTAAATGTTGGAAATAAGGTTATTTACATATTTGCTACAAGGAAATTAATAGTTTATAATGGTAATAATTGATGAAAGTGATAGATGTACCTGCTCTCATGAATATTTGAACTCTCCAGTGAACACTTGACGTCATCTCTCTGGTCCAAGGGAAAATGAAGTAATAGCACGGGACCAGAACCGAATGACATATCATTTTCTATCCCAACAAAACCTTTTTATGTCTCACATTATTTACCAGAATAATTAATTGCTTCGCCCTCTCTATGACTTTTCAACACTAAACCTTAGTTTATTGTTACCACAGAGCAGTGCATTCAGCAAAATGGAGCTGAAATTTCCAATTTCAAATGCACCACAACCGGTTGAATGCAAACTAGGAAAATTCCCAGCTATCCAATAAAAAGACTTTGGATTAAGCCCATTGCATTCTCCTGTATCCCACTCAACCAAAGTATATGAAAATGCTCCCAACATTTGATCAAACTGATTGAGCACAGGTAATCAAGCACGTCTCGTCAATTATGACCCTCTGGAACAAACATCTCCCAATACCAGCAGCATATCAGGGTTCACACTGTGAAAAGATTTCTTCATCACATGTAGGAATAAAAATAACGAATATAAATGCATTCTTTAACAAGGTTAATTGGGAAAAAATCCAAAAGAAACTAGAAAGCAATACAAACCAGAATGTAACTTAAAAAAGATTGAACAAATGTTTGAATTAACGCAATTTCAAAACAACTTTTAAAACTATCTTTCAAGGGTACTTCTGCACATGTAAACAAGCTTCAAATTTGAAACATAATAATGCATTACCCTGAAGGATTTAGCCATGTAATAATCTCTAAAATATCGGTTCACAAAACCAGCTTCGGACCCTGACAACAACAAATTACCAACAACCATCGTTTTCATCTCGTCAGTGCCAGGACCCCAATCGTGTTCATGAGGATCCGGTCCAGGTTTGATTTTGCAAGAGGGAGTTGAAATCCACTCTTCGTACCAACAACCATCGTTTTCATCTTGTCGGTGCCCGGACCCAAATCGTGTTCATGAGGATCCGGTCCAGGTTTGATTTTGCAAGACGGAGTTGAAATCCACTCTTCGTACATCATCAGAGACGAGACTATGATAAGAGGCACCAGACTCCATGCAATTGCCTCCAGTTCGTCGTTAATGTGCAGGACACGTGGCTGGGATCTAGGGTTCGCCATTTTTATGTCCTGATATGGCAGGAGTAGAAGGACTAGGAATAACGGGCATGTGTTACAGGTTGTAAACTCCGTGTTGGGAATCGTGCTGTGAGGTTGGAAATGGTATGGATCTAGTCGGTGAGTTTATGTACAAACACAATGATTCTCCTAAGGACAGGGTCCTTGACTCGGCCACTGTATGGGCCTTCTTTCCTGCAAACGGGCAATAGCTGACCGAGTCAACTCGTCTTTGGTGGGCATGCTTCGTTTCCGTGAGTATATTATATTATATAATACATACATATATATATATATATAAAATTTTATATAAAAATAAATGTTTTTGCAAAGGCAGGCAAGCGTGGCGCACCAAACAAGTACAAGATGGAAGTTTAGTCATGCGCCAATGTAATCTAATCATCCTTGCCTTTGCCATCTTTCTGCCTTGTTGACTGGATCTCATTGACACAGAGTGCCCAAGAAGGTAGAGGCTAAGAAAGCATGTGCCGTGAGTGAGGCTATATTTGTCTTTTTATACATAAATAAGAACTGGTCAAATTTTAATTTCCTTTTTCCTTTCTGATATTAACAAATATTTAATATTAAATAATAATTATTTTAATAATATAAATATATCAAATAGACAGCATATAATATAAACCTCCTAATTAACCAAAAAAAGAATATAAATATTTGGTGCAAGTCAGGATTTTCTTCCTGATTCGGGGCAACAAAACTTCGTGTAGGCCACCGTGGCAATCTTGTAAAAAAAGTACAACATTTTCGCACGTGCCTAAACACTGTTGTTATCTAATAAGTTATAAAATCGCTTTAGTCCTGATGGTTTCGCTTAATTAACTTTAAGAACAATTGTTTCAAATACTAGCAAACAAAATTAAATTAAATACAAAAGTATTGGTTAAATTGACCTGAACAGAGCATCACACGCAATTAGTATACATGAAACTGAAATCATTTTCGTTTTACATCTGGAAATTAGATTAATTTTATTTGAGATATTTAAAATTAAGTCAATTTAATTAATAATTAATTAACTAGAAATGAAAAATGTAATGCTCTCAAATTTACTTTGAAAAATTATAAGTTAAAATTGAAAGATAATATAGATTATAAATTAAGATAATTATTCACATTAGAAGTAAAAAATAAATTAATATATTAAATTTCTGGGGTGCAATAGATCTATTTAGTTTTAATTTAGGGTGTGCAATGACTTACTTTTATTCAAGTAAGGGATCAAAATAATAACGTTTTAAAGTGAGGAGGATTAAAAAGGTATTTAAAAAATGTCCTTCCATGTGGTAACGGAAATTATAAGGACTAAAACAACATCACATAGGAAAGTGTTCTCCTCCGCTTTGAGCGCACGTGGGATGGGACTCAAGCAAACCCTATTGTACCTACTTTAATGGACATATTTACCCTTAAGATTCCCACAAATGGCAAGTTTTTCGTCATTTAATTCGAGTCATCATAGCACAAATGTACTTAAACTCATCGATGCGCTAAGCTGACGTGGCATTTCTTTCGGTCCCACCAGTGAACAAGATCAACGTCCATCACCAATATAAGCACAAGAATATTGCATGTCAGTGTTATACACATAAATCCAACTCCCAAATTTATTTTACCCTTGGATGTGAACTACCTATATCAACCCTTATCTTATCTCTAGATTTCCATCCACTTGCCAAATTTGAATCATTAGATCACTAGTTGGAGTTTAGTGAACAGCTAATCAGAGACGGCAGAGGATGTAAATACAGGGGCCTAAGGGGCTCTTTTTGTAATTTCATTTTCTTTAAAAAACAAAGTGGTTGAATAAAAACTCGCCGGGAGAATTTTGACGGTGGACGGAGAAAATAACGGGCGGCGAGATGGTACGTTATTTCCTATATAAACCCATCTCCACGCCAATTCTTTCCCTCACATCATAGCCTTCGCTCTCTTTGTTTTCTCTACAAAGAGCCGCCCTCTGTTTCTGTTACAATTTCTTTCTCTCTAGATTCAAAGCAGCTCTTGAGAGGTAAAAATTAAAGAAAACCTCTCCTCATTACAGTTATTATTTTCTAGAATTTGAAATCTTATTTAATTTATTCCGGAAATATCATTGTTGTAATGTTATCGAAGATCGAAAAAAAAACGAAGAAAAATAGATGGAGTGAATCTGACCTTTGACATTAACTTGTTTTCAATTCGAATTAATTATAATGATAATTAGGTATGATCTGTGAGCAACAATTTGTGATGTACATAATGTCTGATTACGACGGGATTTGATGACTTTTGGAGAGATTAGTCGAAACACGGTAGAAAACGTGAACAGAGGGTTTGATTTTCCTCAAACCCCCTCAAACCCTTGAAAAAATAACTAGGTCGGTTAGGAATTTCTATGAGGAGTGATCTGGGGTTTAATTAGTGATGTTAGTGCGTGCTAATCATAATCTTGGTCAGCATCTGGTTTGATAGAGAACGATAGGTCGTGCTGTGTGATTAGGTAAAAGAAACTCTTTCGCAGTGTTGTTTGCCTTTATCTGATAATATGGTTTTTCTTTTGTTTTTATGTTTACTATTTTGGTGTTGAATTTTCTCTTCCCAGTCCATTTTTTTTCAGTAGTAGTTTTTTATTTCCTATGGTTTCTCTTGGTTGTGACATGGTAGAAGTTTAGGTATAAATGTGTAATCTTAAATGCACTTTTTATTTTATATATTTTTTAATTTGTATTTGTCTAGATTTAAGCAGTGTATACCTTGTTCAACCGCTACAGGTGTTTCTCGATTGTCATGTCTAAAACAAATATTGACAAGTTTTCATGATGTTATATTTAACTTGTTTTCTGGTTGATATGTATAGAATGATGTAATGTCTACTTTGAAGGTGAAAAAAGCAAACTTGCTTAACTTTATGTAATGTGAAACTAATTTTATCATATACCGGGCCTTTGGACTAGGTGTGCAATGCATATTTGGATTCTATCTGAAATGATTTTCACAATCATTCAAGGAGTTATTGTGCTGTATGACCTGTATATTATCACTCTTTCATCTTTGATCTGGTGTTTAGATAAAAAGATAATAATTGTTACATTGTCTAATGCTCTGGTGAATGTGGGTGGGACATTGGCTATCGGAAAAATTACCTTAGAGGTTTGCTTTTAACTCTTCGTAAATATAGGAAAAGGGTTAAGTGACTAGCTATTTTTTTTATTATATGCCTTATGAAATATTTATAGGCTTTTCCTTTTAAGTCATTATGTCTAGGAGGTAAGTTATATGCAAATTTTTAGGTTTAATTGCTTTTGTTTTTTAAGTTGGCCTTGGAGGATGATGGAAATTGCTTTCTAACTTATGCGTTGTTATAAGTGTTTCTTTTTCTTTTCTTCTATGATCATTTAGTTCTGCAGAGTTTGACTTGCCAAATCTGTGGATTTGTAAAATTCTTTTGACGCTGTTGAGAACTTTTCCATTTTTTGCAGCTGGTATGACATGTTCTTTTTTTGCTGAAAAGAGAACACAAAGAGTAGCTGTTGCACTTATCTCTATACACAGTTTAGTTTGTATGCATTTGTATGTGAAATGGGTTCTCGAGGAAGGCTGTTATTTGATCTTAATGAACCTCCTGCTGATGACGATGAGGAAAATGGTCGAGTCTTCTGCTCCCAGCCACAGAAAGTACTTCCCTCTGTGACACCCCATGCTTCTGACTTGTTTGTAGCATCAGCAGGTCCTCAAAGAATAATGAATAATAATGCTTTCTCACATGCATCATCTGTGTCGGGTTTCCAGCCATTCATTCAAGCCAAAGCTGCTCATGGCCATGGAACGTGTCCTGTACAGAAGGTTGAGGACCCGAATCCTAAGCTTGCATCTTTATTGAAGCCCAGTAGTGGTAAGGAGATCAAAGCATCACCATCACTTGTTCCAGGTTCTGAAAGTGCTATAGCTGTTGAAAGAGAAGAAGGGGAATGGTCTGACGCTGAGGGTTCTGCTGATGCAAATCCGAGTGTTAGCTTGCATGAGCAGGATAAAGCATCAGAAGGACAAGGGACATCTGAAGCGATGGATTATACTGCTGCTGGTGTAGATGATAAAAGTCATGAAAGCAATAGGGATGAAAATACCAGACATGCCTTGTTGGATCAAGATACAAGTGAACAGAAAAGTAACAAGATCCAACATTCTGAAGGCTGCACTAAAGGTGATAGATCTATGGATGGTCAGGAAGAGGCTGGCTTGCCTCCAAAACAAAGAGAAGTTAAAGGTATTGAAGGAATTCATGCATGTAAGTTTGCAAATAATCCAGGCAAGAGAAAGGTAGATCAGCAAAAAGAAGCAATGCTAGGGAAGAAACGCAATAGACAGACTGTTTTTCTTAATTTGGAAGATGTTAAGCAAGCTGGCTCTTTGAAAACTTCAATGCCAAGGAGGCAGAACCCACCCATCATCACTCGCACTAGTAAGGAAGTTCGTACGATACCTCCACCTATTGAACGTGGTGGAGAAATACATAGTCAGCTGGTAAATAAGGATCAGAAGCAATGTGATGGATTATCATGTAGTGATGGAGTCACTCCTTTGGAATCTTATGAACCAAAACCTGAATTTAATGGTGATATGAATCCTGGACCTATAAGCAGGCTGAGGAGGCTTAATGGTGGTACTGATATTTCTGCAGAGGTTTCTCAGCCACCCAACCCAAGACAGAGTTCATGGAAGCAACCCACAGATGCATGCCAGCTTAAAAATTCTCAGTTTAACAAAAAGTCAGCACCAGTGAGCCAAAGCTCCATGGAATCAAAGCTGGGAAACAAGAAACATCCTCCTGTGAAGAAGCCAACTGTTGTTGGTAACTCATATCAGGACACATCAGTTGAACGTCTTATACGGGAGGTGACAAATGAAAAGTTTTGGCATCACCCAGGTACTTGTACATTGATAAATGTTCGAGTAACTGTTGACTGATTACCTTGAGTTCTTCCTTGTTTTTGTTGAATTTTTTGTCCACATGCATTTACGGCTTTCATGATTTTCTCATGCCAGTTCTTCATGTCCCTCCAATTATAACACTATTGAGAATCGTAACACTCAAAGGACATGGAAAGGTGATGAGATTTTATGTTCTGTAAGCAAGATTCTAAATTCCAGTTGTACAACTTATTTACTCACTGTATCTTATCACCCTTATGTGACTCTTGTGTGTTACATATTACAATTCTCGTAGTCTTGTTGTTTTGGAGAGAGTGAAGAGCGACACTAGTATTTTTATGCGTGTTAATTGCATCTTCTTATAGAATGTGCCACTTTAATTTTTCAACACCATCAAAGTCTAGTCTGGAATTGTAGATCACTTGGGATTTTTAAAGTTCTTAAAGTAAATGTGAGTGTTTTCTATGTTGTTAGGACCCATACCCAGAAAAGGTATACACAGGGCTGCATAAGGTGGGAGTCCTACAAATTGTCAATTGGGTGGAAATTAGTAATCATATATGAAAATCTAACCTTGTTAATACAATGCTACAGTTTCTTCTTGTGTTTGGAAGGTGGGCTTTTTTTTCTTTAGTAGTTATGATTGTTGATAGGTATATTTTTATTTTCATATATGCATGAATTAAAATCCTTAAACTTGAGTTTTCCTTTGCTTGTTGTCAATGTTTATATTTAGGTGGCGATCTTTTTTTTTTTTTTTTTAATTCTTGCGGTAGTTTCTGCCTCAGCATTGTCTGAATTGTTTTTTGGGTCCCCTGCACCTTTTAAAGTTTAGTTTTGTATATGGCCCCCCTGTTATCTCCTTGGAACTAATTAGTGTATGATGCATCAGAGGAGAGTGAACTTCAGTGTGTTCCGGGTCGGTTTGAATCTGTAGAAGAGTATGTTAGAGTATTTGAGCCATTGCTTTTTGAGGAATGCCGAGCTCAACTATACAGCACATGGGAAGAGTTGACTGAAACAGGTTCAAGAGACACACATATAATGGTTCGTATAAAGAGCATTGACAGGCGTGAGAGAGGTACCTAAATATATATATATTTTAACTTTTTTAACTAACCTTGAAACTGGAAATAATTAACTTTCAACCAAAATGTGGTACATTTTGATCTCCATTTTATATTAAAAGATAAGTAGGTGATTTGATCTTCTTTCAATTACTTTTGAAGAAATGTTCTTTTCCAAAGAGGCCGGAGAATGTGTAGAAGGTTATCTGTGTCAGTTTTGGCTGCAGGATTAGTTGGATTATTACTTGTGATTATATTTTTATGTCATTGGTTCTGAGCTAGGTGAAATTTGGAAAATAAAGAGAACTCTTCGTTTTTCTTATTCTTCTTTTTTTGTTTGTGTGTAAACTATAGGTCTCCAAAAGTCATTTTGGAATTACTTAGGTCTTTTCCCTGGTTTGTTAACTTGCTGAAAATTTTCCTTTTGCTGGCATAGGATGGTATGATGTGGTAGTCCTTCCTACAATTGACTGCAAGTGGGTGTTTAAGGAGGGTGATGTTGCAGTTCTTTCAA
This sequence comes from Anacardium occidentale, assembly GCA_026122585.1. Taxonomy (NCBI): domain Eukaryota; kingdom Viridiplantae; phylum Streptophyta; class Magnoliopsida; order Sapindales; family Anacardiaceae; genus Anacardium; species Anacardium occidentale. Next base: position 489,107 of record JAJEJH010000004.1, read on the forward strand.
CCCCCAGGCCTGGATCAGGTAAGATGCTTGTTTTTTATTCTATGATACAGTTATTACTATTTTTTAGTTTTATATCTTATAATTTTAACTCTTATTATCTCAAGTAGTCAGAACTAAGAGGAACCGCATGCTGTCAATCGAAGATGGGGAGGAGCCTGAGGTTACTGGGCGAGTAGCTGGCACTGTTAGACGACACATACCTGCTGATACTCGTGATCCTCCAGGGGCAATTCTTCATTTTTACGTTGGGGACTCGTATGATCCGAAGAGGTAAAAATCTTGACTATTTTCCTGGTGTTGTGTGGTTTGATTAGTATTCTATGCTTTTATTTTACAAAGATGTTCCAGTTTAGCTAGATTTACAAATAAATTCAGTTCATTTCTTATTATGATTGTACTTTTTGCAGCATGGGTGATGATGATCATATTCTGAGGAAACTTCATCCTAAGGATTTATGGTATCTGACTGTGCTTGGTTCTCTTGCAACCACCCAGCGGGAGTATGTTGCTTTGCATGCATTCTGTCATCTTAATTCACAGGTGTTCACTGGACCGTTGCTTGTTTTTGTTTATAATGCATGTGTTTTACTGTAAATTTATATTATTTCTTTCTTTGTAGATGCAAGCTGCAATCCTTAAGCCCAGCCTAGAGTACTTCCCAAAATACGAGCATCAGACCCCCACCATGCCTGAATGCTTCACACAGAATTTTATTGATCATTTGCTTAGGTCTTTTAATGGACCACAGCTTGCAGCAATCCAATGGGCAGCTATACACACTGCTGCAGGTACCAGCAGTGGGATGACTAAGAGTCCATGGCCCTTTACGCTAGTTCAAGGGCCTCCAGGAACAGGTAAGACACACACAGTGTGGGGAATGCTGAATGTCATACATCTGGTTCAGTATCAGCACTACTACAATTCTTTGCTAAAGAAACTTGCACCTGAGAGCTATAAAAATGCTAATGAGAACAATTCTGACAATATTGCTATGGGGTCAATTGATGAAGTTCTTCAGAATATGGACCAAAATCTTTTGCGCACCCTTCCAAAACTTTGCCCAAAACCCAGAATGTTAGTTTGTGCTCCTTCGAATGCTGCAACTGATGAGCTTCTTACACGTGTTCTTGACCGTGGTTTCATTGATGGTGAGATGAAGGTTTACCGACCTGATGTAGCACGAGTTGGGGTAGAATCACAAACACGTGCAGCCCAGGCAGTGTCTGTTGAGCGTAGAACTGAACAACTTTTACTTAAGAGCCGTGATGAAATTTTGGGATGGATGCACAGATTAAAATCACGTGAATCTATGTTGTCTCAGCAGATAGCTAGTCTCCAAAGGGAACTTAATGCAACTGCTGTTGCTGTTCGTTTACAAGGATCTGTGGGTGTTGACCCTGATGTTCTTATGGCTCGGGATCAGAATCGAGATGCCTTGCTGCAGAACCTTGCTGCTGTGATCGAAGACAGGGATAAAGTTCTTGTTGAGATGTCTCGCTTACATATTTTAGAAAGTAGGTTTCGTCCTGGTAGCAACTTTAATATGGAAGATGCACGATCTAGGCTTGAGGCAAGCTTTGCCAATGAAGCTGAGATTGTTTTCACCACTGTCTCAAGCAGTGGGCGCAAGTTGTTCAGTCGCCTTACGCATGGTTTTGACATGGTAGTCATTGATGAGGCAGCTCAAGCCAGTGAAGTTGGTGTTCTGCCTCCCCTTGCTCTTGGTGCAGCACGTTGTGTTCTTGTTGGGGATCCTCAGCAACTTCCTGCAACAGTTATTAGCAAGGCAGCTGGAACCTTGCTGTACAGCAGGAGCCTGTTTGAGAGGTTCCAGCAAGCAGGATGTCCAACAATGCTGTTATCTGTACAGTATAGGATGCATCCTGATATTCGGGATTTTCCTTCAAGGCACTTCTACCAAGGACGCCTCACTGACAGTGAAAGTATTGCTAATTTACCTGATGAGGTCTACTATGGAGACCCCTTGCTTAGGCCTTATGTTTTCTATGATGTCATCCATGGTAAGGAGTCTCATAGAGGTGGATCTGTTTCTTATCAAAATATTGATGAAGCAAAATTTGGTGTTTGCTTGTATGAGCATCTTCAAAAAACTTTGAAATCTTGGGGGTTGGGGAAAGTCTCCATTGGTATAATCACACCCTACAAGCTGCAATTAAAATGCCTTCAGCATGAATTCCGAAATGTGTTAGCATCAGAAGAAGGAAAGGACTTGTATATCAATACTGTCGATGCCTTCCAAGGCCAGGAACGTGATGTTATTATCATGTCTTGTGTGCGAGCCTCAAGTCATGGGGTCGGCTTTGTTGCAGATATTCGACGTATGAATGTTGCCCTTACTCGTGCAAGACGGGCTCTTTGGGTATGGTTTTCTTTTTCCTGTTTTTTCGCCTTTTCTTTGTCCTTTCATTTATTTTCTAAACACTAACTCTCATTCACTAACACCCATCGCGTTATTTGGGTTTTTTTCTAAGTATAGAAGTTCGTTGTTTAACAGGTTATGGGAAATGCAAATGCTCTAACACAATCTGATGACTGGGCTGCATTAATTGCTGATGCAAAAACAAGGAGTTGTTACGTGGACATGGATTCTCTTCCTAAAGAATTTGTGGCATCATTATCCGTAAAAGGACCTTGTTACACTTCAGCACAGGGTAAGATTTCCAACAATGCAAGAGGCTTGAGGTCAGCTGGACCAAGACATAGATCGTTAGATCCACAAATGGAGTCTCGGTCTGGAACACCATCAGAAGATGAAGAGAAAATACCATGGAATGGAAATCACCGCCCCTTTAAGCCACCATTGGAAAATTCCCTCGATGACTTTGACAAATCATGTGATAAATATAGGGATGCTTGGCAGTATGGGATACAGAAAAAGCCAAATTCTGGTGGCATTGTGACGAAGAGAGATTCCTAGTTGTTTATGTGGTTTACCGATGTTGTGGTGACAGCTCTTAGAGCCAGGACTGTCGGGAAAAGTTTCCGCTTTGTGCTTGCATCATATGATGAGTGAAAGTTATCTGAAACAGCAGGTCCTGAGCTCTTTATCAGCTACTTCAGGGGAGACGGTAGCTTGGATCTAACTTCTGCACAAAGGCTTGGTTTGATGCTGAAGACCTGAGAATGATCCTGTGATTTCATAAAAGGCAGATTCTCTTGGGTAGGATGTTGAATATCAATCCTTACTCCACCAGTTTACAGGCCTTGTTGGTAAGAATTGATATCAAGTACTCTTACAGTTTTGTTATTTGATGCTTTGTGATTGATCTTCAATTTCACAGCTTATATTGTGGATGTATTTAATGCAGGAATCCATTGGTTTCACATCAAGGAGTTTTCTGCGAAGTTGAACCAGTGAGACGATGACTCTAAACAAACTTGAATTTGGCCATTTTGCCCATGTAGTGATTGATGTGGGAGCTGGGGCAGGCTTCCCACTTATGTACAGTATGCGAATCTGTAGCTCACCTCATAATATGCTGCTGACTCCTGGTTTGACTGTCAGCTAGAGAATTAACATACGGAAGATATTTTTGGCATTCTCTGGACGCACAAGAAATCGGTCTCTGAAAAGGTACGCAGGATGTTAGATGGTTAACTGAGTTTTCTCTTCCGTTTTTTAAGGGAAGTAAATTTGTATGCCTGGATATAATTACCCAAAGAAAAATTTGTATGCCTGGAACAGGTGCTGAAATTTGAAATTTCTGTATCAGAAAAAAGTAGTAGAGTACTACATGTATTTAAGATACTCAAATAGCATAGGGCATTTTGTGGTGTCAACGGACTTGTACATACATCTTCGGTTGTGGATCCAATTCAGATTCTTTCTAAATGTTTCATCGTGATTTGTAGATACGAAATGACAAATGAAAATTCTTATTTGTAATTCTTACTCGAAAAAATTGCTTTTATGAAATGCGCAAGACTGTTAAAAGAATGTACTCGTCTACCTTTTTCCGATTTAATTGTGTAGAAATGGAGAACCTGGTGAAATTGCTTGCATTGCTTTGCTGGATCCACCTTGCGAATATTGGCACATGAGCTTCTACTGAATAACAGGCGAACATGAAAACAAATATTTTGAGCGGCTTAATACAGGACTGTAGTTAACTTCTTTCTGTTTTGTAGACTGATTTAGAAATAGAAATCGTGTAAATGACTGAACAGAAAACGACAGCTATCAAGTCCGCAGACAAAAATTAAAAATGATCTCTTCCGTTCGGTGACATCAAGGAGGTAGCTCTCGGCAACATTAGCACATGTGGAGGATGGTTTGTTCTCTGCCTTGGCGCGCTGTTCAGTTAATCGTTTTTGCATATATTCCTGTGTTAACAATTGATGCTGTTCCATTTTCCACATAACTTGACAGGTTTTATTCCAGTCAAACCGCAACGGGACCCGATACAAAGAGGTAAGAGGGTCAAATCCCACCCCAAATGCCCAACCTTTATTATTTTATAATAAGGTTTTTATGTGAAAAAGACAAACTGAAAAAACATTTTTTCTTGTGCTTGCTTTCTTTTTAATCGAAGGGTAAATTGCAAACACAATCAAATCTGCCAAATCATCGCGTCACTTTAAACCGTGCTTTGATCTTAATTCGTCAAATCTTGGGTTAATGACTTGCATATGTCGTAGTTAGATACTGATCCTTTTCCGTCAAATTTACGAAATTAGGCCTTCTTCTATACTGTATAAATTTGATATCATAAAATTTTCAGGTTTTACTAGTAACATAATTTTTCACCCTTCATCCTATATTTCACCTACCATTTTTGGGTTCCCATTTACTAAGTAAGGCCATGACCATGAATGTCAACTGAACTAAGCATTGTTGAAAACTGGATGCACATGTGGCATTACTTTTGTAAATTGTCGGCAAAAATTTGGTGCGGTGGTTGAAAATTGAATGAAATCAATTATGGTGAGGTCAATTTGGGTAATTTATACCAATCTCTATTAATAATTTTCAATCAAAATGAAAAAGGAAAACGTGGCGATTTCTTGTTACTATCTGTCATACAAAAATCACTGTTTGTGATTTGGTATCAACGAGGGTCCAGCATGTGCTGTTATCACTTGCCTGGACTATCTGAGGAGGATATTTCTGACATTTTACTTTATACAAAGGGACATTTATGGAAAGGACCACAGTATCCACATGGAATGTGCCTCCTAATGTTAGCCAACAAATAATTCAAAATTTTTAACTTTGTCTACGTTGCGCAGCAGCAAGAAGAAGCATTTGCCATTTCCCGGTTTCTTCAGGGAGTGGATCCCAGTGAAAATTTCCATCGAAGTAGAGAAAATTCAAAAGAGAAAAAGGAAGGCTTTTGATGTGTTGACCCCTGCTTTGAGGGTTTTGGCCGATTAACGAGCTCCCAATATAATCGTTCATTTCGAGATTCGGTTCGTTGATCACTCAGGTTAGCTCCGTAAATCTCGTTATCTTTTAACCATTCATTTTCGATATAGATGTTTTCTTATCGGTCATTATGTGTTAAAGCTGAGGTTCCGTGTCTTGAGGTTTTTTCATTTAGATCAGATTGTTGAATTGTTCCATCTAGCTGAAGCTTAGATTGTATTTTATATTTATTTATTTTTAAATTAAATTGGATTTAGGCATTTAGCTTCGTTCTCATAAGAACGTATGAGCAGCTTAATTATCTGACGTGTAATTGTAAAAGTAACTATTGGAACACAGTATAATGATGATTACTTGATTTAACATGTTCCAATCTTATCAAATTGCCTTAATGCTTGTCTTTAGTGGTTTTTTTGTAATTTAGGAGACGCATAAGTTGTTTCCAAATATGTAAGCATTGTCGTAAATACATCTTTCACGTTAAGTATGAACTAATTATACTGAAATTCAGTGCTAAAGCAGAGTTAAAGCCTTTTCAAAATTTTATATTTTTGGTTCAGTCAGTTATACACAGGAGTTTTTTCTTTTTAGGGTTTTTAGTTTTAATGTACATAGACAGGATCATTATGTGTCGAACACTGTCGAAATTAAAAGTAGAGGATGTGAATTTCAAATAAGTCTGAAAGATTTCAAAGTTCTGGGATGTAATTATTCATATTCTCAGTGTCAAAAACATGTTGCAAGTTATTGTAAATACTTTTCTCTCAGTACATGATCTACTTTATTTTATGTTTGGGTTGTTTGCTTTTGCCCTCCTTAACAAATACAACTGATTAATGTTGGGGTGAAAGTGTGTCAATTTTTACAGTGAATGCCTCCTCTTGTTTTGGATTTGTTTCTTGTTTACGAAAATTGGAGCCTGTTCGCATTCGTCAGTAGTCTATCTATGCTGACTTTTATTTACTATGTACCCTATTTTTTTGGTATGTAATGGTTACTTTCTTACATTTTGTCACAAACCAAACAGAGCATTAGTGTAATAATAAAAGCAGTGAAAGTTTTCCTTTTTATTTCATATATATTGTTATGATGCAAGCTAATATATAGAGTTCTTTTAAATAGATAATCACTGACTAGGATAAGTCTATATTGAAAACAAAATAAAAAGACTGGATGAATTCTAGCTAATAAGATAGATAGTAAATAGATCATAGATATTATCTATAAAAAAATCTAATAACTCAAACTCTTGCACTCCCTCTCAAGCTGGTGCAAAAATATCTACCAGTCCTGGCTTGGACACTTGATTATCAAAACTTTGTCTAGGTAGTCTCTTAATGTCAAGTGTCAGTTGAACAGCACACAGAAGTTTCTCTTCCATTTTCTCTTTGATAAAAGGTCAGGTGATTTCCATATGTTTGGTTCTGTAAAGATGCACTAGGTTATGTGCAATATTCTTAGCTGCCTTGTTGTTACAATAGAGCTTCATAGGTTCCTCTCCTTTACTGTTAAGTTCTACCCTACCATAAGCCTTCTCAGCCTGTGCTCTGCTCCTCGTCACTACAGTCTGTTTCTTATTACCAAATTCCCCCAAACAGAGGTGTAGTAGCCAAAGGTTAACCTTCTATCATTTATTGATCTTGCCTAGTTAGTATCTGTGAATGCTTCAATCATTCGATCAGTGTTTTTACCAAAAAACAAGCCCTTACTTGGGAGTCTTCAAGATTTGATTCACAAGTTTTAGAAGCTTCTCTTGTGGATTATGCATGTCTTGTCTCACTCAGAGCAAAGGTAATACCTGGCCTTGTGTGAGACAAATTAATTTGTCTACCAACCAATCTCTAGTATCATTACTTGTCCACTGGTGTATCTCTACTGTTTAGATCAAACTGTAAATTAGAATCCATAGGAGTATCACTAGGTTTACAACCCAACATCCTAGTCTCTTGTAGCAATCTAGTATATATTTCCTTCGTGAAACTGCAATGCCTTTTTACTTCTAGCAACTTCCATACCTAGGAAATATTTTAGATGCTTAAGGTCCTTTATCTCAAAATCCATGGCAAACACCTTCTTCACCTGCTACATTTCCTCTAAATTATCTCTTGTTAGAATTGTATCATCCACATATACTATTAGAATGGTGGTTTTACCATTCATATGCTTGAAGAAGAGAGTATGATTAGCCTACCCTTGAGTAAAACCATAGCTCTTAACAGCTTTAGTGAACTTATCAAACCATGCTCTTGGTGATTGCTTTAACCATATAAAGATTTCTTTAATATACGAACTTGACTACCAAGGTTATTTCCCTCAAATCCTGGTGTTAGGCTTGTGTACACCTCCTTTGCTAAGTTAGCATTTAAAAAAGTAATCTGAACATCTAGTTATTTCAATGGCCAGTGCAGGTTTGCAACTAGGAACAACTACACTCTGATGGTATTTAGCTTGGCTACAGGTTTTTAACAGTCTCCTCATTGTCTACCCCATATGTTTGAGTAAACTCTTTAGCAACTAATCAAGCCTTATACCTCTTAATAGAGCCATTAGCTCTATGTTTCACAATAGAGATTATCATAGGATACACACTTGGAAGTAGGGTGTAAAGTACAAGATCTGACCTCTTTCCTAAGAACAATTGGTAGGAAAATACTACCATCAACAGCTGAATTTTCAGGAGCTAGAGAATTTTGTACTTTGTGACTGTGTATGCTGTGACTCATGCATTATTTCTTAACGTGATTTTGGTTTCCCAGGTTGAGGTGATCGACCATGAGTGTCAATAGTAGGTATATTATGAGTTTTGTGTCTCTAGGAATAGACCTTTAAGCCTGGTTGTTTTAAACTTGTCAATCCTCCCCCCGGTTCTAGACTTTCAAGTCCTGTAGGTACTAAATTTTCAGGTTCTATAGGCGGTGTCACATGCCAAGATGATGACATTGGCAATGGCATATGAGTTTCCCAAACACTAATTTCTTCACCTAATATATCTCTCTGAATATGAGTGTCTGGAAAATATGGTTATAATTAAAAAAATCTGACATATTTAAAGACGCAAAACTTTTGTGTATGTGGAAAAAAACACTTGTAGCCTTTCTGTGTAGGAGAGTATCCTACAAAACCACACTTAATTCTCCTAGGGTTCAACTTTTCTCATTTATGTGAAGAAATATGTACAAAGGTTCTGCATCCGAAGGTTTTTAGTGGGAGTGAATTTAGATGTCTGAACCCTGGAAAAGCTTGAAGGAAAAATGAGAGTGGTGTCATAAAGTTTAGGACTTTAGTTGGTAATCTATTAATGAGGTAAGTGACTGTAAGAACAACCTCCCCCTAGAGATACTTAGGCAAGTTCATTGTAAGCATTAGAGTATGAGACACCTCTAGAAGGTGTCTATTCTTTCTTTCAGCCATACCATTTAGTTGTGGTGTGTTTACTCATGAACTTTGGTAGACAATACCATTTTTTATCAAAGAGCTTCATTGACTGAAAATATTCCCTGCCATTCTCTGTCCTGAGTACTCGAATTTGAGTTTGAAATTGTGTTATAACCTGGAAGGCTTGAAAATTTTGACTTGTGTCAGATTTGCCCTTTATTAGGTATATCCAATATAGTCTTGTGTGGTCATCAATAAATGTGATGAACCACCTTGATCCACTAGGGTTAGAGATTCTTGATGATTTCCAAATATCACTATGTACTGATGCAAATGGATGTGAACTTTTATAAGGATTGACAGGACAAGGGAACCAAGTACCTTTAGCAAATTGGTAAATTTTACGTTGAAACATGAAAGGGTTTTTTATTTCTAAACAATGTAGGAAATAATTTGTGCAAATAAAAGAAGCTAGGGCGTCCTAACCTACGATGTCACATTAAAATTTCCTGATTACTAAGTAGAAAAACAGAATTACACTTAGGTGTTTGACCTTTTGCACTTCCCAGGTCCATATTCTCAAATTAGTATAGTCTTTCTCGTTCTTCAGCATTGCCAATCAACCTCCCCGAGTCCAGGTCCTGAAAGTCACAATTAGAAGCAAAAATTTTAGCAATACAATTATGTTCTTTAATCAATTCACTAATGGACAGTAGGTTGCAAGATAGTTTAGGGACATGCAAAACTAAATGCAGGGGAAGGTCCTTTGAAATTTGAACAGTCTCTTTTCCTACTACACTTGACACTAATCCATTAGCAATTCTAACTTTGAGGTTTCATGTACTATAAGAAATAAACACTCCCAAGTAATCTAACGTATGGTCAAAGGCTCCTGAATCTATTACCCAAGATGTCTTTGACCTAGAATTAACATGTAGGGTTGTATGGGCACTATGAGTTTTTGCAATAGAACAGGACCTAATGACGTTACAATTGGTTTGGCTGATTAGTTTATACAGATGGTCTAGCTGTTCCTTAGAAAATGATACTGGTTTTGAGTTGTTTGGGTGTGACATTGGTATGCTCTCTTCAACACCAAAATGAAACCCCTATGTTTCACCAGGTCTGCTTGTCTTCCGATTTTGTGGTCTCCCTTGTAGCTTCCAACAGGTTGCTCTGGTGTGGTTTGAACGTTTACAATTATCACACCAGGCCTTAGTCTCTCTTCTAGTACTTTATTGATTATAAGTAGTGTAGGTATTTGGTCCTTTAGACACCAGGGCAGAGGATTCTCACTCTGGAAAGGTACTAGAACCATTGAATTCTCTCTTATTTGCCATCATCACCCTTCGTCTACTTTCCTCTCTCCTTACCTCAGCAAAAACTTCTCTAATGAATGATAAAATCTGTTTACCTAAAATTCTTCCCCTAACTTCATCTAGTTCCTTGTCTAGTGCAGCAAGGAATTCAAGTACTCTTTTCTTTCTCAAGGAAACCTGACTTGGATACCATGAAATCAATGAAAGCTCACTATCCTGTGGACAGCAAGGAAATCTAACCTGATAACTCAGAAGTCTTACAAATAAGTTTTTGTATTTCAATTTATGAGCTAGGATCAATAATACATGCTAGATGCAATACCAACCATCTAAAGTTCTTTAATCTAGTGGTCGAAAAAATAATGGACTTTAAAAATGTTCACCATTAACAATAATTATATGCATATTTCTTTTAAGATATATGTATATTTTTCTTATATTTGTTATTTTTTAGGGTTTTCTAAAGAATTATAATTTCTCTTTTTGGTTAAACATGTTTATTTTTCCATTCTTTGTAATAGTAAAAATGGATCCACTTAAAGAACTGAGATGGAACAGTCACATAGGTAGTCAGCACAAAAGTTCTAAATCCAGTTCTTGACTCTACAGGAGACTTCTTCTAAGCTATGAGCGACAGTATAAAGCAATCTCATTCAAATGGGTGTGAGAAGCCCTTCCCCTCTGAAGAGCAGCAAGCGAAGGTATCATTGTCTAATGAGCTCTGTATCATTAGTATGTTATAAATTTGCAGAAGGCAGAACTGAGGCATGCAAAAGTTAGTGTGTAGAGAATAAGCTATGAACCACATAAAGCCCCTTTATATTTGCAGATTAATGAGGTGAGGAAGCTGCTGGGGTCATTGTCTGATAGGTCATCTTTTTATTGCTCTGATGCATCAATCTCAAGATATTTAACGGCACGGAATTGGAATGTCAAGAAGGCAGCTAAAATGTTAAAAGAAACATTAAAATGGAGAGCAGAATGCAAGCCAGAAGAGATTCGCTGGGTATGCTACCATTTATCTTCACTAGTCTTTTTTGTTAAATTTAAGGCTGAATTCGCTGACCATATACATTTTCTGTTTGTATTTTCTGCAATAAAATAAACCCTGATTATATTTTCTGGTTGCTTTCTATGCGCTTCAATATTCCACTTAGATCAGGAAATATTGTTGTTTTTACACATTATTTGTTTTTCCAACTTCACCTTTTTTGGCTTGTGATGTAGGATGATGTTGCTCATGAAGCAGAGACTGGGAAAATCTACAGATCAAATTACGTTGACAAATATGGGAGAACAGTTCTTGTCATGAGACCTGCTTGCCAGGTTTATCCTGGATAATCTCCTTTGTGTCTGTGATTATTTGTAAAGCTGCTATTTCCTAATGGTTGTAGAAAATTTAATCCATCCAGATCATCTAAACCTACTAAACATTCGAACACAGGTTCCATCTTCCAAAAATAATTAGATCATGGAGCAGATCCTTGTTGCATAATTGATTTTAATTTTCTCTAGTGGGTCTTACTTATTTGGAAAGCATAAATATTGCAAGATTCTCTTCTCATGAATTATTATGTTTGTACCATTAAGCGTATATGTACGTAATGGTTTGTTTGAATATTCACTGATATTTGGTCTTGCAGGACATCATGTCATACATGATTGTCATGCGTTGAGATTAAATTTTTGAAGAAGATTACGTCGTTTTATGTTGTTTATCATTTATTAAATTAATAAAGTTTGTTTTAACTGCAGAATTCAAAGTCAACTAAAGGACAAATTAGGTATCTGGTGTACTGCATGGAGAATGCTATTTCAAATCTACCACCAGACCAGGAACAGATGGTCTGGCTAATTGATTTCCAAGGTTTCAATTTATCACATATTTCAGTGAAAGTAACACGGGAAACAGCCCATGTTTTACAAGACCGTTACCCAGAACGCCTTGGTCTGGCAATACTGTACAACCCACCGAAGTTCTTTGAACCATTCTGGACGGTAACCCACTTTACCCTGTCTATGATTCTCTCATGAATCTTTCAAAGTTCTAAGATAATAAGTGTGAAGTTATTCACTTGCTTTGGTGAATATATTTGAAGATGTTAGGTTGACGTTACTTCGTGCCAATGGATTTTAGGTTGTGCGGCTGTATGCCACCTACTTATGTACTGGATTTACATATTCCATTTTGTTATTTTGCTGCTCTAGATTGGGGGAAAAATAACTTCTGAACATCAATATAAACCTGAAATTTTTATCTACGTATATGGCTGGAAATGTTTAGTGTTACCTACGACTTAGTGTCTTGCTTATGAAAGGATTTCTTGGGTGGGTTATAAAGATCATCAAGGGCACACATTCCAACGTGGCCTCTCTTTTCTTAATTAAATCAGTGAATACATTTTGGCATGCATTTTCTACCGTTTGGCTGCCATGGTTGTTAGTTTGATTTTTGTTTTGGTGACCTAATCTGTAACTTTAAGGCATTGCATTGCTGCAGGTGGTAAAACCCTTTCTAGAGCCAAAGACTCAGAATAAAGTCAAATTTGTTTACTCAGATGATGCCAACTCCAAGAAAATAGTGGAGGAGGTATTTGACATGGATCAGTTGGAGTGTGCATTTGGTGGAAATGATACGTCTGGTTTCAACATCAATAAATATGCGGAGAGAATGAGGGAAGATGACAAGAGAATGCCCGCATTTTGGACAAAACCAAAAGAAATTCCTCTCGGAGTAGAACCCCAACCTGCTCTGACTTCAGCCATTGCCAATTCTCTCAACTTGAACTCGGATTCTGACACTTGTGACAATGAGAAAACATTAGCTTCCCCGTCCAATGAAATAAGCTCAGCATCTGTGTCCTCAAATGAAAATCTTGTGGTGACTGAGGGTAGCAAGACTCTGGTGGAGGAAGTACATTAGGATGAAGGTGGAGCAGCATATGGTGATCACTGATGCTTGACATTTTCAGTAGAATGACAAAACATATAAACTGCCTTTCTCATCTAGTATCTTGGTGTCATGGAACATTAAATGCATGAATTATAACCAAGTTTATTTGAAGGAGTTTATCTTCTTGTTTCTCAATATTTCTGCTTTATTCTCTTTTGAGTGCCCTTTTTTTTACTTTAATTGCATTATTATTCCCTCAGCTCTGTTTAATATTTGGGATGAGTTTATTTGGGTAATCCTCATTACTAACATCTTTTCCACGAAAAACAAACAACAAAGAATTTGGTCAGTTTTATTGATAAAATAAAACCAAAGAAGGAAAAAAAGGGGGAAGTTTCATCTTATTTGAGTCCATCTTTCACAACCATCATTCCATCAGACAAACATCAACCATGAACAAAGCCGAGGCCTTTGTACTATCAACTACTACAAAATAGTACACAAAGCAATACCCAGCTTTCTGACCTACTGGCTTAGAAATGCACTGCTATATGCCGTGGGAACTAGCATTCACAGGAGGGTATTTCCTTCCTTTGTAATCCGACAATGATACCAACACAACTGCAGATTTGATGCAATAACAAGTAAATTCCTGAAAAAGCCATATATACCCAGTTCAAAAACAAGGCCAGTCTGAATCTGTAGTGAGGAAGAAAAATCTTTAACCACTTATCTAACAACTCAGAGCCAGCTTAAGAAAACATGTCACAGTAGCTAAAATGGATGATGATAACTAGGAATTCAGATTACCTATGTTTCAAAGATATTAATGAAGCATCTCATCCAACTTCTGCCGATATTTAGCTAAAGTCTGCAATTCAAGCAGTAAAATGGTTAGCTGTGATACTGGTGATTTACATATCCCAAAACAAAATTGAGATGAAAACATCTAGACATCCACAATTAATTGGTGAACTATAGATTGACCAATTTTTTCTTTCATTTTTGTGGCAGAAGAAGGATTAGAGATCTGTTGCTATAGTTTGTTCATATCACTAGAATATAAGGTTAAGTAATTATTATTATTATTTTTTTGGTTATTTATTGTAGGAAGATTTCCATTGAAATGGGGGGCGTCATAGTAAAAAGATGAGAAGAGCTAATCAGTAGAATCTATGTTAGCCTCGCTAAAAAATTAAATGATTAATGCTTCAAAAATATAAGAATGAAAAAAATTGAAAAGGAGATAAGCACTAACAAGAAAAGCTATAAAAAATTAACAAGTTAAACACTTATTGAGAAATATATAAGAGCAAATGATATTTGCAGAAATTAAAGCAATATGACAGCAGCATATTTCACTTTTAATACACAGCATTCATTAAAAGCTAAAAGATTCTTCAATAAAAGCAAAGCCACTTCAAAGTTGTATCAAGGACGTTCAAGTCCCTTTCTATTCATTCCTCTATATTTTCTTAATATCTTACATACCACGACAAAATAAACAAAAAGCATCACAATTTTCTTTTAATTTTTTATTTTCTTTCTCAAATGTTCACTGTATAAAAGTTTTGGTTAATCTATGCTGCACTCATTAGTCACTGTACTACATACAAGTCCAGAATAAATCAAGAAAAAATGGGGCAAAAGTTTGTACCCTAGTATAAGCATAAACCCCTGCCTCGGTTGGTCCTATTGGACTTCCTCTTCTGATGAACTTTCCCTCTTTGAATATGTAAAGCATTGGTATTCCAGTTGATAATTCTAAACTGATCACCTGTTAATATAATTGAAAAAAGGAAAATGATTCAGAAAGGAGACAAGGTTTGCTATATACATATAAAAAAAGAAAGTTCTAAAAAATGGCCAAGATTGGAGTTTAAAGAAAACAGGTCAGTCACCTCCTGAGAAGTTAATTTGTCAAGATACATAATGATGGACCTCAGTGAGTTTCCATGGGCAGCAATCATTACATTCTTTCCAGCTTGAAGTTGGGGTTCAATCTAAAGTTTGAAAGCTTCAGCAATCAGATGCTATGAAATAATGAAGGGTACTTGAATCTTTACAAACCAAGGTCTGGTGTGAATTGATAGCATATGTAAAGATAAAAGATTTACACAAAAAAAAGAAAAAATCAGAAAGCAGCTAGATATACAAAAGCACAGAGTCTTGCACACCTGATCTCTAAAATAAGCAACAGCTCTTTCAGCACACATCTCCAAGCTCTCACCATTAGGTGGAGGAATGTCATAACTCCGTCGCCACACATGAACCAGTTCCTTCCCATATTTATCAGCTGTTTCCTGTTTATTTAGACCCTGTAATTCCCCATACCTAAAGAGAAGAAAGGCTCATAATTTCAGAATTGTTAAACGGCTAGAGAATGAAGAAGTTAAAACAAAAAAATAAAATAAAAAGGAAAGGGGTTGGAGCAAGGATGACCAGAAAAGTAGAGCAAAATCATTACATTCTTTCATTCAATTGCCATGCTGTTATAACTGGAATGGATTGCTTCATAGTGTCTTCACTGAAAATTTGACTCCAAGACTTTGCCTGTTCACTTTCACTGTGCACAATGATAGGTACCTGCCAGCAGATCATTTGTTAGCATGTTAGCAGTTTTAGAAGCCACCAGATTCAGATCTCTAGTAGAGAAAAAAAAAATTACCTGATTCAAGTCTTGATGATATTAAAATGGTTATCTATGTATTTGGGTGAAAAATATTTCAAATTCACTTAACCAATTACAAGTATTGCACCAAAGAAAGGTAAAGAGAAACTAACTTAAAGACACGCCCATATCATCCTAGCAACTAGAATCAACAGTATAATTTGCTTTGTCTGACACCTAGTAGTCAGATGCCTATATCATTCTACCTTCTTACGTCGGTGCTGAGTCATGGCAAGCATTGCAGTCATCTGTGCACGAATTAGTGCTGATGTATAAATCATGTCAACAGGTATGTTACTGATTCTCTTTCCAGCTTCAATTGCCTCTTCCACACCCTTCTTGGTTAATGGAACATCAACACAACCTGTGAATAGATTCTTTTCATTCCATAAAGACTCACCATGTCGAACCAGTATCAACGCTGCTTCACCTGAAATGAAATAGATAATAAGTATTACAAGATTTCAAAAACTAAAAATAAAAACAAAAAACCCAATTGATGAGGGAATTCAAATTGAGTAGTAAAAATTAACAGCATCACACATTTAGCCATGAAAGCTTTTGCCAACTAAGACTGATACAAATATTTCAAAATGTTCAACAGACACAGTAAAGGAAAAAGCTTTTTCATGTAGGGATGATGCATGGCTGAGATTCAATACACATACATTTATCCTCTCTTCACTAACTGTATATGAATTTTGAAGAAAAAGAAGATTTCTTACTTGGTTTCTTTTTGGAGTCAATGGTGTTGTTATTTGAAGGAGATGACACAGGATCCACCAAAGTTGGAGAAGCTGATGCTTGAATCACACCAAAATTCTTCTTGCCAAAGCCATGAGTCCAGCCAATTGACAATTTTGTGTTCACTTTGAAACCTTTTGGGGTTAATCTCACCGGAACATTTCCAAATGCATGATGAGCTACATAGCTATTGAAAAGTCTATTGGACTGAGGAGTCCCAATGGCTTGGTTAAAGACAGCAGTAGCCATTCTGATATTCACTACAAAGACAAAAATCAAACAAATTGATTCCTAATATTTACTAATAAAAACAAAAAGTGCATAAGCTAGAAGCAAAAATCAAACGGGAAACCATAAGAATCAGCTGGGACATGTAACGTTAGAGCATTTTATACTCCTCTTAAACGAGCAAAAGAAGGACGATAAAAACAAGGTGAACAAAGGAGTAGAAGCAAACAAGCCCAGCCGTCACATTACAAACGAGTTCTTTTTTTTTTCCATTAAAAATCAACCTTCGGTAAAGCAAATTAAACGCCAAAAATTTAAACACACATATACAGAGCAACTAATTCAAATGCATGATTACTTCATCAGAACCATAACATTATTTATAACAAACATTAAGCAACTTAACAATTAATCAAAGGGGAATATTTATACATGAATCAATAACATAAGAAAAAGTCAGTACCAAATAGAAGAAACGAACCCGAAGACAAGAACGCAGCAACGAACGACGAAACAAAAGTTAGAATAAAGAGGGAAATACAGTAGTTTCTTAAATAGGGAATCAGGTAGCGAAAAATACAAGGCGAAATGCAAAAAAGGAGAAAAGTTGACGGACAAGAAGATGAAATTGAAAGAGAAGTTACAACATGAATGTTTCAATTCTTCAGCGGACACAAGTGAGGGAAAATGAAAGCATCCGGGAATCATATATGGTATCGAAGAAATCGTTGTTGTTGTTAGTTGATTTTGTCTTTTAGATGTGATGAAGACAGCAACCCAACAATGTCTTTCAGGTTTCCCCACTTTCTAAACGAAGACAATTTCCTCGCCGACTTACCATTTGCCCCCCCAAGTTTGTCCAAATTATTTCACCTCCTTAAGTTTGAACTTCAACTTTCCCAATCCTCGATCACCGACTTCAAGTGTTTGTCGAGCACCTTATCCTCAATTGTTGTTGTTTTCACTCAAAACAAATATAAAATGATGTAAATTAGTTTTCACATTTTTGTAGGATTCGATATGTATAAGCCTTTAAAAATATTGGAAAAATTAACTATTAAAATGACATATTCAGTTATATTGTGAGTTATTATTAATGCAAATGAAGATTGATCGTCTTAACTTTAATTGTCGCTTTTTTCACCCTTCCATTCCAAGAATCAAAAAGGCCTTGACATTCACGCTCATACTTGAATCCAAAATTTATCAATCGCTTTCTCAAGCCCTCAACAAGTTCATTCAACACTTTTTCGTTTTGGTATCAAAAGTGTTTAGTATGGTAAAATATTTTGAATATGAAAATTTCACCAAAATAAACATCCCACAAATGTAGTATTCGATGTTTAGGATATACTTTCTTGATTTGACGTTGATGAAATCTATTACTATTTTTTAATGAAGATATATAACATCACTTACTTGCCAAAAATAGAGGGAGAGAAGTGAAAGAATTGATTTATAAATATCAGTTACTAAATTATAGAAATTGTCCACAAAATCCAAATCTTTTTTGATAGTTTCAATCTTTTTCGGACAACAAAAAGAAAAACTAATATCATTTATCATTGTTTTAGATTTTTTTAATTAAGATCAAACTATCCGATAGATTAATACCATATTTACTTTTTTTAAGCAAAACCTAGTGTATAGATGAATCAAAAGAGATAATCAAGTTTACGACTGGACATGTCAATATTGTCAATTGAGTTTACAACTAAACGTGTTGGTGTTGTTGCTAGTTCACTTGCCTCTAGTTGTGGTTAGAATATTACAGAATGAAAAAATGATAGTTGATAAAGAGGGAAAAAGAAATAAAAAAAAAATATTTCTGTAATTCCAACAAAAATATATAGACAAATTAATAAACTGTTGTATTATTTATAGCAACATCCTAACTTCACTAAAAAGATAAACCAATAATTTATAATGAAACAATGGAAGTAGATGATAGATAAGTAATTAACTTTTCAAACTTAGAAGATAGAAAGTCATTTCATTAAAGTTCAAGGTGTAAAATGATAATTCTACCTAATCTTATTTGATTTATCAAATTATTTATTTATTGCAATAAAATGAATGAAACTAATTTTATAAAACAAATAAACAACCACCCACTTTAGACTATGGCTTATTAAACAGGCATGGCGTTTGAAGGGACGGAAATACTGCTAACTTGTTGAACAAAGGCAACCATTCAAAGTCTCCAAATGAGACCACCTAACCCCGCCTCTCCCTGAGTCGTTGGGTTTTAGATACAACACGTGTTTATGTCATGCATCTATTAAAATTCCAAATGCTTGCTCCCACCTAATTTTTCTTCACTTAATTTCAGATTTCGATTCTGGGGTTTGAGGGCCAAATCTCTACTGTGAAATTTAATTATTGTCCTGTTGGTCTAGAGAATATGCTTTCAGTTTATTCCTACTTTTATTTTTTATTTTTTATTTTTCTCTTTCATTTCTTCTGGGCCTTTCGCAGTTTTAGAGGAATTTTCATTTGGAGTTTACTGTAAAAGACGGAGAATCGACTGACTTAGAGGTAAAGACGAGACATTAACATAGTTTCCGTCAAGATATGAACTAATATCATGAAAACTGAATCTCTTTATCATCGTTCTATTAAGCTAAAAAGCCTTGGCAGCTCTCGACCTCTGCGGATAAAACATTATTTACCTAAGTTATGTTTGATTTAAATGTTTCTTTGATCGCATACAAACTTTCTCCTCCTGAAAATATAGTGTTATGAAGATTTTTTCCACTAATTTGAACAAGAGAAATTACAATAATGAGGTCAGATATAACGACAGATAAATAAAATATAAAGATGAATGGACGCAAAATATTTAACATGATTTATCCCTACCGTTTTAAAACCTAACTCTTACTTCAATTGATTTCTGAATCCACTATTATAGATAAAATGTCCTGAAAAAGGCTTGTTTCAAATTCAAAAATTAACTTTTAAAACCATTACATGCCCTCATAAAGGAATTTAAGTCATTTTCAATTTGCATAATTTGAATTTAATATGGGTTATGTGAAATTGTGTTTAAATTAAAAGAATATGAAAAACAAAGGGTTGAACAGTCATTTCAGACGAAGAAACAACCGCTCAATTCGTGTCAAATGAAAGGTTCAGATACTACCACATCAATAATAAGTGGATTAGGTGATATTAAGAGAAGCATCCGTTCCATAGTTATTTAAATGAAATTCCATAAAACGAACCACAATCTGCACGATCACATTATCATCCTAAATACCCAAAAAACCTAAAACCATTTCCTTCTACGATTCGACAGTCTTCAATTGCCAGAGAACGGTTTGGAGAACTGGTGAAGAGATTCAAGGCTGACAATATGATACTAATCTTTGATTCATACTTTAGATTTTTACAAGATGACATACTGAGTCAGCCTTGAATAGCTACATATCTCTAATAAGGGTAGCTAAATTGTTCTAGAGGCCTCCTCACCTATCTTAGAATGATTCTAATTTAGTCCTAAGTGTCACCTTTTTCCGATAATGATCTGCGGCTTCTCTAACGATATTTTAATCCAAATATAACCTACAACTGAACATTTGAAAATCTAGGCGACTAATAGTGATGAAATGGACAATCAAAGGGAAGAGGCTTGGCTTATCTGATATCTATCAGAATAGTAAAGAAAAACTATTAATGTGTTGTTACTCTCGATGGGAAATAAACAGGAAAACTAGGATTTTAACTACAATCTCTACAGATAGTTATGGTGTAGAGAGAACAATAATGAAGATAACATAAACCATTCAATGTTAAACTAACATTTGAGAATACTAAACCAGCAGAAACAGATGGCCTTAAGAACTCACAGTAGCATAAAAATTTTAATTAATACGCAATGAGTAAAAATTTCACTGTTTAATTTAATTTCCACAAGAAATAAAATGTGACAAATAATGAGAAGGATTAAAACCTGCCTACCGTCAGATTCAAAACAACCAAAGAAACAGAACGATCAAACTCCAGACACCAAGCCTGAATGTGAAAGTAGCAAAGCAATTTATTAAACATGCATCAACAGATTAATTGATCCAAAGCTAATCAGAAACATCATGTATTTAACTGTTGAGTCTCATTAACAATCCTCTAGACACAGAAACAACAAAGCATCCAGACATTAATATAAAATACTACAAGTATATAATGACAACAATAACAGGGCAGACAGCACTTAATTAATCAATTAGACGCACCAGAAAACCCCCTTCTCTAATCCTCATTCTCATCCAGTTGGTATTGCTGGAGGATCTGAGTGCACCCAGACGATGCCATATCCTTCATGAAGCCCATTGAATTGGCATATCGGAGTCGAGAGGTGATGCCATTTGAATCTGTGAGTATGACCCGGGCACGTTCACGCCCTGGGGAGACCACTTTGCAGTCAGCCTGGGGGCTGCTGACAAGTACAGCATCACAATACTGATCCTCATGGTCTTCATTAACAGGAATCTTGTAAGTTCCAGTGGAATCTGTTGTTCCTTCCTTGCTGTAAACCAGCTGCATGGACTTCCTATCACTGCATTCCACTCTAACCTTGGCTCCTATATTAACAACAATAACTCGTTCAACTCTATCCTTAATCAGTTCTTAAATACTTAGATACAATTTAAAACTATTTCAAAAAATTAATTACGCTTAGAACACCACAGCTATACGTAACATCTAATAACATAAATTAACGATAAACCTTAATTTTCCTAATTAACATTGCGAAACTTAGCGTTACGGCTGCAATTAGCATGAATACTGATCAAAACTTCGGAAAAGCAGATAGAGTTCAGTTAAAGTGAGTGCTTACTGAGCAAGAGAAAACAGAAATGCGTAGATCTAGCAATCTAAGTAACAGATCCATCAGTAAAATGCACCACACACACCTGCAATGTAGGAGATGGCGGAGGTCTCGAAACCAGCACGGCAAGCGTCACAGTACACGCGTCCTTGTACCTCGTAGGGGTTCTTGTTAGGGCGAGCGGCGCTGACGAGAGCGGGGAGGATGCAGAGAGCGATGAAGAGCAATGCCCTAGCCATTGTTGTAGAAGCTAGAACCAGAAGATCAGCTGAGCCTGAGAAGTAATTATCAAGATAACAAACAGAAGAAAGAGGAAAAGCACAAAAATAAAAATGGAATAGAGAAACAAATTGGAGCGCCGCGTATTAGGATGCATGTTTGTTTAGAAACGTGTCGCATGAAGGAGAATCGTTTTCGAATTACTTGATGATGTGGCGCATTTTTATTGGATAGATTAGGAGTTGTTGGAGAAGAGAGTGAGAATGGGTGTAGGAAATGTGGGAGAAGTGCAGCTGGTGCTGTCGGTGCCCACATGGAAGAGAGAGAGAAAATTAATGAAAGCGAGTGAGGTAAGAATCAGCTGTGCTGCAGCACATGCGAGTGTGACAGAATTTATGTCGACTATCACTGTTGGGTAATTAACATGCGCCACGTGTAGTTATTTAATTAGATAATATTTTAGTAATTAATCGGAAATACTATAACATGACCATATATAGAGAGAATTAAATTGGTTTGGGCCAGGCTGGTTTTGGGCAATCTAAATTGTGCTTCGATTTTAAGGTGACTAAAAAGGCCGAAGGACTACAGAATCCCACCTTTCAGATTTTAAAAATCTAAAATCTTATTCTTTAATCAAATTTTAACTAATTTTTAAAATAAAATAACTAAAATTCTCTTTTAAAAAATAAAAATTTATAATAAAATTATAAAATAATTTTTAAATATAAAATTTTTCAAAAAATATTTAAAAAAATATAAAAATATATTAAAAAATTTAAAATTAAAAAATAAAAAGCAGTCACCGCTGTCGATCATGGAATCAGGTAGCCAAATGGCTACCTGATTCTAGGAAAAACGGTTAGATCTGATTGCTTCTACTAGAAACAATGGCTGAAAATGGTTGGTGGGACCAAGGATGGCCATTTTCGATTGCTTTTTCTGGCGAAGGTGATCAAATGTGACTGCCTTTGTCAAGGCCGCCTCCACCAAATGGGGAGGCTAGATCCTATAAAACCAGATGGTTGGAAACAGTCACCTAATTTTATTATCGGCGGCCACTATCCCCGACATCTGTGACCATAGCTGCTTTAATTTTTCAAAATTTTTAAAATTTTTAATATATTTTTAAATTTTTTTAAATTTTATATTTATATAAAATTTATTTTATTATTTTATAAAATTTTAATATTAAAATAACAAAAATACCCCTGAATTGTTATTGTTTACCGTTAGATTTAAAATTAAATTTGATCTAAAGGTGAGATTTTGAGTTTTTAAAACTTAGAGGGTAAAATTTTGTCTCTGCCTCAAACTATGGGTGGGAGTAAGTCCTTTGGCCGACTAAAAAGCATCAAATGTCTCAATTGTCCCAAATCGATATTATAATGAAATAGATAAAGATAAAAAATAGAGTGAATTATA
Organism: Anacardium occidentale; assembly: GCA_026122585.1. Classification (NCBI taxonomy): domain Eukaryota; kingdom Viridiplantae; phylum Streptophyta; class Magnoliopsida; order Sapindales; family Anacardiaceae; genus Anacardium; species Anacardium occidentale. The sequence continues at coordinate 512,198 of JAJEJH010000004.1, forward strand.
CAAATAGAAAATATAAAAACTCGTACTTGGTTTTATGGGTACGATTAGACTTTCAAATTACCTACGTAATTGAAGGTTTTTTACTTTTAAAACTTAATACTATCTAAGGTTTTTCTAAGTAACAAAGTCTTATTTATCATTTTTCTAATATCCAAATCATTATCTATGAAACATTTTTTATTCAATTATTCAATATTTTTAATAAAATAACTAAAATACTTTTAATAAAAAATAATAATAAAAGTCTAAATAATATTAAATTACTAAAATAATAATTAATAAATTAAAATTTAATAAATTAAAAAATTAAAAAACAATTATTGCAGTTGAAAATGGAACCACATAGCTAGAAAAGGCCATTTGGCTTATGGGACGCCCAATGAGGCAACTAGATCTGATCATCTTATACAAAATAGAGTGATTAGATTTGGTTGTTCAACCACTTGGTTTCTGTTTCTGGCAATGATAGTAGCTACTGAAATTAGATTCAAACTGAATATATTCAAATTCGTTTTTGAATTTAATTCAACTAAAATGAATTATTTGAATTTGAACCCAAACATGAATATGAACACGAATTTAAACTATGATTTTGAAAATTTATAAATTGAATTCGAACACGAACTAAACAAACCGAATGCAAACACGAATCCAAACTTAAATTCAAAAAATTTTAATTATATTTTATTATTTATTTATATTAATTATAATTTTAAATAAAATATAAATATGAACTATATGAAATATAAATACGAACAAAATACAAACCTAATTTTCAAATATGAATTTTACTATAAAAAAATTTAATGAATACGAATTCGAATATGATTCGAATTATAATGAATGAACGTGAACACAAACATATATATATATATTTACATTTGGTTTGACTCGAATTTAGCCCTAGTGGCTACTAATTATTTAATATTTTTTAAATTTTATTTTATTCATTGTTATTTTAATATTTTTAAAATTTATTTTATTAATAATTAATTTAATATTTTTATTGTTATTTTAAAATAATTTTATTAATTTTAAATTTTTTTTATTAAAAAGACAAATATACCTCTTTAAAAATTAATATTTAATTTTTGATGATTAAATTTAATCATTTATTTTAGTTATAATTGGGTATTTAAATTTTAAAAAATTAATGATTAAAACTTTGTCCTTTGAAAAATTCTTGGGTGGGATTATATCCTTTGCCCTTTCAAGGTTTTGGTACATGGAAATGGAATCTTTACGAGAATGAAATAAAAAATGAACGAGGAAGAAAAGGAAAGCCTGAAAGAATCAATGGAGGGGAATATAGATGCTATAGAAATTGTGTATTTTTGTGGACACCAAGCCAACCTTTTACCAACAAATTAGACTCAAAGAAACAAACTTTTAATAAGTGGAATCCATAACCCTAGAAAAGTAACATCCTCGCCCTGGTGTAGCCTTTATACTTATGCAGCTATCATAAATTTTTGTCCATGTGTTAATGGGAGACATCCATTATTACCAAATAAATGAATTAGATCTTTTCCATGAACAGCCAGCCAGCCAGCAAGCAGAAGACAACATTTCGTATAGATTTTTTCAACGTTCATACTCAGCTAATACATTGGAGATATATTTATCTGTGAATTGTGATAGTGGATCCCTTGTTGAGTTGCCTCCAGTCAATACTGCAGAAGAAAACATGTGCAAGGTCCCCAAGCTCTGGATGGAACCGTTAATCAAATAGCCCAAGATCAGGACCCTTTCTAAATCGCTTGATATTTATAAGCCAGTGGGGACACAGAAAAAGAAAGAACAGTTCTTTACATTCCATAAAAAAGATGAGACAATAATTTTAGAAATAAGAGGGTGCATGTAAAGATGGACTTCATCTTCATTTCCAAATTCACTGGAAACATCTTCATTGCATTTACACAAAAGGTAGTGCAAGAAATTAAATACTTACAACCATGAAGATTCACAGAGATGGAGGCTGAGCCTGGTCGCAGCCCTACCCAGTGACTATCTTCAGGTGACCTGGTGAGCAGCTTCCACCACAAAATGAGGCTTGACCAAAATAAAATAAGCCCATCACATGCTAGTAAAGTACAAAAAGCAAAAATAATTTTAATTGGATGATCGCCTTCCACTCCTTCCTAAATTATATGTTGCACCAAAAATATGTTACTCTTTATGATTCTCCTTTCTGTCTCAGTCTTAGCTCATCATCCACTGAAAGTGGGAAAACTTTAAGAAAGTGAAAGACTTGTATATTAATATCGTTAAAAATTATATCATATCTAAATAAAAGTAGTGGACACCCAAGATATGTGTTGTGCTTTACAAGCCAGCCTTGCAATCAAAATCTTATGGAGTAAATGTTTTCGAATGTTAACTCCTCAAATGTGCCCAGATTGAGGTGCTGCACTTTGCTTTTAAAGCTAGAAACTCATCTCTGTTAGCTCTCTCATAAAGTTAATAGGCTATGAGAATGTGACTTTTACTGTGCCTGTAGCATCTTCTGCATTTCCGGAACCCTGAGACTCTGAATTGAGCGTGTGAGAACGTTATAATTTTTGTTACAGTGATTTACATTTTCTCATCCAAGGATCGACCCACTAAATGCATATATAACTCCTTTTCACCCAATATACACATACACACACAGGCGCCACTGCACACACACACAATTTGAGTTTGTCATGTCAATGAAATTTTGATTTAAGCTCAACTTGAGTTTGATTTAAAAAATTATATTTTAATCCTTAAAATTTGCATAATTACATTTAAACTCCTATAATCCATAAATTTATCAATTATTCCCTATATGCAAAACTAAATAATGAGATTATAGGATTGCAAGTGAAATACTAATAAACTTTCAAAAGTTTATTAGTATTTTTCTTGAGTCAAGCTTTGAATTTGTGAGCTTAATGAATCAATCAACTTTAAACTCAAATTCGACTCCAGAGTCATATTTAATAAGCTCAAACTTGAGATGATCGAAACTGAAAGTTACTCGTAAGCAAACTTATCTCCTTTGCAGCTGTAAGTGTAATGTAAATGAATTAGTGTGATCAACATTTTCCCACCTAAGATTTGGCTTTAAAACATTTCTTTCACCCAGTAAATGCATAAAATCACATTTTCTCATTATAAATCTAACACCATTAATAGAAAATATGAGTTGATATTAGAGATGACAATTCAACTAGCAAAATTGGATTTTCGACCAACTTTTTCCTGAACGGGAGGGGGATTCCCTGATAGAAGTAGGGATGGAGATGAGAATAGAGATGATTAAAATTTTCAAGGCCAAGGATGAGGCAGGAACAGAGATAGATATATGCCTGACTCGTCTTCTCTCTTTTTTCTCTCTTCTACATACCCCTAAACCTTTAAATATTGAATTACTTTAATATTTTTGAATTATTATAAATGTAACCTCATACTTAATAAATATTTTTGATTATTTTTCTAATTAGTATGAAGAGAAAAAAATAAGTAGAATTTTCCCTATTGGGAGGAGAAGGAGTCTTTGTATTGAGGATAGGGCAAGGATGGAAATAAGTACTAAGGATAGATATATCCTAGACTTGTTCTTTTTCCTTTTTCCCTCTTTTACTTATCCTTTACACTCTTAGATATTGAATTGCCTTAATATTTTTGAATTATTACAAATATACCCTCAAACTTAATAAATATTCTATTATTTTTCTAATAAGTATGAAGATGGGAAAATGAGTGAATTTTTCCTTATTGGGAGGAGAAGGAGTCCCTGTATTGAGGATAAGGCAATGATACAAAAAAGTATCCTCTACATGGATGAGGACAGGGATGGGGACAAAAATAAGGATTCTCTGTTATACCTGTACAACAGGTGAGACGGGATAGAGTTCCCTACAAGGATGAGAACAACGATATAAATTAAGGTATTCGATGCATCTCGTTTCATTGTCATCTCTGTCTAGCACAATGTAAAAATTTAAATTGACATATTATCGTTATTAAACATTCCTCTTCCTCTCTTATCAAATTCATATCGTCAATCACGTTAGCATAGGTGGAGACCAAGACTATCAAACCTAAACACTTTATTGACCAATTTAAGCCTTTGCTAAAGTAATGCTGAAGGTAATGATGTCGATAATGTCGTGGAGTTTATGATCAAAGTGTTTGTGGTATGACATATCAACATTATTATCACTGTTATGTATGAATGTTTTTTTTTTTTTTAAATTTTCTTAAAACTTACTATTGTAAATGTTGATGACAATGGTGGTGACTTGACGGTGGTGATGGTAACATATTGATGGTGGTAGTATTGGGACAAAGGTGGTGGTTGCGATGTTGTAAAGATGAGTGATGGCGATCGTGGACATTGTCCTTACCACCACCATGGACACTATTTTGACAACCACTACCATCAAACCCTCATGATCTCTAGTACACTTACGGTGGTAATATGAGAACATGACGATGATGATTGTCAATATTGGTGGCCATGATAGCAACAACATTTACCTTGACTATGATAACATTGACATTGATAGCAATTTTAGAAAATGGAATAAGGATTAGTATTGACGAATAACTCTTTGTTCTTTGAATTCTCCTCTCTTGTTTTATCTTCTTTGTCATTCACTTCCTTTTGTTTATGTATTTCAACGACATCACTTTCATCATTTGATAATGAATTAACATCTTCTTCACACACTTTGATCAAACTCCCAGGATTTATAGGGGAATTGGATGACAAGTGGTCATGTTGGAACAAAACCAAATAAAAAAAGTAACATAACAATTAACAATATTGTTTTCGCCTATTATGCAAAACACAAAATGATAAATTTGTCTTTATATTAGCTAATTTATGCTAACCACGATAAATTTTGAATAAAAAAGTATGATTTTTGTAATCACGAGTAAAATGTGTTTTAATACAAATTTTAAATAATAAGTTTTAATTATAACACATAATTAACATAAGAATTTTTTTTTTTTTTTTTTTTTTTTTACGGAAAAGGTGTTGAAGGATGACATAAATATCATAATAACAATATAAGTATACAAATTAGATGTACAAATATGACATTAAAAATATTATAATTTATTGAAGTTTATAAATATCACATTTATATTTTTCGGAAAGAATTATTAATTTTCTTTCTAAAAAATTCCAAAAGGGAGATTCCTACTTAGTGTCATGTGATAAAATTAGGGCATGGAACTTCACAAAACTTGAGTGCTCTCAGTCGATAGGACGATGAGAGAATCCAAAGCTGCTGTATACTGCAAAGGAAAATTATTAATTTATTAACAACAACCAGTAGCAAAGCTGACATGGATTTCCTATATATAAAGCAAAAAACTTATTCAAGTGACAAATTGAAGGGCTGAGATTCAGTTTCAGTTCCAGTTTCTTGCTCCTCTTATATATTCCAATCTCCACTTCAACTTCCCTTCTCCCCCTTCTTTCCCCGCTGTATCATCCTTCTTCTTCTGGGTGACTTGTATAAACAAATAACACCACAAAATCAAGAGAAAGTAAAGATGTTGTTGGGAAAGAGACCTCGTCCTCTAATGAAGAGAACAACAAGCCTCACCGAAATCACCTTTGATATAGGTGAATCAGTACCTGTTTCAGATAATCATCAGAACAACCCCTTCAATGTTACAACGCGCCAGAAGCAGTTAAGTCACAGCGGTGGTGGTGGATATGAGAGCTTAGATCAACGGCTCTTGTCCAAGGTCTCGCCGAGATATAATAACAGGAGACAATCAGCTGATTTCACTGGCTCTGATCACTTCTTGAGAGCTTGTTGTCTCTGTAAACGTCGATTGGTGCCTGGCCGTGACATATACATGTATAGGTACTCACTCTAATTCTCTCTATCTTCAAAGACTCCTTCCTTCTTTCAGTCTGGGATTTGGGCCTTCATTTTTGTCATTTACAGTCCAGCTCTTTAAATATTTTCTTCTGAAAGTTTTGCGCTTGATTTAGATTTTGTTGCTGAGATGAATTGTGATTTCATTAGAGTTCATAAAACTTTCCTATGAAAAGCTTCACGTTAATATATCTGAATTGAGGAAGATTTATTAATATTTGTGTAGGGGAGATAGCGCTTTTTGCAGCCTAGAATGCAGGCAATATCAGATGAATCAAGATGAGAGAAAAGAAAAGTGCTCGTTTGCTTCAGCAAAGAAACAAGCTGCATCTCCCAACGGCGCTAAGAGTGGGACTGTGGCAGCTGTCTAGAACGATCAATAATCCCCCCAGACCAAAAAAAAAAAAAAAAAAGGGATTTTTAGCCGCTGATGGATCCATATCTAGGACCATCAATACGTGGGGCTGCTATGTATTAGCAAAAAAAAAACTGAATCTGTATGCAAATGGGCTAGTTTTGAAGTTGTTATTTTATGTGAATCTAAGAAGTGCTTACAAATATGAATACTTGTTTTTGTCTCCTACGTTTGGATCTGTTTTTAGATGATTTCAGACGAATTTAGATCACAGATTCACAAGTTTTCTCTCTTCTCAACTTGGTGATGGGCTGTGGTTGGTAATTTGGTATACATTTGTGGCCCAAGCATTTTTTCCCTCCCCAAAATTGATCGAACGACATTTTCTCTCAAAGTTTGAAAAGTGTATTTTTCCGCCCCTCAAATAATTTCCTGAGTGTGTATTCTTTTAGTTTTAATTATAGAGTTGGAAAAAAGTTCAAAATATCATTCAATAGTTGACAAAAGTATCCCTCTTTCTTTTCTTTCTTTCTATTTTTCCCCTCTTCCTCCATTTCTGTCCCTCCTTCCTTCTCTTCTTCTCTTGTTTGTTGGGAAATGCCTCAATAGGCATCTCCAAGGACCAATTTGGCCTCAATCAATTTATTAAAGGCTCAATCTACCTTTACTAGTGTTGATGAGGCCAAATGTAGCTTCCATTGATGTTGAGAGATTGGATTTAGCCTCATTGTTAGGCCTATTATTAGAATGCATTAATAAGACCAGATTTAACCTCTAGGTAGTCGTAGATGAGATGGCTTTTAAGCCTTTCATGGTGGATATACGACATGCAATGTCACGATGATCTCAAGTAGTTGTGAAGAGGCTCTCAAGGTCTTTATTGGCAACTAATAGGGGCAAAAGGCCTCCAAAGACATTGTCAATTGATAGACAATTATTCTTCTTTTAGGTTAAGGAATTAGACATAGATTAGATCAAAAAAGAAAAAGAAAGTGATGAGTTTGTACCAACTAGTTATGGAAACTAAAAGTGATAGGTCTATCATAGTTTGATTTGTGAATTACAAAAAAAATGTTAAAGACAATTTTAATGAGTGCATGTATGTAATTTCCACTGGATTGTATTCTAGTATGATTCTAACCAAATTGTACAATTGTGGGTGTGATTTATTTATAAGAAGATCTAACCAGCTTATCAATAACATTCATAATATTGGTTATAAACAATATGTTTACAGTCATCCAATATTGATTATGAACAATATGTTCCCTTTTTACCATTTCACATAACAATTTTTATTAACAAAGTGAATAACGGAGACACAAACTTTATGACTTTAAGAGAGAAAATTGTGGTTCCATCAAAGTTTGGGTGGAAAATAGTGAGTCTATGTTTGATTAACTGATTTGGAAGAGATTCTTGCGGTACCACCTGCTTTCTAATGGATGCACAGTAAGCCCACCACATGAAATGGAGTTGTAAAGAATTATTCGCTATCAAAATAATATTCCCCCAGAATCACTCTCTTTGTTCGTATACTTGGTGCAAATTGAGAGTAGAATATTGCAAAACAAGTTGCTTCGTTTCCCTTCTCGTGAGAAGTTTTTTTCTTTAATCACTACATTATATTCCAATTAAATATACATATTTATTGCAAAAACTAATTAAAATAACTTATTTTTATTACTTTTAAATAATATTAGCTAACACTATGAATTATGTGGATACAACTAAAAAACATATTTTTTAATTAAAAGTATTCAAATTTAAAATCTATAATAAATAATGATTAGACATAATAAATAATAATTATATGCAATAAATAGTTATTAAAATAGCAAACAACGACTTCAAAATATGCTATGCAATGCATATTTAATTACTATTTATCGTACTTATTCATTGTTCCTTAAATTAAGTAATCTAGATATGTAATTTTTGGAGACTCAAATGATAAATTAAGTTGTTTTATATCTCTATGAATTCATGAAGTTTTGCTTGCACTATATTATTTGGTCTGCGTACGAAACCAATAACATTAGAGAGTATGCAAGATTATATCCTTCTTGGGCTTTCTCTTTAGCTCAATGTTTCTTAGACCTAGGAGGTCTTCCTCCACTAGTAGGTTTTATCAAAAAACTCTAAATGACATATACTAATCACAAGACTGAAAAATCAGAATCAATGTCTCTTCTCAAAAAACCTTCACCCATAATCAATGAAAAATAAAAATATAATGGGTTAATGAAGACATTATGATGCATGAGATAAAAAAAATGTAGTTTCAACGATATTAGAAAGTTGTGTACAAGATTGAATACATGACAACAACAGAAAAGTCAAATCTCACAATCATAAGAAATTAAAAACTAATTAGTGACAATGAAAAAGTGGTGGCGACGTGAGAGGAACAATCACATTTTGGTGGATAAATATTTTATAAATTTTTGGATGGTAAAGATACATAATATTTTAGTTTATAAATAGGTTAAAAAATAGACTTTTTAAAACTTAAATGGCGCAAGATGTTGTTCCATCAAAGTTTGGGTGGGCAATGTTGATTGGAGCTTTGCAAGGTCAGAAAGTGGAAGCAAAAGGTATAATACAATAGTAAAAACACAAGATTCTTAATAGTATAAGAGTATTGGTCCCATCTTGCAAAAGGACAGTTATAAATTAAAATGAAGGAGACTCTTTTTAACAGATTCTGGCGGTGAAGTGGGAGCACCATAAATGAAAAGAAAAGTGGGCCAAACAAAACATATGACTTCACATGATTTCTCATCTGACATACTTTTCTTCCTACCGCAAATTTATGGTTATTCTCGTCTGTGATTTCACACCAACAAGTATTCATGGGTATATTTGCATCAGTTCTTATGTTCTACTTATAATTGCATATATTCCCTTATCTCTTTTCTTTTTCATTTTGACAATAAATCAATCTATAATTATTGCCTTTAATTTTTAAAAAATATTCACTGACGAGTCATTCTTGTGGGTGAGGCATCCACTGGCTGACCAACTATAAACCTGATTTCCCGCCTTCATCTTCGCTGCCACCTCAATGCCTACTCTTGTTTTGCTTCGTTGAACTTGTTAAATTGTATGTTTTTCAACTCGGTGAAGGGTCAATCTAGCTCATTAAAATGTATTAACAAGGGCTAGATACATCCTACCATAATTAATATTTACTGTTACAAAGCTTGATGCCATGTATGAGTTAGACTAATGTCCTTATTACTCCTGAACTAATGCTATAATGCCAACATTACCACCTTTTAGCATAATTTTGTTGGTGATGAAAATAACACTAACGAAAATTATATTGAATTGTAACATAATTCAGTGCAAGCATGTATTAGTATGATGAGATTATTAATGTGGTTCAACCTATAAATCAAAAACTTACATCCACAATATTGAAATTCTATGTATTTTGATGTGATGAAAAATTTAAGTTAAAATATTTGACTTGTCTATAACATAAATTGAATCATGATTAAGAGGATGAAATGTTTTATCTTGTAGGTTCGGTAAAACACACGACCATATGTATTTTGACAGTATGACTATGTGTGTTATATACAAGATGACACATGAAATCTTAAGTCATGCAAACGTTCGTGTAACAAAATGTCACGACCAAACAATTTTTGAACACGTGATTGTGTTTCATAAAATAATGACGTACTGCCAAGTTGCTCATGCAAATCCAGTTGTGTAAAAGTCAAAAGTCAACACCTAGACTCACACTCGTACGAAAGAAAACTTGTGATCATATGATACTAGTGAGAAGTATTGTGTTGCAAGATCATGTGACATTTTAAAATCTGAGGAATTGAAGATATGAAGACAAACGACCGTGTGTGTAATGCACATACACGTGCTTGGTTGGTGCGATATAGAGAAGTCGATTATTAAACTATAGTTAATTACTAGAGCACGACCATGCATCAGAAGTGCACAACCATGCATCTACCTATATTTTATTTTAATGGTTCTCAAATTAGCTGCAACAGTTGGATTTGTCCAAATCTTATATAAATATATTGATATGAAGATTGAAGTGTTAAAGAATCACGTATTAAACTTGTATTCTTTTCATTATCTAATTCTTCACACTTTCTCTCACTAAATTTGAGTTATGTGCCATTGAGAGAAACCTTAAAATTTAATTCTTGCATCAGTCTATCAAAAGGCAAATTCTTGTATTTGTAATTCAAAGGGCCTAATCTCTTAAAATTAGTGGTTAGGTTAAATTCCTTGAAACAATTGTAAAGAGCACAATCTCTTATATCAAAATTAGTGCGAATGATGAAATCCCTTGGATCAAAACTATTATATCTTATTAAAGATAGTGGAGAAAAAAGTTTAAGCGGGGTTGTTTGGAAGAGCTTATGTAGGAGGCTTGTGAAGAAAATTTGAATCACTATAAAAATTGGTTGAGCACTTTCTTTCCTCTCTTTATTTTGTTTATATGTTTCATATTTGGTTAGGATAAATTGCTTGGATGTTTGATTAATTATATACAAGATTAATTCGTTTATCATTTGCTTTGTAATTAATTTAAGTATAAACTAATTTCTTGGTAAAAAGTTTTAAGTTTGAAATTTTTTTTTGAAAATCCTATTCACCCCCTCTAAGATTATTTTAGCTATTAGTTTATTATATTCAAGGTTTATCAATTGTTATTAGAGATTGAGCTTTTGTTTTTAAAAAATCTAATGATTTTAAGAGTTCAAAGATCATTATTTAAGTGGCTAATTTTTTTAAAAGGTTTTTAATAGGCTCATTTTGTTCTAGTGTGTGAGCCTTGAAGCCAAGGGAATGAAAGAAAAAAAGATGAGAAAATTAGTATTGCAAGGCTTTGAGAGGTCATCGTTCCAAGTAAGTGTTTCTAACTCTTCTACATTTTTTATATTTGGATGATGATGGATGCGATTGCCATGTTGTAATATTTATGCTTAAATGATTATATGACTACTTGTTATAATTGAGTGATTGGATTATATTGATGCAAGTATGTTGTATGTGTTTATGTTTGTGATTGCAACATGTAGTTAATTAGGATTCAAATAAAAAAAAAAATTCAAATTTAATTGTTTTGATATCTAATGACATATGAATTCATATACTGTTGTCCCCCATGACCAAAATGTGTAAGGGTGTTAGATTGTAATGTTTTAATGTGATTTTGTATTTAAATGTTTTGAAAATGTGTTTATGTTCTCCTAAATTGCATAAATAATTTCACAAGTGTCAAATGTGTGCAAATGATGTTTGTCATGTTTTAACAAGTTTAATAAATGGTTTTAAATTGGTATTAATGTTATAAAATGATCTAAAATTGGTATTACAATTTTTTTAATAGTGATATCAAAATATATTCTGCATTTTTACTGTATTTTTTAGGTTTTGAGGTTATATACGACTGTGTATCTATGATACATGATCATGTATGCATTTTGGCCTTAGTTACGACACTATGCTTAATATCATACATGTCATGTAATCAGATATACACAACTGTGTATGTATCATACATGACCTTGCTTAAGGGTTTTTGTAGAATTTAGATTAATTTTTTTTTTTTTAACAATTAATACTTTCTACAGTGATTCCCTCGAATGGTTTTAAAGATCATATTCTATGTATGAAAATATTGTTTTCTGTCATAATCAAATTCAATAATTGGTATGTCAATGATTGATTTCAAGCTTTAAATTTACCAAGTTGTTTTTATTAAGTTCAATTATATGAATCAGGGGGAGAAATGATCGTTTGGATGCTCCTTGTTTGTGATATGAAATTGTATGAGTTAAGGGAATATTCATGTATATCTTATGTGAAATTGATTGAAAAAAAGGGGGTTTTCAATTGTTTTAGGGAGAGAAATGTTTTTTTTTTTTGGCTTGAATTGACAGAATACTTAAATGAGGGGAAGAATTTTTTTTATGCTTAAAATGATTTCTTTTAGCATACCTTTTTTATTTATAACAAAAGAAGGAGAAGTTTGGCATGTTAAAATAAGTTTGTTTGAATGAAAGTGAATTTTTATAAAATTCTTATTGTGTGCTTTATATGCATAATTTTTTTATGATAATTATTTGTTCAAATACATTTTAATATAAGTTTTTTTATCAATAAAAAATGAAGAAATTATTGAAAACTTATATGTTTTGATGTGAATAAAAACTTAAATTAAAATATTTAACTTATCCATGACATGAATTGAATCATGACCAAGAGGACAAAATGTTTTATCTTACAGGTTTGGTCAATGACTATATGTGTCTTTACAACATGACCATATGTGTTATATATAAGGTGACATATGAGATCTTAAGTCGTGCAAGCATTTGTGCAACAAAAACGTCAAGATGTATGATCGTGTAATTTTCAAGTACACGATTGTGTAATGACGAATTGCTAAGTTGTTTGTAGAAGTCCAATTGTATAGAAGTCAAAAGTTGACATCTAAACGCACGTCCATTTAAAGATCATATACAATTGTGTAGAAGAAAACTTGTAATCGTGTGATGCTTATAAGGGTATCATGCTGCAAGATGGTGCAATCTTTTAGAAATATGAGGAATTGAAGATTTGAAAGCATACGATTAAGTGTGTAATGCACATGTCTATGTTGGATTGACACGATATGGAAAAGTTAATCATTGGATTATAATTAATGATCAGAGCACAATCATGTGTTAGAAACCAATGACTTTGCGTCTACCTAGATTTTGTTCTAATGGCTCTCAAATTAGTTGCAATGGCTAATTTTCTCGAAATCTTATATAAGTAAGCTGATTTGAAGATTATAGGGTTAGTGAATCATATATTAAACTTTTGTTCTTCGTATTCTCTAATTCTCTACACTTTCTGTTACTAAATTTAAGTTGTATACCTTTGAGAGAAACCTTAGAGTTTAATTTTTGTATCAGTCTATCAAAAGACAAATTCTTGTATTTGAAATTCAAAAATCAAATGGCACAATCTAGGAAACTAGTAGTTGGGCAAAATTTTATAAAATTATTGTAAATGATATAATTCTTTATATTAAAACTAGTATAAAGAGAAAAATCTTTTAGATTAAAACTATTGTATCTTCTGAATTATTGAAGATAGTGAAGTAAAAACTTCAAACGAAATTGCTTGAAGGAGTAGATTTTGAAGAGTTGTAGAAAAACTCTGAACCACTATAAAAATTAGCTGAACACTTTCTTCTCTCTCTTTTTATTTTGTTTATATGCTTTATTTTTTTATTGGAATAAATTGCCTAGATGTTTGTTAATTATATACAAGATTAATTTGTCTATCATTTGTAATGTAATTGATTTAAATATAAACTGATTTTTAAGTAAAAAGTTTCAAGTTCAGAAAAAGTTTTCGAAAATCTTATTCATCCCTTTCTAAGATTATTCTAGCCATTAGTTTATTATATTCAAGGTTTATCATAAAATTATAGTTGAATGATAATGATAGTGCTAAACTATGGGATTTGTGAAAAAAAAAAAAAAGATTTTATCACGATAATTTTTCTAAAGTGTTGTGTGTTTTTTTAAATTTATACAAGAATGTTTCTAATGAAGTTGCATTAACATATGACAAAGAGAAACAAATAAAATCTGTGAAGAATATGTTTTATACAACAAAAATGCTAAACAATCACTCCAAAAGAGGTGATTGTCTATCTAGCAGGTGTATTTTGGTCCTACTTTCAAAGAAATGAGGCCCACATGAAAATTAGTGAATCCACTCCAAGGGATGACTGCGTAAACGCTACTCTTTATGGAATCAAAGATGAATACTGAGGAAAGTAATGTAATGGAGGCTGATGACGTTACAGAAGTGGAGTAAAAATTTGGTGTGTTTTGAGGGAGATATTTTTCTCTCAAAATTAGTCGAAGGAAATGGGTTTCTCTTCTTCATTTGGGTGCAAGTGCAATTAGACGTGGATTCGAATCAAATTGAGCTTGAAAACTCAACTTAAATTTGATTTGACTTTTAAGGGTTAAACTTAAATTCAAATTCGAGCTTATCAACCTCAGTTCATTTAAAGTAAATCGAGTTTAAGTTTAGTTTTAATTTTTATCGATTGTCTTAAGTATTCAAAACGATGTCATTTTTATATATTAATCAAAATAATATTATCTTTTGTCAAAATAATAATATTATTTTTTATTAATTTAAATGATTTTATTGACTTGTAAACTTGTTACAAGATAGAATTCGATATTATGAGCTCATGAAATTCAACTTGGAAATTGGCTCGAACTAGAAGAGATTATTTTGGATTTATTAGAGATTGTTTTGGATTCAACTTGATATGGCTGGAATGTAACCCTGATTGTGACTGTTCCACGTCCTCTCCCACTTCTCCAGATGGTAATGTTTGAAAGGCTATAATTTGCTCCAGATGTCAGATAAATCATTTTTTTCTTCATATATAAACAGCTGTAATCAGACTGTTCATTGCAAGTATTCTTTACTGTTCTGCTCCTGGGCGTTGCTCTAGTTTCTCAGGTCAATCAAATGTAGTATGTGATGTCCTAACCATGACTAAAATTGTTCACCTAAATCATATTTGAAATATAATTTTTACTTTAACATGGTTAATAAATCATAACTTATGCATGCATGTTTGAAACATATATGTGAAATCTAAACATAAATCATAAAAAATAAAAATAAAAAAGCAAGATTATTAAACTACAGTTAATTATTAGATTCATTTTGGTGAAGATGATCATTATTTAAGATACTACAGCAGGAGAAGCTGTTTGTGACCCCATCAAATTTAAAGTTTGATTGGATGAAACTTAACAGATAATAATCAGAACCAATCAATAACAACTTTCCCGTTTGAGTAGGGAATTTAACTTTTTGTAGAGAGATATCAGGAGAATTTTGAACTGATATATATGTTATCTTCTTATATAAATCTACATTTGATACTTAAATTACCTCGCCTTCTTAAATATTAACTTGCCGGCTGCATTTCACTGCTCATTTATAAACAACAATGGCGAGAATCCTCTTGGCAACATGCTTAATGTTCGTAACTACATGGGCTGCTGTGGCTACTGAATCACCGGCTCCTGCTCCATCACCAGAAAGTACGGATTGCTCCACCATCATTTATAACATGGCAAATTGTATACCATATTTGAGTAAAGGCGGCAAAGATTTGAAGCCAGACTCTTCTTGTTGCGCTGGATTTAAATCGGTGCTGAAAATAAATGCTGATTGCGTCTGTGAAGCCTTGAAGAGTAGTGCTTCTTTGGGCATTGATTTGAATATGACCAAGGCTGCGGATCTATCTTCGGCCTGTGGGATTTCTGCTCCCCCCATTAGCACATGTGACAGTGAGTTTAACATCTGATTTCTCTAGCTTTGCCGTCATCTTTTTTGCATGTTTATTATAGATGTTTATAATTTATTTTTTTATGCAGTTCCTTCCCCTCCTGGTGAAGCTCCAGGTACGATATAATTTTGCATTTATAATGTTGTTTGTATATAAGGTTTTTTCTCATTATGTTTGCTGAGTGAATTTGATAATCAAAAGATAGATTATAAGTCGACTAAGCCTTGGTTTTTAATATTTCTACTGAGTGCAGTTAAACCTCCATCACCACCAAAGAAGACTCCAACACCAGCACCTTCAGAACCCTCAGGCCAGGCTCCGGCACCAGAACCGTCAGCACATAGTGGAACATACAGCACCTGTGCTTCCTTGAAAGTTATTATTATGAGTGTGGTTGTTCCTTCATTGTTTAGGATATGGTGATTTTGATTTCTTAGTGGTTTTTTTTCTCTCGTTCTGCTCTTGTCTAGTTTTATTTCATCTTTCATCCACGTTTATATATGACACTACCGGTTTGAGTTTCTTATTTTCCGCTCAATTTTCTTCCATATCTTGAAGAAGCAAACATTTAACAGCACATACAAATGAAAAATGTTTAAAGCACCCACATAAAAATTGAAAGCGAGAAGAGGGCATGGAACTTTCGTTAACAAATTAGAGGTGGAAGAAGTAGGTGTTGGTTGGGGTTAGGTTCTGGCCAGAGAATGAGATGGAGCTAATCATTGGAAGCTGTTGAAAATATTGACTGTTGCATACGACATTAGAAAATGAAGAAGGATCCAAATCGTCTACTTAGAATATCAAGTACTTCATATATTATTATTCTTGTACCAACAATTTTGAACGAGTCTAAACTTGGTATATTATTTCAATTTATTCTCAGGAGGAGGACTAATTCCTACCCGAATGTGGAGGAACTGCTTCATATAGTATTCTCCTACCAAAAATTGCAACCCTCCTCAAAGTAAAAAACTTCAAGTTCCCACTTTCCATTAAATTTTACTGGTAAATTACATTTTATTCTCCTGGCATTTTCATCAAATTCGTTTGAGCATCTATCCATTTTCATAGCCTCGTCATCTTTGCCACAGTCTCTTGCTCGACCTCTCGTGTTTGAATGATGTTCTCTTCACGTTGATTGCCACCACCTCTCTTTATTGGAGAATAATAATAAATTAAATCAAAAATAACTGGCAACCATTAAATAATTGATTCCACGCGGCATACGGGGACACGACGAGGCTAAAAGACAATAAAATTGGCTTAGACGTGGATGGAACTCACCTAACTACCAACCATTAACCATCCCATGCAATATTCAATTCCTCAACTCTTCACATAGAACACAAATCCTTTCAAATCCGTTTCTCTTTTTTAGCATTATTAATAAATTTGTTACATCATGAAAATCCAAAATGTTAGGATTCATCTGCTTCAAGTAATCCAGATCATAGAGGGGTTGTTGAAGCAACTCTACTCGAATTGTGTTAAATTAGTTTAGAATTGAGAAATTTCGCCACAACTTAGAATTTAGAGTTTCATATCCAAAATCTGAACTGACACTAAACTATAGGATGTATCCACCCATCTCAAAGTCAACCCCCATTCCCTTAATAATTTATTATTATTATTATTATTCAGATTTGAGTTGTGGGTTCTTCAGCCATAGCTGTTGAATGTTGATATTAAAATTGGAAAAAAGAGGGTAGAGTTTTTGTAAATATCAACAAGTTGAAGTTGAAGAAGAAGAAGAAGAGGGGAGAAAGAGGTGTTTTTGTTGTGCGGTGAGGCAGATGCAGGTACAACGTGCAAGCGAACTTATTAAAGGCCGTTCAAACTTAACAGCCACACCTTCCTCTTAACTCAAACCTGCCTCCTCTGCATTTTCCTTAAAAACTATTACTTCACTTTCTTGCCATTACATTCTCTTCATCTTTGTAACATTAACGTCTTCACGGAATCTTCAAACAAAACACCTAACTACTTTCTGTCTTGTCTTAATTCCATTTCCAATTCTCTCTTTCTCTCTAATGCTTTATACCCGGAAACAGAGTTTGAACCCAATTTGATCCTAGCTTCTTGAATTTTGTTTTCACTTTTCAGGTTCATTACTTTCTCACTCTATTTGCAACTGGGTTTTTATTTTTATTTTTTGTGATCATGGTGTTTGTAGCCTGAATATGCTAAGTGTATGTGATTCTGAATTGGTTTTGAAGCTTCTTTAATTGAGGTTTTATTTGTACTTGATGTTTTATAATATACTTCTTCCCTTTTGTTGAGTTGATGGGGTTTCAAGTGTTCACACTCCTTTTTTAAAGCGAAAACTTTTTCGTTGAAATAAACGTTTATGTGATCCTGCATCTTAGCTCCATAACGATCATCATGGTCTTGATAGATACTTTTATCTTTTGTGCTTGTCATGCTATTGGTTTTTTTTTTTTGCAATTGATTTGAAGCCACGAGTAAAAGTGAGTCTCACAAAAATAAGGGAATATAGAAGAATCTCTGTAACTTTTTTGAAGTTTCTTAAATGAATTTTTTTAGCAGAAATGGTTGGATTTGATTGGTTGCAAATCGAATTGGTGCTTCATTAGCATGTCACCAGACTCAGAATATACATTGTATATACATAAGCATAAAAAATTTTTTCCACTGAAGAAATGTGTTATTATTATCACATAATTGGAGTTTAATTCTGAATCCACTTCTGCAATTCTAAAGTCATCCTTCGTAACTCGAATTTTTTTCACACAGAAGTTCACCTCTTCTGTTCAACTGACCCAGCTTTTGTTAAGTTTGATTTTGGTGTCAAAGTTCAAGTCTTATAATTCTCTACAATAAACAGTTGGAAGTAAGAGTTTGAATAATTTTATTTAAATCATTTGTATGCATGTGTCAAGAACCAAGCTAATGAGAACAACTTGATTTTATCATTATCAAAATGCTTCCAGAAGACTGATCTTACCCTTTTTGGTATTGCAGGATGTCAGAAACCCAAAAGAGATTGCTAATGGCAGTTGGACAAGCCAATGAATTAATGAATGGGGTAGTTGCAAGGAGGAACCTGGCTGCTATATCCGAAGTTGATGAATTCTGTCATACCCTTGGAGGGAAGAATCCAATTCATAGTATTTTAATTGCGAACAATGGAATGGCAGCTGTCAAGTTTATGCGTAGTATTAGGACATGGGCTTATGAAACTTTTGGCAAAGAGAAAGCAATCCTATTGGTTGCCATGGCTACTCCTGAGGATATGAAAATCAATGCAGAGCATATAAGAATCGCTGATCAGTTTGTTGAAGTTCCTGGTGGGACAAACAACAATAACTATGCTAATGTGCAGCTCATTGTAGAGGTGAGTTTATTAGAATCCATAAATATATGCACTTTAAATTTTGTTCTTGAAGAAGAAAAATCAACTTGTTTAAAAAAGACAATTCGAGCAAGAAATTTCATTAGGTTACATTGCTGATTGCATGCTTTCTATATAAGTAAAATTTAGTGATTTAAAGGTTATGATTTGCTGAGCTAAAAATTTTGTACAAAAGAAATGAACTGCTTTTTCAGCTATCTGATACTGAAGATCAATTGATTATTCTATTCTTTGGAGACTTGATTTTACAACTTTCATTGTTGATATTTCTGGTAGCATAGATGGCCGAGATTACACATGTTGATGCTGTTTGGCCTGGTTGGGGCCATGCCTCGGAGAACCCTGAGTTACCAGATGCCCTGAATACAAAGGGAATTGTATTTCTTGGGCCCCCATCTACTTCCATGGCAGCATTGGGAGATAAGATAGGATCATCATTAATTGCTCAGGCAGCAGATGTCCCCACACTTCCATGGAGTGGTTCCCATGTAATTAGTTTGGTTTCTTTATAGTTTTTTAGATTGTATTTTTAATTCCTTTTTTTATTTTTGCAGCTTGTCTGACATCTAATATTCCATTGTTTTCTTCCAGGTGAAAATTGCTCCAAATAGTTGCTTGGTGACTATTCCAGACGAAATATATAGGCAAGCGTGTGTTCATACAACCGAGGAGGCTATTGCAAGTTGTCAAGTTGTGGGTTATCCTGCAATGATCAAGGCATCTTGGGGTGGTGGTGGTAAAGGAATAAGAAAGGTTTGTTCCATACATGAGAAAATTGCATATCGAAGTGGATGTGTCACCGAGTCAATGTGTCACAGAGTAGTGGATGGTCGGAAACCAGCTTTTTTTTTTTTTTTTTTATGTTGACAATAATGTGTATGAGTAGTTGGTGAAAATGTTGGACTGTCAAAATTGTCTGTACAGGTTGACAGCTTCGGTTTGGGTTGGATCCTCAAAATGCTTAGTTTGATGATTTGAACTAATTCATGGTGCCATTTGAACTTTATAGGTTCATAGTGATGATGAAGTTAGAGCACTGTTTAAACAAGTTCAAGGTGAAGTTCCTGGCTCGCCCATTTTTATAATGAAGGTTGCTTCCCAGGTAAGATAATATGCCGTTCTTTGTTCTGAAAGTGCTTACTCTGAACTGCTTGACTTAAGTTTTTACTCTGACAACCTATTTGGTTTTTCTCTAATTAGAGCCGACATTTAGAAGTCCAGTTACTCTGTGATCAGTATGGAAATGTTGCAGCTTTGCATAGCCGTGATTGTAGTGTTCAGAGGCGCCACCAGAAGGTAAATACGTCTGTTAGATGCAATCAATAAATTTATTTTTGTCTGTAACTAGTGCTTATACTTTAGTATTTACTTCTGCACTATAGAGGATTAACATTGCTAGTGTATCTCTCTATCTATGTGGAATAATTTTCCCTTTCTGTTGTTGAAGATTATTCATGCATTCTGTTATGTAGATAATTGAGGAGGGCCCAATTACAGTGGCTCCGTTAGAGACTGTACAGAAGTTGGAGCAGGCAGCTAGAAGGTTGGCTAAACATGTAAACTATGTTGGAGCAGCCACTGTTGAATATCTGTACAGTATGGAGACGGGCGAGTACTATTTCTTAGAGCTAAATCCTCGGTTACAGGTTTGTACCATTGTTCTATCTGGATTCTTTTCATGCCTTACTCTTACTTGATACTCAGTTTCTGAGGTTATAGGTTTTTGTATGATCTCTTTGAATTAGATTTTTATAAAAGAGTATTGCTTGCTTGATGTCAGTCCAGATTATAAGAAGTTGTGTGCTGACTAGATCACTTAGGATTACTTCAATCTGTTGCAGAAAAATTCAGCTGCCTCGTCATTTAAAAATATCACTTGGCAGTTGTGCTAATGTCTTAGAGCATGGATAAACTGCATTGGTCATGAGTTGTCACCTGGTTATACTTTGATGTGACTTTTATTGCTTGATTGTAGTGTCCTACTTGATATGTTCTTTAATCTTTCTAAAAAGTTTTAGTTTACTCTAATATAGGTGGAGCATCCTGTCACTGAGTGGATCGCTGAAATAAATCTTCCAGCAGCGCAAGTTTCAGTTGGGATGGGTATTCCTCTCTGGCAAATTCCTGGTATTTTTTCACCTGACCTCTGTACCTTTTCAACCTGACCTCTGTACCTTTTCAATGCTTTTCATTAATTTTAATCATTATTAATTGTTGTAATAATTAATACGTCTAATTTTATTCATTTTCAATGTATATGTCTTCATTTTGGTGTTACATGTTTTAATTAATTAGAAATAAGGCGATTTTATGGAATGGAACATGGTGGAGGGTATGATGCTTGGAGGAAAACTTTGGTTTTTGCCACACCTTTTGATTTTGACAAGGCTGAGTCTACAAAGCCAAAAGGGCACTGTGTAGCTGTTCGTGTGACAAGTGAGGATCCTGATGATGGTTTCAAGCCTACTAGTGGTAAAATACAGGTTAGACCCTGAAGGTTCTGGAAGGATTCTTGCTTGAAGCATCTGAGATTCCTGATTATGATGAACCTTAATGTGTTTCACAAACTTTGTGTAGGAGCTCAGTTTTAAAAGCAAGCCAAATGTTTGGGCTTATTTCTCTGTTAAGGTAAATGTTAGTTAATTTTTATAAATTTATTTTTAAATATTTAATCTTAATAGTGATTGAAATTGTGATTTGTAGTCTGGAGGAGGGATTCATGAATACTCAGATTCTCAATTTGGTAAGTTTTAGCCGGTAGCTTGGAGGTTAAATTTGATCAAAAAAACTAAAATAAATACATTTGATGCGATTAGAATTGGTACTTTGTTGCAGTTTCAATTTTCTGTATAAAATTGTTTCCCACTATTTTTTTACTTTTTGGACTCCTAAACTGTACTAAAGTGGTTCAAGTTCTTTGAAAGTCTCAATTTTGAGTAAATTTTGTTTTGTAGCAATGTCTATTCTCTAAATGGAGCTTACTGCTATATGCTTTGCATTAGTTTTGACGCAAAAATAAAATGTTGCATCTTACCTCAGGCCACGTATTTGCATTTGGAGAATCTAGAGCTCTAGCTATTGCAAATATGGTTCTTGGGCTGAAAGAAATTCAAATTCGTGGAGAAATTCGTACCAACGTTGATTACACAATTGATCTTTTAGATGTAAACTTTCTTGCTAACTGGCATTATTTATCCATTTTATAATCATTATTTAACCTTGAAAATTATATGGACCCACAAAGGCAATCTAACTCAAGTTAGAAGTGTTAAACAGGATTCAGATTACAGAGAAAATAAAATCCATACGGGTTGGCTGGATAGCAGAATTGCTATGCGAGTTAGAGCAGAAAGGCCTCCGTGGTATCTGTCTGTTGCTGGTGGTGCTCTGTATGTAAGTGTCTGCACAATAAGTATATACTGGTGTGCATATGTTTGTGTAGGCGTGTGCTTGTATTCAGCATCATTTGTACTTGGTTTTTCAGAAAGCATCAGCAAGCAGTGCTGCTGTGGTTTCAGATTACGTTGGTTATCTTGAAAAGGGACAATTACCTCCCAAGGTACTTCAGTTTCCTATTTACATGCCCTTGTAAACTAAATTTTATCATAATAAAATATATTGATTCCAAATGCAGCACATATCACTTGTCAACTCTCAAGTCTCTTTGAACATTGACGGAAGCAAATATACGGTATGTGTTCTAATGGTGCAAGATCTTATTTTGCATTTTCAAATTGCTTGACTATAGCAGTTATGGACTGACTAACGTGTTCTGTTAGCGTTTTGGAAAACTGTTGCTAGATTGACATGATCAGAGGGGGGCCTGGGAGCTATAGATTGAGAATGAATGAGTCAGAAATTGAAGTGGAGATTCATACATTACGTGATGGGGGTTTACTTATGCAGGTAAGATTTTATTTTATTTGTAACATTTGTTTAATGCTTTGTAGATTACGTAATTCTCATAGATTTTACTCATTTATGTTTGTTTTTAGATTCTGGTAAGGCTACTAAGTTATGTTAACAACTTTACTGATCTAACCAAATTATAATGAGTTTCATAATCAGAGTTATGAAAAAATCTTAAACAAACATTATCAGTGTGGGTCCTTAAGTTTGGGACTTAGCATGCTCATCGTGAGTTCTTCTGAACCAGCACTTAATGCACAACATGTCCTAGAAACATATTGGTGTTAGTAATCTGTAACAAATGGATCTGTATTAATTGGTTTTCTAGCATTACCATACATCTGGATTATATTCCCACAATTAATGAGTCTATGCAGTAATTCAGGAATTCTAACCATTCATTCATTTAGTTGGTTTCACATGGGACCTTCATCTGTTGATTGTTCAGATGCATCAATTATATAGCATACATTCGGAGTTCAGGTTTCTCTAAGCCACTTATGTATGTGACCCAAAATATTGCACGTAAACACTATTTATGGTTCTTCTTGTGTGGGTAATTTACCATACAATATATTTTGAGGGTTTAGCTGAGTGGTTAGGTTTTTGGCGTGATACCTAAGATCTAGGTTATTAAATTGAAATTGAAGAAAGACAACTTGTTATGATCTTGTCATCTTGAAAACTGAGATTGAGAAATAAAGTTCATTTGTCAAGGATTTTAGGCAGATGCTATTTCATCTAATTAAGAATCGATTTCTGTTGCTAGTACTAGAGAGAATTCTACAATCATGGGGGTCAGAAATTGAAAGTTGCATATTATGTACGTCTGAAATTTCACAAAAGTAATTATCTGCTTCAATTTGTTACAGTTGGGTGGAAATAGTCATGTTATATACGCAGAGGAAGAAGCAGCAGGAACTCGTCTTCTCATTGATGGAAGGACTTGCTTCAGGTTCCACACATTCTTTTCTTTCTCATATTTCTTTGTTTTTTGAGCTTAACTGCAGTAAAATTTTTTCTTTGTCTTTGTCCTATTCAGAATGATCATGATCCATCAAAGTTAGTGGCCGAGACACCATGCAAGCTGCTGAGATATTTGGTTTCAGATGTAAGTCACGTTGATGCTGACACACCTTATGCTGAGGTTGAGGTCATGAAGATGTGTATGCCTCTTCTTTCACCTGCTTCTGGACTTATTCGATTTAAAATGGCTGAAGGTCAAGCAATGCAGGTAGATTATTTTCCAAGTAAGAAGTTTAAATTTGCTGTAGTGATGAAAATTAAAATGTCACTTCTCTTGTAGGCTGGTGAGCTTATAGCAAGCCTTGATCTTGATGATCCTTCAGCTGTAAGAAAAGCTGAACCATTCCATGGAAGCTTTCCAGTCCTGGGGCCTCCGACTGCAATTTCTGGTAAAGTTCATCAGAAATGTGCTGCAAGTTTAAATGCAGCTCACATGATCCTTGCTGGTTATGAGCATAATGTTGATGAAGTAAGAATCTCTTGCCTGTCTTTATTTTAATTTAAAAATTAAATAATTGTTAATCTGTAATTTATTCTTGTCTTTGTCTCATTGGGTTTTTCCGCATAGAACTATAGGCTGATAAGATTACCATTGCTTTTTTATTTTAAGCTTTATTTTTCTCATAAACATATATGCCATCTTTTTAAGGTTGTGCAAAGCTTGCTGAATTGTCTTGACAGTCCTGAACTCCCTTTCCTTCAATGGCAAGAATGCTTGGCTATTTTATCTACCCGCCTTCCCAAAGAACTAAAAACTGAGGTTAAATGTTGAACTTTAAGGCTGTGCTCTGGATTTTTGTTCAAGTAGTGGCTTTAGGCCGCAATCCTTATCTGATTTCCTTGATTCATATTTATCAGTTGGACTCAAAATATAAGGGGTTTGAGGGGATTTCCAGTTGCCAGAATGTTGACTTTCCTGCCAAACTATTACGAGGTGTTCTTGAGGTGAGTTATTTTAATTCATCTTTTTGGAATTGTTTGTTCTTGGAGTTTTTGTATACTTAGGGCTTGCGCATGGTTGCTGCAGGCACATCTGTTGTCCTGTCCTGAAAAGGAAAGAGGAGCACAGGAAAGGCTTGTTGAGCCTTTAATGAGTCTTGTGAAGTCTTACGAGGGTGGAAGAGAGAGTCATGCCCATATAATTGTTCAGTCACTTTTTGAAGAGTATCTGTCTGTTGAAGAATTATTTAATGACAACGTTCAGGTAATTTTGTCCCTATGAATCTCAATTGATTATGCAAAATCTTAACATGAAAATATAGATGTGTTCTGATTATTTGGGATTGCCAGAAGCACTATATTGGGATCCTGGAAATTATAGTTGTTGTTAAAGAATAGTCAAATGTTTGTATGTCCAATTCTAACTTACGTGTCAGTCATCTTCTGTTAGGACCATATAATTGTGAAAGTTGTTCCGTTTAGATATGCCTGATTCCATCTAATCTCCACTCAACAGTTTGTGTGAAGAAGTGATAGAACACCTAGTTTGGCAGGTTCATTTATCTCGTCTCGTAGGCTTTGCAAGTACTAACCTTATCTTCCCTCAATAGTTCTGTGTGAAAGAAGTTAGAAAACACCTATTTTAGTGGCTCTCCACTGTCTATGTCTCTTAGGCTTTGCAGAGACATTCTTGGCTTGTCGTTATGTTTTTACGATCAAAATCTTGTTTTCATGATCAAAATTTGACAGATTGTTCTCTTATGCTCAAACTTGGTAAAATTTAATATTATTCAGTTGATTGGTCAATTAATTCAAACATGGTCTGTGGCCTCTGACAGTTGGATCTCAAAGAAGCCATTTAAAACAATGTTTGGTCCATGATTTCTCAAATTTGAATTTTATTATCATTTTGTGAAAGAAGTCCTCCTTATGATGTTATTGCTTCTCTAGGCTGATGTAATTGAACGTCTTCGGCTTCAATACACGAAAGATCTTTTGAAGGTTGTGGACATTGTGCTTTCTCATCAGGTATAAACTTTATATACACATTGACTGACCTCTTCTTTTAACTTTTGCTTTCTTTAAAAAAAAATTTTGCACCAAAATTATTTGCATTTGTTCAATTGCAGGGTATCAGGAGTAAAAATAAGCTGGTACTACGACTGATGGAACAATTGGTGTACCCTAACCCTGCTGCATACAGGGAAAAACTTATGCGATTCTCTTCACTTAACCACACAAATTATTCTGAGGTTGACTGTTAAACTAAGTTATTTGATTGAAGTTAAATATTAGATTTTTCTAAAACTTGGTCTACTTTTCATCAATTTTTTCCTGTAAACAATGAGAAGCTGCCATGGAGAGGTTTTTGGTGTAATCTTAGAAGTTTATTTCACGTCATTTTACGGTGATTATTTTCCTAACTGGATGTCACTTTAAACATATTTCTGTTTGGATATCATGAATTGATGCAGTTGGCTCTAAAGGCAAGTCAATTACTGGAGCAAACCAAAATAAGTGAACTTCGGTCCAGCATTGCTAGAAGCCTATCTGAATTAGAGATGTTCACTGAGAATGGTGAAAGTATCGATACTCCCAAGAGGAAAAGTGCCATTAATGAAAGAATGGAGGATCTTGTGAGTGCTCCTTTAGCAGTTGAAGATGCACTCGTAGGTCTTTTTGATCACAGTGATCATACCCTCCAAAGGCGGGTGGTGGAGACTTATGTTCGTAGACTATATCAGGTATTCCTTCTTAAACTACATTACTGTCTGCTGATTCAACATTTGGAGTTCCAGTCGCTCTTTAACCTTTTCTTTCTCCCATCAGCCATATCTGGTAAAGGGGAGTGTCAGGATGCAGTGGCACAGAGGTGGTCTTATTGCATCATGGGAGTTTGTGGAGGAGCATATTGAGAGAAAGAAGGAATCTGAAGATCAAATGTCTAATAAACTGTTGGTTGAGAAACACAGTGAGAGGAAATGGGGAGCCATGTTTATTATAAAATCTCTTCAACTTTTTCCTCCAATCATTAGTGGTGCATTAAGAGAAACTTCTCATAACATTCACCAGTCAATTTCAAATGGATCTGCTGAACCAGCTAGCTATGATAATATGATGCATATTGCTTTAGTGGGCATCAACAATCAGATGAGTTTACTTCAGGATAGGTACTGGGTGTTTTTGCTTTTTCTCTTGCTGTGAAATCCATGTTTATGAATTATTGCACTTTCCTGTGAATCTTAGGTGACATTTTGGAAAAAATCTGAAGCATATGTTTAATTTATATGTAGAATTATCCAATAATTAGTTATCTGACTAAGTTTTGTCTGCCACAGTTTGGTTTTGTTTGTAATCCTAACTATAAAGGCCTTTGTTAAAAAACAACAGATTGTCCTGATAGTTTGGTTGGGATAAGTTTTCATTTTTTGCAAAATTTGTGTCATGGTAACTAGTCCTCTAAATGTCAAATTTAGAGAAATGAATCTTTTTGAATGATATCCCTTTTGTACAAGCTTTTTTCTGTGGTTCTTTGCAGTGGTGATGAGGATCAGGCTGAAGAGAGAATAAACAAACTAGCAAAAATAATCAAAGGGGAGGAAGTTGGCTCCAATCTACGCACTGCAGGCGTT
Source organism: Anacardium occidentale (assembly GCA_026122585.1). Classification (NCBI taxonomy): domain Eukaryota; kingdom Viridiplantae; phylum Streptophyta; class Magnoliopsida; order Sapindales; family Anacardiaceae; genus Anacardium; species Anacardium occidentale. The sequence continues at coordinate 539,676 of JAJEJH010000004.1, forward strand.
GGGGTGATTAGCTGTGTCATTCAAAGAGATGAAGGGCGGGCTCCTATGAGGCACTCCTTTCACTGGTCATCAGAAAAACGTTATTATGAAGAAGAGCCTCTGCTGCGTCATCTGGAGCCTCCTCTATCGATCTACGTTGAATTGGTTTGTCATTCACCTCTAGTCCTCCCATTCAGTTCCACCAAACCAAAAAAAAAAAAAATATTGCTACATCTTTAACCTGAAATTTCACTACATTTGTTTTGATTCAGGACAAGCTTAAAGGTTATGCTAATGTACAATACAATCTATCCCGTGACCGTCAATGGCATTTATACACTGTTGTAGACAAGCCACTACCCATCCGGAGGATGTTCCTCAGGGCACTTATCAGGCAAAGTACAAATGAAGGATTCACATCTTATCCAGGACTGAATGAAGAAACAAATGGTGCTCAATGGAATATGTCATTCACTGCAAGGAGTATTTTGAGGTCCTTAATCACTTCAATGGAGGAGCTAGAGCTTAATGTGCACAATGCCTCGTTCAGACCCAACCATGCCCATATGTACCTTTGTATCTTACACAAACAACAAATCAACGATCTTGTGCCTTACCCCAAGTATGTATTTTAATTACTCATCAATTCTTTTCTTGTGGATGGGTGGTTAATTCCTTGTGATCTTATGTTAGTGCTGTTGTGTCTAGGAGAGTTAATGTAGATGTTGGGCAAGAGGAAACTGCGGTTAAGGTGATCTTAGAAGAACTGGCACGTGAAATTCATTCAAATGTTGGTGTAAGAATGCATCGGTTAGGTGTCTGTGAGTGGGAAGTGAGGCTTTGGATGGCATCTTCTGGGCAAGCAAATGGTGCTTGGAGGGTGATGGTAACAAATGTGATTGGTCACACCTGCACTATACATGTAAGTGTATTTATTTTCTTCAGCTGCTTATAAAATGGTCTTCCACCTAGAAACACCTAAGCAATTTGCAGTTCGGAATTGAGGAGGGAAGACAATTTCCTTACATCAGTTTGCATATTTCAGTAATATAATGAATGAGTACAACCCATAGATCTTGTCTTGAATGATTCAAATATATATATTGACTTGGTAGGCTGGGTCTGTGACCTTTTGCCAAAATTGATTCTGTAAGAATACAAGTTTCTGGAAGCATATCTTTTAGCTAAACATATGTTGCTGATCCACTCCTGAATTATTTTTCTGTCATAACGAATTTGTTTGCGTCCTATGCAGAAAAGACCTGTGAAATAAAACAATATATACGACATAAAAATTCATTATAATGTGCATTATAAAATTGATTTATAAAGTATGAAATGCCTTATTACAGTTTCTTGAATGACTTGTGAATTCAGGTTATAATATTTTTTTGTTGGCAAGCTTCTATATTACTTTATGCTCTTACGAGTTTGCTGTTAATCCTTCTATATTATTGGTTAACATCACATCCAGATATATCGAGAACTTGAAGAAACCTGTAAACACAGAGTAGTCTACCATTCAATCTCTGCACGAGGCCCTCTGCATGGTGTAGAAGTCAATGCTCAGTATAAATCTTTGGGAATTTTAGACCAAAAGCGTCTTGTGGCCAGGAAAAGCAACACTACTTATTGCTACGATTTTCCTCTAGTGAGCACTCTATCATATACTTAAATGTAATATTGGTGAACTTTGTTGTTTAGTTTTGAAAGAGCGACAGATCAAATCGTATTAACGGGTAAAATACTGCTTGCAGGCATTTGAGACAGCCCTGGAGCAGTCATGGGCATTTCAGTTCCCAAATCTGAATAAACCCAAGGTTCTTCTCAGAGCCACAGAACTCAAATTTGCTGATGACAAAGGTACCTGGGGTACTCCTCTTGTTTCTGTTGAGCGTCCAGCTGGACTTAATGATGTTGGCATGGTAGCCTGGCGCATGGAAATGTCTACTCCTGAGTTCCCATCTGGAAGGACAATTTTGATTGTAGCAAATGATGTTACATTCAAGGCTGGATCTTTTGGCCCAAGAGAGGATGCATTCTTCTTAGCAGTAACTGATCTTGCTTGTGAAAACAAACTTCCTTTAATCTATTTGGCAGCCAATTCTGGTGCCCGTCTTGGAGTGGCTGAGGAAATCAAAGCCTGCTTTAAAATTGGCTGGTCAGATGACTCAAACCCTGAGCGTGGTTTTCAGTATTTATATTTGACACCTGAGGATTATGCTGGGAATAGATCGTTTGTTATAGCACATGAAAAAAAGTTGGCAAGTGGCGAAACCAGGTGGATTGTGGATAGCATTGTTGGGAAAGAGGATGGACTTGGTGTTGAGAACCTAAGTGGCAGTGGGGCTATTGCGGGTGCTTATTCCAAGGCATACAAGGAAACCTTCACCTTGACATATGTGACTGGCAGAACTGTTGGAATAGGTGCTTATCTTGCTCGGCTTGGGATGCGGTGCATACAGAGACTTGATCAGCCCATAATTCTTACTGGTTTCTCAGCACTGAACAAACTTCTCGGCCGGGAGGTGTACAGTTCCCACATGCAACTTGGGGGACCTAAAATTATGGCAACTAACGGGGTTGTTCATCTAACTGTTTCAGATGATTTTGAAGGTGTTTCAGCTATTTTAAAGTGGCTGAGCTACGTTCCTCCCCATATTGGTGGGTTACTTCCCATTACAAGTCCTTTGGATCCTTCAGACAGGATTGTTGAGTACTTTCCAGAAAACTCCTGTGATCCTCGTGCTGCTATCTGTGGGACTTTGGACTGTAATGGTAAGTGGATGGGTGGTATTTTTGACAAGGATAGCTTTGTTGAAACACTGGAAGGTTGGGCAAGGACTGTTGTTACAGGAAGGGCAAGGCTTGGAGGAATTCCTGTAGGAATAGTCGCTGTTGAGACACAGACAGTCATGCAAGTAATACCTGCTGATCCTGGTCAGCTTGATTCTCATGAAAGGGTGGTCCCTCAAGCTGGGCAAGTGTGGTTTCCTGATTCTGCAACCAAGACAGCTCAAGCCTTGATGGATTTCAACAGAGAAGAACTCCCTCTTTTCATTCTTGCTAACTGGAGAGGCTTTTCAGGTGGGCAGAGAGACCTTTTTGAGGGGATCCTTCAGGCTGGATCAACCATTGTTGAAAACCGTAGAACATACAAACAGCCTGTCTTTGTTTACATCCCCATGATGGGAGAGCTCCGTGGTGGGGCATGGGTGGTTGTGGACAGTCGGATTAACTCAGATCATATAGAAATGTATGCTGATCGAACATCTAAAGGTAATGTTCTTGAGCCAGAAGGGATGATTGAGATCAAGTTTAGGACAAGGGAATCACTAGAGTGCATGGGAAGGCTTGACCAGCAGCTTATCAATCTGAGGGCAAAACTTCAGTTAGCTAAAAGCAATGAACCCCTGGCAGTCGTTGAATCTCTGCAGCAGCAAATAAGAGCACGTGAGAAGCAGCTTTTGCCAGTGTACACCCAGATAGCCACCAAATTTGCTGAACTTCATGATACTTCCCTGAGAATGGCTGCAAAACAGGTAATCAGGGAAGTTGTGGACTGGGGTACATCTCGCTCTTACTTTTACAGAAGATTGTGCCGAAGAATTGCTGAGAGCTCTCTAGTGAAGGCTTTGATAGATGCTAGCGGTGACCATCTATCACACAGATCTGCCATAGGCTTGATCAAAGAATGGTTTTTGGCTTCTGATATTGCTAGAGGTAAAACAGATGCTTGGATAGATGACGAAGCTTTCTATACATGGAAGAATGATTCTAAAAATTATGAGAAAAAGCTACAAGAGTTGCGGGTCCAGAAAGTACTGCTTCAATTAACAAATATTAGCAATTCAAAATCAGATTTGCAAGCTCTTCCTCAAGGTCTTGCCACACTTCTAAGCAAGGTAAACCATCCAATCGTTATTTCTTGCTGTTACTGCATTCTTTTCTCCTTTCGTTTCTGGGATGCCTAATCTTCTGAATCCAATGCAGGTGGACCCATCAAGCCGAAAACAATTAGTTGATGAAATCTGTAAGGTGCTGAACTAGCTAGCAGGTTTGTACCTCATGATGATATGATCTTTGCTGTTTCTGCTTAAATTATAGTTACATTTTGATGAACCAAACCAATATGAGATTGGAGGGTCATTTGAGTCAGCCTATTAATTTACAAAGGCGTAAATTCTTTGAAGTAGATTTTTTTTATATTAAAGAACAGATAAACCCCATTGCTGGCCTTGTTTTAGTAGTTTCCTGCATGGCTGGTTTTGTCTTTCTCCATTATTGTTGTTGTTGTAATAAACTCCGAGAAATAATAATAAATTTTACTTAGCCTAAAAGGGTTATGTAAGCATATCATTTAACATGAAAATATGAAAAAATAACCTCTGCTGTTCTTCTCTTTTCCTTCTCGCCTTCTCCTTTTGCTTTTCTTCTCTTTTCTGTCTCCTTCAACTCTTCCCCTGTTATTTCCCTTTTGATATTCAAACCCATTTTGATTCCAAGCTTTACTACCAGCACTCACTTTAAAGATGAATTTATACAAAGCTTTCTACGTTTGTTCCAATTGCATTTACCCTCCCCTTGGTTGTTTCTAATATGCAACCTTCACGGTTTATGTATCCCTTGCCTCTGCCGTTTTAGATAGGACGATTTCATAGAACTTACCAAGTTTTTCCTCAGCTGGCTCAACTCCATCAAATTTCAAATTATATCACAAAATTTAACTCCAAATTTCCAAATTTACCTTGTTAGTCCTTATGAAACAAACCACATGATAATCAGAAGAGCACAATTTTAAATATTCCAAAGAAAAAAAAAATTATGACTCAAAATAAGTGATAGGCTGAATGACTTTTCCACCCAAAGTTTGAGGAAACTACATATTTTCATCACTTAAGTTTAAAAACACAATTTTTTTGATTCGTTTATTAAAATTAATTTTATTAGTTAAAAGACATTTATCTTATTTTGTATAAATATTATAATAAATTTAATATTATTTATACTTCCAATAATAAAAGCAAATTACGATTTCAATTTTAAATACTTTATTTTTTTTTTTTCCTATTTTTCTTTACCACTACAACTTCTTTTTCCCCAATTTAGAATCACATTGATGGTGTAATTTAGATCAAAATCAATGTATAATTTTAATCGAGGATCGCACTGATTTAATAAGATTTTAATCAAAATCACATTGATCAGTATGACTCTAAATAACGACTAATAAATTTTATAATAGGTCTTAATTTATTGAAATGTAGAAAATAGAAATAGAAATTTGTAGAATATCTTTATGGCTAAGGAACAAAAGAATATAAACACATGTTTTTTATGCAATTTTTAATTGCATTATCTCGTTTAGTTGGTAGGTAACGAAAGATTCAGATAATCTTTTATTACCAATACTGATGTGTCAGGTAATATAAGTGATAATTTAATATCATTTCTATTTTAAGTATTAAAATATTATTAAAATAATCTTAATTTTATCACAGTTTAATGGTTATTATTAAAATTTTTTAAGAAAAAAATTATCTTCATTTTTAATATGTTTTTAATGGTTTCAAAATAACAGCTACACTCTCAAAAACAAAACAAATTAAGGGTGTAAACGACATATAATCATATATCAGGGTAACTTTAAAAATTTCAAGAGTGTAAAAAAAATTTTAAGTTGTTTTTGTAATTTAAAAAAGATTAGGAGTGTTTTTAATTTTTTTAAATTTTAGTAATACCTCTGATAGTTTAAAAATAATAATTTTACCCCTAAAAACTAAAACAAATTAAATTAAATGTGTAAATATTATATAATTATATATTGGGAAGTAAATTATAAATTTTTAATGTTTTAGGGGTGTTAAAATTTTTGAGGGGTTTTGAAAATTGAAAAAAGTATGAAAGTGTCTTTGAAAATTTCAAAATTTTAGTATATCCCTAATAGTTAGAAAATGACAATTATATTTCAAAAAATAAAGTAAATTACATTATAGGTGTCAATGTCATATAATCATATGTTTTGGAGTAAATTATAAATTTTAAAAAATTTCAAGGAAATTAATAAAGTTTTTAGGGGGTTTTAAGATTTGATAAAAAATTTTAAAATTTTTAAAATTTTAGTATGTCTCAAATAATTTAAAAAGAAATATTTACATCTAAAAAATTACAAATTAAAAATATAAATATCATTTTATAATCAATTAAGATTATTAATATTAATTTACTACTAATAATATTTGTAAAATAATTTTATTAAATAATAATATTAATTTATATTTAATAATTTTAGTAAATAATAATATTATCTTCCTACCTTAATTGAATAAAGGATTCGAGAGACTTATTTGAAAGGTGTGGATTCAACTAATTATGCTGATGTCATAATTGTATTTAAGGTGAGGTCATGGAGAAGGATGACACCGACATTGTTAAGGTTTTGTTATTATGTTGACTACACATTGAATTATTAGGTGTGAATGATAGAAAGGTGATCGATAAAGAGGTTTTATAGTTATTCAATCACTTAGATGGATTTAACTCATATTCATTGGTGTATTGGTATGAAAGATAATCTATAAATCCATCAATAGATGTATAAGTTGATTATATAAAGAGTCTTGGCCAATTAAGAGGAATACCCCCCATGTGTACGTATAATTTAATAAGGTTTCCAAGTAAGTATGTTATCTGTTCGTGTAATGATATACTAATAATTTATAGGTGTTTGGGTTTCAAATTTTTGGCTCGTTTCTTGCAATAATGTATGAAATGTGCAAATATTATAAAAATTAATTGATTTATTTTTTTTATTTGGAATATTGCTTTTGAGCATAAGAAAAAACATAAAATGCATACTAGGCACGAGAGATTTTCATAGAATGTTACTTTAAGGTGTAAGTGATAACATAAGGTCTTCATGACGCAATGACAAAGATTCATGCGACATTAACAAATGAGTTAAACAAACTTTTCAAAACTATATGTTTTATAAATCTTTCAGATTTAGAAGAGTTGTGTTTTAGCACAGAATTAAAACAAATCATTTGTATTAAGGGAATTAGTCAAGGCGAACTTTGGTGAAGAGTTCTAGTTTAGATTGACTCCAATTCATTCCATTCGAGTTCGCCTTCATTACTAAATTACGATTTAGTAGCTAGACCAAGATGTAGTATTATTTCCTACCTTAATTGAATAAAGGATTTAAGAGACTTATTTAAAAGGTGTGGCTTCAACTAATTATGTTGATGTCATAATTGTATTTAAGGTGAGGGGATGGAGAAGGATGACATCGACATTGTCAAGATTTTGTTATTATGTTGACTACACATTAAATCATTAGGCGTGAATAATAGAAAGGTTATCAATAAGAAGGATTTATAGTTATTCAATCACTTGGATGGATTTAACTCATATCCATTGGGTGTATTGGTATGAAAGATAACATATAAATCCATCACTGAATGTATTAGTTGATTATACAAGGAGATTGAGGCAATTAAGAGTAAGACCCCTTGTGTACATATAATTTAATAGGTTTCAAGGTAAGTATATTATCTATTCATATAATAATATACTAATAATTTATGGTTTATACTTCATTGTAGGTTTGGGTATATGAGACACCAAACAATTGGTAGGAATTGAGGTCACTCTTAAAGATACCTTGGATGTTGAGATGACCTAAGTTAGGATGAGGTGAGGATTATATTTGACGTAGATTCAATAAGTGACTCTACATTATTAATTGTTTTTTTGTTTTATTTCATATTTTGATACAAAAATATCAGTCAATGGATAGTTACAAACTAGATAACATTAACTCTCTCTCTAATTGTATCTCCATCAGAGAAGGACAAAACTTAGTATGTAGAGATCTTAGAGTACATAGGCATGATTGATGCTTACATAATAACTCATCTGTAATTGTAAGAATTTGTATGTAGCATCCTAGATTCCGAAAGCCTTTTCGATTAGAGTTTCGGGATTAGAAATGAGATTCAGTGAGAAATTGGGAGTCTAGCAGAGTTCATGGGTGAGTTAGTAAGTTTTTAGAGTTGTGTGGCCTTTGTACGAATCCTTTCGGAAGGATCCGATCGTACGAATGCATGGGAAATGAATTAAGTTCATTTTCCCTTGTGCACGTCTGTGCATCATTGATGCACGACCGTGCATGGCTTATTATATAAGTGAGTCGTGAGTTAAGTTCATTCTTTTTCTCACCCGTTTTCATTTCAGCCGATTTCTCTCTTCCATTTTCAGTTCCTCCCATTCCTAGAGAGGAAATCCAGCAGCCGGTTGCCCCTAATCCGGTTGGAGAGCATAGAGATAATTGATTGAAGCTTGTTTTCCGAAGCATTGTAGCATCCTAGATCCAGAAGCCCTTAGGGGTAGAGTTTTAGGGTTAGAAATCGAATTCAGAGAGAGATTGGGAGTCTGGTAAGTTCAAGGGTGAGTTTTCGAAGCCATGTGGCTTCCGTTGGAATCCTTTCGGAAGAATTCAAGTAGGCGAGCGAGCGGGAAATAAGTGATGCTTATTTTCCCTGGTGCACGACCGGGCATCCTTGGTGCACGCCCGTGCGTGGCATGCTATATAAGTGAGCCGTGAGCATTATGTCATTTTTCTCACCCAAGTTTTCTCTTTAGCCAAAATTTCTCTCTTCTTTGCAGCTCCTCCCATCCTTAGAGAGGAAATTCAGCAGCCGGTTCCTCTTAATCCGGTTAGAGAGCAAAAAGATTAGTGTTTGAAGCTTGTTTTCCGAAGCATGGAGAGAGGTAAGTGTTCCTCACTTCTTCTCGCATTTTTCCAGCTTGATTGATGAGTTTTGTTGCCATGGATGAATTCCTTGCATGCTGATGAATGTGTGGAATGCTTATATGTGATTGCATGTTGATTTGGTTGATGGATTTCCACCCTTGAAGCTTGCATGTGTGTATGTATGGCTTTGGAGAGAGAAAGAATATGTTCCCATGGTAAATCGTTTGATGGTTGATGCATGTGCAAGTTGAGGCTTGAATTGCGTTAATTGGGATGTTGAGAACATGTGTTTGAAGTGCTATTGTGAATGCATGTGATTTGGTTGGCCGTTTTCGTGAGTTTTCTGGGCGGTGCTTTGTTGAAGAACCAGACGCACGACCATGCGCCAGTATGGCACGGCCGTGAGCCTGTGTTTCTCCAGATGCACGCCCGTGTGCACGACCTGTGCACGGCCAGAAAATGTATGTGCACGCCCGTGTGTCCGCATACGCACGCCCGTGCGTAGGCATTTTCAGTGAAGATGAATAGTGAATTCCAGTAGCTTGCACGACCAGGCGCACGACCGGTGCACGGTCCCGTGCGTCAGGGTGCACGCCCGTGCACGTTTCATGCACGCCCGTTTTCAGAAAAATGATATTAATTGTTTAATTAAGCATGGGAAATTCAGATAAAGGCTAATTGACTGCAGATAAGCATTTAATGAGCATGTATTCAGATAATAAACTGCATGTGCATATCATGACATGACATGTAGTTTCAGAGAGGATCAGGGGATCCGAATTCAGTAGTATTCAGAACCCGATGTACGGGTAAGAGTATAGGGTGAATACGAGGGGGCATCTGTGGGATTCAGCCTTCTGACACCAGTCAGAACGCTCAGCAGCATTTCAGTTTCAGCTCTCTGACACCAGTCAGATCGAAGCAGTACAGTATTCAGACTCAGCTTTCTAGCCAGTAGCTAGACTGTTTAACCCACATGGCCAGGATGTCGAATCCCTGTATTACCCAGTCTGATCAGCACAGTAGGTACCCGAGGGTACAGAGAGGTATTCAGATGCATGCATCTAGTTTCCAGTTAGCATGACATGACATACACATCATGACATGCATCCTTATGATAATAATGAATGAATGAAATCCAGATAACAGTTTTCAGATTCCAGCAAGCGCATAGATGTATGAATAGGGCCGAGGCCCAGGTATGTGTTTGTTTATATGATTGTTTGTGCTTGCTTGGGTATTGAGGGAAGTAAGGAGCGCTTACTGGGTGATCTTTATCACTCATCCCCCTCCTTCTTCCAGTTTTCAGGTGTTCGTGCTGTGGCTGCGGAACGGTTGGATAGAGGCTGACGGAGAGGGCACGCACACATACCGCGATCGTTTTTGTATATCAGTTTTGGACCTGTGTGGTCAATTTGTAAATACTTTTGTATCAGGATGTTCAGAACCACTATGTATGTATGAAAAAGGGCATTGGGCTCATTGTACAGAACAGTATTTATATTTCAAATGTAATTCAGTAAAGTTTCCGCATGTGCAAAAAATTGTATAGTTTCAGGATGTTTGTTTTATTTATTTTTCGTAAGATTCCCGTTGCGGGTACCCAGGTTTTCAGATTAGTAATAAAAGCTCCCCATTGTTATTCAGCAGCAGGGGTACTCGTGGCGGCGGGTCCTACAAAAATGCACATAAGAGATAAAGCATGCAAACATGCAAGTGCCCTATTTATATATAAATGACATGACTACAATTATTAACTGTGCAAACCATACATTATATGCATTAGTGGACCATATGTATATTATCAAAATAATGAAAACGTGCATGCAATAATCCCAACCTATTTATCATAGAATACATAAACATCTGCCCAATGCATGATAAATATCATATTATAAAGATGTGGATCCTAACATAACATTCTAATACAAGCGAGTAAAGAAAGAAGAAATAGACAAGATGCAACCAAGATCAGGGTTTCTATGTATTTTACTTCCATCCGTGGAAGTTTTAGACTAGTAAGTAGAAACAACATGTTAGATAGTGGATGCCTTCATTCACAAGCTTTTTTAAACTAAACTTAGCCTTCTAAAAGCAATGTGTTTGATAATGGATGCATTCATTTACAAGTTTTTTTGAACTAAACGTAACTTTCCATAGTCAGTACCAAACAAACAGAATATGCAACAAATATGACAAATTAAATGACTCAATCAATTGAATCAACTTCTCGTCAAGATACATACCTAAATGTTGGCTCCTTTGGCACCTTTCCTCAATCTGTAGTGGTGATGTACATATGAGCAAATTTGTGGACTTGGTTCTCACAATGTTTTTCCCAAATCCTATTAAAAAAGTTTATGATTGTGTTTCCTTCCTTCGAATTCTTAGAAAAACTGTTTGAGTAAGTATGTAGAAATTTTCACAAAGTTTCCCCTAGCCTCAAGAAAATTGGCCTCCCCCTTAACTAAAACCTAATCTTTTTTATAGGTTTCCTTAAGGATCAGTTTCCTAGTTGAAGTTTGATTAAAATTTCCTACTTAAGCTCTAATTCCTTAAAGGATTAAACTAGTATTGTCCTAAAAAAAATTGTATCAAAATTGAAAAAAAATCAGTTTTAATTAAAATGGAATTCTATAACCATTAACGAATGTTTAACAGTCATGCACGAAACTTAGGTAGCTCTATATGAATGAGAAATGCTAAGGCAATTCCAACTATCATAATAAGTTGTAAGTGGACATATAGGTGTTTTCCTTTCATATACTGCTTAAGCCTTTCATTGCCTACACTTTTAGATGGGCTTTAAAAGCCTTAAATTCAACTTAACGACCTTTTTTAAGGAAAACAACCCTAATGGGTGTTCTATGGACTCTAAATCTAAGGTTCAGATGCATTTACCAAGTCTACTTATCCATACTCAGCCTAAATATCATAGGTTATGAATTCAAATTTCTATCTAGAAAGCATGTAGGCTACATCATTAGGGAAAGCCTAATTGGCCCTTACCTTTTTTTTGGGGCAGGGGGGGGGAAGAAAGGGAGGAGGGAGAGGGGATGGTGGTGTGTATTACGTAATGAATACAAGACATATGTAAAACACAATAAAGCATAAATAAAAAGACACTAAATATTGATCCAACAAGCCAATCAAAAACCACAGCAAAGGTAATTTATTCTAGATTTTTAAACCTATTCAAACAAAATGGTTAAAGTCTAAGATAATCATAAAGAACTCCAAAGGTTGGGTTGCCTATTTTTGACACCAGAGAACAAACTGCCCTGCTTATAAGTGAGCCTATGAAAATAAATTACTCCATTTATGAGCGAATCCAGGGAAACTAGGAGACCTACTTATGACACACCTAAGGAATAGATTGTCCCATTTATAAGTGAGCCTAAGAAAAAGGATTGCCCCACTTATGAGAAAATCCACAAAATTTGGGAGGCGCACTTATGATACACCTAAGTAATAAACCAACCTATTTATAAGCGAGCTTATGAAAATGGATTACCATATTTATGAGCGAATCCATAGAAAATTAGGATGATTGGAGTAAAGTGCCTTTTTTAAGTAGACTTTTAGGATAAAATGCCCTTTTTAGGTATATGAGAATGAAATTGTTACTTCTAAATATAAAATAACTAAAATGCCTTTTTTAGGTAGATGAGAATGAAATTGCCCCTTCTAACTAGAAAATAACTAAAATACCCTTTTTGGCTAGACACTACTAAATTTTTCCCTTTTAGGTAATAAAATACTAAGTGCCCCTTTTAGATGAAGCATAACTAAAATACCTTTCTAGGCAAAAATGACTAAATTGCCATTTTTAGGCATCAAATGATTAAATGCCCCTTCTAGACAACAAATGACTAAAATACCCTTTCTAGGTGACAAATGACTAAAATTCCTCTTTCAGGCATCAAATGATGGAATTGTTCCTTTAGGGCATCTAACGATTAAAACACCCATTTTGAGAGACAAACAACTAAAATACCCTTTTTAAATGGATGTTATATCCTCCTTTTTTTCATTTGTATTTTATTATATTTATTTGTATGATTAATTTTTTCTCTTTTGCCCTTGGTAATCTATCAAATTTCTACTTTTTTAAACATTATCCATGAAATAGATTTATTTGTGCTTTCGTGCACCCGAGCGAGAAATAGGCTCATCCCTTTTTTTTGTTTAGCTTTCACTCTTGATTCCTCAAGCACTTTGACTCTTCTTCAGTCTTTTACAATTGAGATGATATATGAAATTCAATTGTATTCCTTCCATACATGACTCATATTGCACTTTCTATAAACTTACCCTATTTTCTTTCTATTTTTCTCCCTTTCTGCATTTTCCTTATGTTTATTCTCTTAAATCGCTCATCTACTCCTCTTTTTGGCATTAATTTGATCCCTTAATGGCATTTCAATATCTCGTCAATGAAGTTGTTTCAACCTTTACATGAGGTTGTGGTTTATGCCCCATTAAAGAGGAATATCCTCTTCAATTGGCTCATAAAAGGTAAGTGATTCTTCTTATCCTCTTGAATTATTTTTAATGGTAGCATTATCTTTAGGATTTTTTTTTTTCTATAACATGTGAATACTTGCCTTTATTTGCCTTGTTAATTGTTAATGCTTTAGTTTTAGGCATATTGTCAAATAATTTATTATATAATGTGCTTGGTGTATGATTTTTGGTGATTTCAAAAACTAAAAGAGTTTTCTAGTTTTTGAAAAACATCTATAAAATGTCTTAAATCGTAAGTGAACTATGTTTTTGTATAATCTTCAATGGTCTATCCATGTATTCTATAAGCTATTGATATATTCTATTTGTCATTAAAACCCCAACTCTTAATGGTAGACCCATGTTTGCTTTATCAATCATTATCTGTTCATATCCATTTCATGGACTTTTGGTTACTTTGTGGACCTTTTATCATGTTTTGCTCATCTTTCACAAACCTTAACACTTATGTGTGGATTCCTAAGCGTATTTTATTACGCTTATAAGGACTGTGGGTGGTACTAGTTCCACCTCTATCTTCTATAGACAAACCTTTGTCTTCTTAAATTTAATACCATTTCCCTCCTTTTTTTATAAACCATTTAATTCCTAAAATCCCTTTCATCAAAAGTTTCACCACTATTATTATCTAATTGTTCTAAAACACTTAGATATGAACTCTTCTTCACCATTTCAACATGATGCATCCAGATGACAAGGCTATGGATCTTTCCACAAGGCTTGTCAATTGTGTGATACGTTTTCAAGATAAAATGGGTAGTACTAGATTTGGGCTTTTAATCTTGGTTAGCTTTTCATTTAAGATCATCACTAATGCTTGATTCACCTATGTCTTATGCAAAAGATGGTAGGACTCAACCCATATCTTATATTTACCTATCAAGGAGTTGATGATAAACCTAGTCAACTTTACAGCTATCACCGAGATTCCCTGTACCAACGACAAGGTGTCATTTGATACTTCTATCAACTTACCAAGTGATCAAATTGCTAAAGACACCTACATATGTACTGCCTTTGGATTTATCTCAAAAGAAGTTAATAGGTAGGGTAAATTCTCCTACACATAGAGAAGGGATGTAGTTATTACCCATTTTAGTGTGGATGATCTGATAGTTAAGTAAGTAGACTAGTACACTCATTTTTGTTTTTTTTTACATTTTATATTCAGAGCGGTGATACAATTTCAATTTCTAGATTAATTATGACATTAGAGGCATCATCAACATTCCATGTGTTAATGCCTTTAAGTCATATTTCAAACCCTTCAAAGCATTGTCAAGTCATTCGAATTAATCAAAGCACAACCAAACTTGATCTTTCAAGGCAAGGTTTAGCCCACACAAGCAAGAGTTGTAAGAACAAATTTGAGCCATACAAACAAATATTACTAAAGCTTTTCATTCCCAATGCATGGTATTTCAAAGAGATCTAATTCATTAAATGGCTCGATAACAAGTTTAAAACCCAACCAAGCTATTTAGAACCAAGGAAAAGCAAAAACAAAGGTAGAAAAATTGCCTTTCTTGCTTAGTGCCACAATGCCCAACTTCTATCTTGCAAAAATGCCTAGCACTATAGAACTATGATGTAATGCTTAGGCTCTACCCACTTGAATTCTAAAAGTTGTCCAAGGACTTCTAAGCATGCCTACTTCACTTCTAGCCTTCTTTATCAAAGTGCAACAAATTTATGAGTGCCTAAGGCCCTTATACATGGATTAAACACAATAATACTCAAATTCAATAACCTATTAATCAATTTGTAAGATCCAATTCAAAAGCGCCACAAATCAAGGTGACTAAGGCGAACACAAGAATAATTCATCCCATAATTATTTGTTTATAAATCTTTAGTTTAATAATATGTTGTAATTACTTGCTAGGTAAATTACTTATTTTTTCTTTTAGCCTTTATTTATTACATGTAACTTGTAATGTATTTTAAGTTAACTAAAGTTAGCTAGTTTTGACTATGGTTTGTAACTTCCCTATAAAAGGCACTTTTTCTCATTTTTGTAATTAGACTTGATGAATTAAAAATTTGAGAGTTATATCTTGATCCTATAAAGTTTTTGGTTCATGTAAATTATCTTCTTTCCTGTATTCAAGCCTTTGTAAGTTAAGTTTAATGGTGGAAAAATCTTAAGGGTGGGATTAGAATCAAATGGGCAAAGAGATTCCTCTAGACTTTCTTCTAATTTCCTTTAACCTTGATTCAACACTTAAGTGGGTGGAAACCTTCCTTTAAACCTAAGTTCTCTTTCTTTCCTTTATCCAAATTTCTAGGAAGAAAATTGGTGCTTATCTTTGAGTCAAGTTGGTGGCTTGCTTTTATACTTGATTCACTTTTTCTTTATGACCCTTATCAAGTTACTACATGAGTTATGAATTGAATGCCAATATTTTCACCATTCTTTGTTGTTGAATGAGAGACAAGTTTGTGGTTGAAGTTGGAAATGAAAATGCTTAGTTCTATTGAACTTTTAAAAAAGTCTTCACAATCATCTCTTTTGTTCATTCTTTTTCTTCTTCTCATCTTTCCCTACTCCTTTAAGGATAAAGGTTCAAAACAGAGTCCAGAAAGGGATTTCCAGCCTTTATCTCTATTAAACAACACACCAGAGGTAACAGTTACTCTTTGAAAACTAGCAACAACTATTGATGTAGAGATGTCAAAACATAGAACTATTGTAGAGACCGCATCTCAGCACAAAGACAAATCACCAATGTCTAGTCATAAGGTATCTTTTATTCCAGACATTCCAAACAAGAAGCTTGAATCCTTGCATGAAATGACAAGATTTTGATGTTGGAATTACGTTGGAATTTTGGAGATGCATATGTGAAAGTTTGAAGAATTAACATTCACCACTTCTTGATCATTTGGAATTGAAACTTCTAGGTTGTGTTGGTATGATTTTAATGTTAAAAATTGTTAGAAATGGAAATAAAGGTGGTTGGAACTTGTATGAATTTTCTACATGAATTTTCTTTGTCTAAGCCAAAATTAATTACTTGTTATCATATAGAAAATTCTATACGGGCTTACAGTGTGAAAGAAATTTTATTTGCCTTATTGAGAACAAAAATTTCATATGAAGTTTGATTAGAATAGGTTGCTTAAAATGTTTAAAACTTTTTTGTTTGAAACTTTATTGCACTATTAGAAGTTGTAACTTAGAAGATAGGAAATTTGCTTGAAATTTTTAATGAAACAGAAGAAGAATTGTGACTAGAAATGTTAGAGAGAAGTTACTAAATTTTGATTACAAAAATCAAAAATTTCTTAAACTTAGGTGAAAAAAAGACATTGAGTGCAATTAGAAATAATTTTTCACTCAGAAGGAGCTGAACATGAGGCAGAGAAGATGGTTGGAATTGGTGAAAGACTTCGAGTGTGAGATCAAGTATCTACCAGGTAAAGCCAATATGGTAGCTGATGCATTGAGCAAAAAAGTGGTTTTATCAAGTCTTTCTGTTTAGGGAGAGTTGTAGTGTGAGCTTGTTAGCGAGGAGATTGAGATTGTGACTGTAGGCTTCTCTAGACTACAGATTGTGTCCTCTCTGTTTGATGAGATTAGAGCCAGTCAAATGTCAGATGATTGGACTCAAAGTATGCTTCAAAAGATTTCAGAGGAAACAGTACTAGATTTTGAAGTTAGAGACGGGATCTTGAAGTTTAGAGACAAAGTCTGTATGCCACAGAGTTCAGAGCTGAGACAGAAGATTTTATCAGAGGCTCACAGTATGGTGTATTCAGCATACCCAGGTAGCATTGAAATGTATCAAGATCTCAAGAAAAGTTTTTGTAGTCAGGAATGAAGAAGGACATAGCAGACTTTGTTTCTAAATGTCTGGTATGTCAACAAGTTAAGGTAGAACACCAGACACCCTCAGGGTTACTTCATCCTTTGAGTATTCCTGAGTGAAAATGGAAAGATATTTCTATGGACTTCATTTCTGGTCTTCCTTGAGTTCAGAGAGGATTTGATGGCATATGGGTGATCATAGACAGACTCAGCAAGTCGGCTCATTTCCTACCTATTTGACAGGGCATAACTACAGATTAATTGGGGTAGCTATATATCAAAGAAGTTATAAGACTTGACGAGGTTCCTAGGACGATTGTGTCAGACAGAGACTCTAGAATCTTGTCTACTTTCTGGAGAGGTTTGTAGAGATCTTTGGGAACCAGATTACAGTTCAGTTCAGTATATCATCCTCAGACTGATGGCCAGACTGAGAGGGTGAATTAAATTCTAGAAGATATATTAAAATCCTGTTGTATAGACTTCCAGACCAGTTGGGCAGAGTTACTTCCTCTAATAGAGTTTACCTATAATAATAGTTATCAGGCAATCATTCAGATGGCTCTATTTGAGGCTTTATATGGTTGGAAGTGTAAGTCTCCTCTTCACTGGGATGAGATTAGGGAAAAGGATTATTTAGAGGCTATAATAGATCCAGAGATGACACAGAGAACGATTAAGCAGATTAAGATCATTAGGCAGAGAATGAAATAGGCCTAGGATCGACAAAAGAGTTATACTAATTTGAGGCGTAAGAAGATTGAATTTCAAGTGGGTGATAGAGTTTTCTTGAGAATTGCTCCCTACAGGCAAGTTCTCATATTTGGTAAGAAGGGAAAGTTAGCCCTAAGATTTATTGGCCCCTATGAAATACTAGAGAGAGTGGGAAAAGTTGCCTATAGACTTGCATTGCCAGCCAAGATGGTTAGAATTCACAACGTCTTCTATGTTTCTCAATTGAGAAAATATGTTGGGGATCAGTCACATATGCTTCAGTTCACTGATATGGAGCTTGCAAATGACCTGAGCTATCAAGAAAGGCATATACAAATTTTGATTTCAAGGTCAAGGTCCTCAGAAACAAAAAGATTCCACTAGTAAAAATGTTGTGAAAAATCTAAAGAGTGGAAGAAGTCACTTGGGAGGTAAAGGCTGAGATCAGGGATAGGTTCCCAAAATTATTCAGGTAATTCCAAGGACAGAATTTTTTATAATGAGGGAGAAATATAGCATCCCAGGATTAGAAATACCTTTTAGGCTAGATTTCTGGGTTAGATGTAAGATTTAACAATAGATTAGGAGTTAGAAGAGTTTAGGGATGAGATAGTAAGTTTCCAGAGCTAGTGTGGCTTGCGCATGATTCTCCTTAGGAGGTTTCTTTCATACGAAGCATGGGAAATAAAGATTCTTTGTTCTCCTTTATGCACAACAGTGCATCATTTGATGCACTCTCGTGCATGCTTGTAGGAGGAGAGAGATGATGAGTTTAAGGCTTTTCTCACTCATTCTTATCTATTTTCAGTCAAAGTTTCCTTTTGTTTTCAAAGAATCTCAACCCTAGAGTTGATTTGCAGCAGCCAGTAATTGCCAATCCAGTAAGAGAGGAAAGGAATTAGATAGAAAGAGAAGTAGAGCATCCAAGGCAAGAGGTAAGTGTTTCATTGCCTCTTCCTTGAGTTTCCCAGCATGTGTTTGATGTTTGATACTGTATTGTTGTGTTTCTAACATGCTTATGATTTATGTGAAGTGTTTATATGTTAATATGATGAAAAGGAAAGGATTATGATGATGATTTCCACCCATGAACTTGTTTGATGCATGTATGTGTGAGAAAATGTGTATATGTGAAGATTTGGTGTTTGATTTGGGAGTTATATGTTATTGCTGAAATTGAAGTATGTTATGTGTTAATTGAAGTACTAGAAATGCATAATTTTGATAAATTTCAAATTGATTATGTGTTGTAGGACCCGCCGCCCCGAGTACCCCTGCTGTTGAAGAATACTGATCTTTTATTTAATAAACTGGAAATTTGGGTACCCTGGACGAGAATCCTACGAAAAAGGAAACCCTACTGCTGCTACTGTACAATCTAAATACACATACGGAAGCGTTTCTGAAGCTGAAATATACAATGAGCCCAAACTGGCTTTTCATAATTATACAACTGTTCTTGTACACTGTTCTTTACATCCGAAAATAAACATGACCTCACAGGTCTAAACTAAAAATAAAGTACAACTGAAATTGTGTGTGGGGTCCCCTTTTGCAAGCCTCAATCCACCCGCTCCTCGCCAGCAGCAAAACCTGAAAAGGAAAGGAATGAGTGATAAAGATCACCCAGTAAGCATTTCATACTTCCCTCGCCCAAACAAGCAACACACAAACTTGGCCTCGGCCCTATCCATACATCTAGTTGCTTACTGGCGCTGAAACTGATTATTCTGGATTGTTGTTATCTAATTACCTGATTATCTGATTATCTGATTACCTGCTTATTAATGAGTCATGTCATGCTGAACTAGAAACTGAAACTGTATGATGATGCATGCATCTGAATCTATCTGACTGTACCCGAAGGTACCTGCTGCGCTGATCAACCTGATGAACACAGGGATTCGGCATCCTGGCCAAGTGGGCTGAACATTCTAGCTACTGGCTAGAAAGCTGATAACTGTGCTAAGTAGTCTGACTAGTGTTAGAAAGCTGGGTCCCACGGATGCCCCCTCGAGTTCACCCAAACTGTAACCCATACATTGGGTTCTGAATGCTGAAATCTACTGAATTCAGATCCCTGGATCCTCATTCAGGCTACATGCTATGTCATGCTATGCATATGCTACATTTCTTATCTGAATTTGCTATTATCTGATGTCATTTAGCCTTTGGATGGATTACCAACCCTTTAATAAGTCATTTCTGCCTTTTCTGGGAAAATCTGGCGGATGCACGGCGTGTGGGCCAAGCACACTAGCGTGCAGGAGACACACACGGTCGTGCTAAGCACAGGCACACGGGCTTGTGCCCAGACACATGGGACCGTGTCCCGGTCGTGTGTCTGGCCGTGCTCTCCTCTGGAAATCTTACGCTGGAAACAAAGAAGAAGCTGGCACACGGCCGTGTCCCTCAGGATACACGGTCGTGCCCTCTGCAATCCTGGTCGTGTGCACGAGGTGCACACGGGCGTGCCCTTGCAGAAACCAGGGCACACGGACGTGTGTCTGCAGGCACATGGGCGTGTGTCCAGTTTTGCAACACGAGCAGCCACCTGGAACATGCAGGAAACCCATCCAAACACAAACAATTCTCATCCAAACTGAAATTAACTGGAAACACACATCAAGGGCACTTCAATATACACATAGCATGCATCAATTTCATCATTCATCAAACTCTATTGAATCCACCATGAAAATACCACATTTCTCTCACTAACACACACAAGCAAAGCAAGCATGCATTTTGGGTGGAAAATCATCATATAATCATCATCTCATCAGCATATATCATCATACAAACATAACACAGCAAACTGGAAACGGGAACACCGTTTTCCACATCATCAACCAAGCTGGGAAAACAAAGAGAGAGTAAGAAACACTTACTTCTCGTCATAGCTGCTGGAAACTCAAACTCAAACTAATCTCTGATCTCTCTAGCTGGATTGGGAGCTGCTGGAAGCTGAAGATCTGCTCTAGGGTTGGGAGCTGCTGAAAACAAAGAAACTCAAGCTGAGAATGGGAAAAGCTGGGTGAGAAACTAATAAATCTCCCGTCTCTCTCTCTCCTGCTACTCACCTACACGGGCGTGCAGGGCACAGTGCACGGGAGTACACCAGGAAAAATGAATAAAAATCCATTTCCCGCGCTTCGCATGATTAGAACCTCCCTAAAGGCATCATACGAATGCCACACTGCTCTGAAAAACTACTATCTCACCCCTGAACTCCTCAAGACCCCCACCCTATTCCTGAACTTTATTCTTAACCCCACAACTCTACCCCTAAGGGCTTTTCTGAAAAACCTGGGATGCTACATGTGTTGAGTGAGATTTTGCAAGTTTCAGATAAGATTGTCGAAGTAGAGTAAGACGCACGCCCGTGCACCTACAGATGCACACCCGTATGCCCTTACACTTGCAGGGTCATGCCTGTGTGCACGTTTTATGCATGGCTAAGTTTAGAAGGGGTCACGACCATATGCCTGAGACACACGGTCGTGCGTAAGCCAAATGTGTGAAAAGGCATGAAAATTCTAAAACCTAGCATGACCAGGCTGTATGGTCAACATACGGTCCCGTGCACAAAATGCATGCCCGTGCCTTTGATCCTGCATGCCCGTGGTCAAGTAGAAAATTTGACGATGAATGGGAAATGAAGCATAAGGCATGGGAAACCTTTCAAATGAATATTTGACCTTATAATAAGATAAAATAAGGTATCATAAACATCTCATAGCATGACATGCCAAGGCATTAACACAAAAAGGGATCAAGAGATCCGAATACATTAGTTATTCAACATGTAGAACCCGATATCTGGGTCAGTTGTTTTGGGTAAACTCGATAGAACATCTATGGGATTTCAGCCTTCTAACTATGATCAGATCGTTTCAATTTCAGCTTACTAGTCTAAAGACTGGTATGTATGTATGTTTCAGCTTTTTAGGATTTCGTTAGACTGTTTCAACCCGCATGGCCAAGATATCGAATCTCTATGTTCATCAGTCTGATCAGTATAGCAAGTATCATTAGATACAAAGAGATTTAGATGTATGCATATTTAATATTTTCTACATTATGTACTCAGTATGACATGACACCCATCTCATAGCATTAGTCGTTAATTCAATTAAGAGAAAAAAATAAGCGATATTCAGATTAATAAGCAAGCGAAATGTGTGGGTATTTAGGCCAAGGCCAGATATGCGTATTGTCTTGTTGCTTATTTGGTTGAGGGAAGAAGGAAATGCTTACTAGGTGATTTTATCACTCACCTTTTTCCTTTCTCCCTTTCTTACAGGTATGTGTGATGCTGGTGAGGTGCAGGTGGACCAGGGCTAAAGGGAAGAGGCTCCAGTCGTGATAATGGCCTGGTGGGATTATTTTGTTATATAACTACATGTATTTTGATACAATGTATATACAATATTTACATACGTATCTAAAAGTTTCTCTTAGTCCACCATTGTGTGATAATTATTTTCCAGCTTCCACATGTACATGTGTTTAACATTAGTACCAGTTTTTTCGTAAGATCGTTGTTGTGTGTGCCAAGTTTTCAGCATATCATTCTTATTATGTAAATAAATCAGTAGCAATGGCATACACGGCAACGGATCTTATAGAGTGTAATTAAAGAAGTTTTGGTCAAATATTTAGTGTACAATTCCTTTAATTTTAGCCTTTACCCTCACACTATTTATTGCAAAACTTCCTCAACCACACCATTCACTTACAATATGTACCATTTACCTTGACTTTACCCAAAGACTTTCCCTAAAAACTTCACTTCACCTAGTTTATGAATGAAAATTTAGAAGAAACTTTTGCCATAATTTTGGGTTTGTCTAGTTACTATTAATTTTCTGGTCATTATCCTCGTTACTATAATTTTTTTTGTTTAGTAAACTTGGCATGCTTACTTGTTTAATTGTCCATCCTTTTAATACAGCATACTTTAACCTTTCTGTTTTTTACACAAGTGCAACCAAATTTCCTTAATTTTAGCTTACTGTTTACTTTAATTACCTAAATGCCCTTACTTGTCTAACTTAAACCCAATTACTAGCCTAACCCATATCAACCCAAAACTAAGTGGCCCAAACACTTACCCCACTTGTCTCAACCATCTAGAAACAATATTCATCAACCTAAATTGACTATTCACTATTCAAAAATACTATTCACAAAATTTGTCTTCATCATTTTTAGCTTGTTTCTTTCCCTATTATCCAAATACATTGTTGGCTAATGCAAAGATGAAACCTAAGGAGCAAATCCAAGATCTAAGAATTGAGATGAATGGAAAATTTGATGACCTTGAGAAATTAATACAAGATGTGTTCAAACAAATTACTAAAGTGGTCCAATATCATTTGGGAGTGGAAATTGAAGTGTAAAAATTAATGAGCCTAAAGTTAAAAAGTTGGAGCCAAAAGAGTTCTTACATTAGATGAATGACTTTGAGATGATATGTGAGCTTATAAAGTGGTCGGATGAGAAGAAGTTCAAATTTACTATTTTGAAACTTAATGACCATCCTTCCTTATCTCTATAGTGGGAAAAATAAGCCTTTTCCAATAGATTTCACCATCTCTAGCCCTAAATCTAGCGAATTCTAGTAAAAAAGTGAACAAAACAACAACACACAATTTTCATCGTATAAATTAACCAAAACTTTTTAAAACCTTAACCCACTGGAAAACACCTACATTTCGGTGACATTCTACACAATCGCATGATGAAATCATTTCCTATCATCTAACTAACATAAACCCTAAAACAAAACCCAATGCAACCCAACATCCAAGTCACAATCAAAAGGAAAATCATGTATTTTGAACACTGAATTAATGAAAATTGCAAACTACATGTTTGGTATGCCATTTTACAAGTAAAAAATAATGACCGTATCAAATTGCTACTAAGTTACTGAAGTAAGCTAAGCCTTCTTTTGCTAAAAAAAGGTTATATGTTAGCTCACCACCTTTTTATAACTAAGGGTATTTATAGTAACTCACTAGTAATTGGCTAAAATTGTATAAAATTATTTTACAACCTAAATATGTATAATTAGCAAAAAAATATTTATTTTAATTAATTTCATTTTATTAAATGATAAAAATAGCTTATGAATGATCATTTCCTTTGGACGAAAATTTGTTCCATAGTATAAGAATTGTTTAAAAATTGTAACACCTATTTTTAGATGAATACTCTCATGAAAAATATGCAGATGAAAGAAACGTATTATAATTTTCATGTTATAAGCAACCAGTCCCAAGTTACTAAGCTCAAACTTAAAATACAAATGACTCTTTTGGATAGTAAAGCATGACTCAAAGTCAAATGATTCAATAAATGTTAATTCTCTAAATGTCATTCCTCAACAAGTGAACCTACAAAAGTCACTATAGTTATTGGTTAAATTTACATGACTATTTGAATGACCTTCAAGGCCTCTCCTAAAAAGATGGCTAAATAATCTAGCGTCCATTTTAGACATGTAGAGTACAATTTGAGTTAACATAGGTTTCATCCCTTACAGTATGAAACTAAATAAACTCATCACATTAACATACAATACACCAAACTCACTTAAGTGGGCAAGGCAACTAGAGTTCAATGTTCAAGAAATAATCAACATCATGTTGATACCGTCTTCTATCATACTAAAAGCATAACTCATGTTGGAATGTTAAGAAGCAACACTAGATTTACAAATTTAAACATTCCCAACCTTGAAGATGTCAAATTTTTTTAATCTTTATTCACACCTTGAAGGTATTATTGTTATAAGTGGTCAAAGAGTATAAACTAACTCCAAAGGTAGCTGAATTCTTATGTGTAAGTAGAAATTGCACAAAGCAAAAAAGGTGTATGCTTATGATGTCCAACAATAATTCATGCTAATAGTATTTGAACCATCATGTGTATAACATCTCAAGCGATATAACTCATGTTTACTAAAGTTATGCATGTATACATCATGATGGGCCAACCTCCACTCATATTACTCATCACTATTATGTAGACTAGAAACTCATGCCAATGTGGTGAATCCTTTAAACAACAAGCGAATATAAATATTATCTCTTCTATAACTTGATGTCATAACAATTCAATATTCAATCAATCTTACATATAGCTCAACTACAACAGGAAAAAATATTGGCCCTATCATCACCTGGATGACCAGATGCTAAGTTACGACACTAAGAAGCAGTTGCACTTTTAGAATCACAAGGCAATAGCTATTACCTTTAATTATATTAAAAACATAATGCATTACTATCATTTCTTAAGTAGGGGGAAACACTAAAACCTTATTAATTTTTATAACTTTACATTGTTCCATGTAGTATGTTCTCAAATTTGAACAAACTTTTTATCTCTCATATTTGTTTGTTCATCGCATAAGAACTGTATAGACAAATCCTTATAAGCATAGCAATAGAATAAAAAAAGATAATAATACTAAGAATGTTATTTCCTCAAATTCAAATATAATTACAAAAACACTCAATCTGCAAATACAAAAGCGATTACATTTACTCTGTAAGTACATGAGCAACTCAAATAAAAATACTAGGTATATCAGTACAACAAAATGCAAAAGTGGTAAGCTTTTCATCAAGACAAAGGAAGCTAATGCACAAAAAGCATCAAGAACAAGAGAAGACAACAATAACTCCTTTGTTCTTAAGCTCTTTTTTTTTTTTTTTTTTTTTTTTTTTTGGTTTTGAGCACTCTCCAAACTCATCCTTGGGAAACTTCTATCAAAATCAAAAAGGATAAAAAGGTTTCAAGCATGGGTCTATAGCATGTCAACATTTCCATCTAAGGCCCTTTTTTTTAGCTAACCTAGACATGATGCAAGCTATAGTAACCCAATCAAAGTCACCCGAGCTCTTCCTTGTAAGCAAGAATTTTTCCCATAAATCCATGACCTACCTTTAAGTTATACCCTCTTTTCATCTAACAAAAGAACAAAACTTGGAAGCCTAAAAAATCATAAATAAGGATTCAAGAAATGTTATACAATAAGAAAATTCCGCATAAAAATAAATAGTACTTTCTATTAGGGTACCCTTATAAGAAATAGATAAAGTCCAGGAAATTTTGAACTGTTAGGATGAACCTTAAAAGCCACCTCCCATTAATTATTCACCTTCAGTCCAACTTTAATTTTAGTAAGGCAAGCATACTTCTTATAGTGCCCCTTAAAGAGAAGTTAAAATAGAGACTAAGAAAGGAATCCAAACAAAAACCTACATCAGGACTATAAAGGTTCATAGAGGAATGATGAAACACCCACATAAGGAAAGCCATCATAGTAAATAACTACCTGTTTGATTGAAGAATATGCATAATAACATTTGTCATAGTACTAGGTAAACATAAGCCACATACATTCAAATATAGAAAGTCGCTGTAAAGACCACTTTACATCTCTTCTTTGTGTATAAAGGATTTAAACTCCAAACTTCTCTCTACTATTAGACTTAAAAGGATATCTTAACTCATATATGCATATAGAAAATTATTTAGAGAATGTGTAGAGACGAACAAGTAATTAATAAAAAAAGACTTTATATGATATACGTTGCTTAAGTCATTCTCCTTTTCCTTTGATAGCTTGTGTTGGCTAACTTGAGATGTAAGTAGTACATGATCAATCATATTTTATAAGAAAGTGAAACAATAAGATAAATACACCACTCAAAGCATACAAAGCCATAAAAATGCCAACTTACATGTCATAAATTAAAAAAATACGGTGAAATCTCCATGTGGCAACATCTCCTTCATAGTGAAAGATTCTTGAAGTTCTTGAAGTCTTCTTTGTACTCCAAGAACTAGGGGATAAATTTTATATAGTAGCTCATAACCCATAGTAACTCTACTCAAGGTATATCCCTGAATGAACCCTAAATGTTTTGACAAGCAACTAACTATTCAATAACTTTTAATTGTCACTCAAGGAGAAAAAGGAAAGTTCTCTAGGTTGAGATAACATTGTACTCCTATAAAAAAATATCAATCCAAAATCTTCTTCAAATATTCCTATATAACATAAAGATATTTATACCTTCCTAATAGGGATGTCTCTAATACCAACAACATTATTTTGCATTTAAACAAAATTACGAATATATCCATTATATTTAAAAGAATAGGAAATCTTAGTTATGTCAAATTTGAATATACTTTTTCCTTTGTAAAGAGTCCTATATATACATGCATGGATAGAAAATAAAAAAGGGGAGAAGACACAAACAATGAAAACAAAACAAATACTTATTACTAAATTATTTTTGTTATATTGTTGTAATATACCTTTATTGATAATAATACCATGGACATAAATATTTCAATCATCAAGTCCAATCATGTTAAAAATCAAGCATTTTATTTTTTATCTTTTTTTAATATAATTTTCAATACATCATAATAAATATACTAGAGTCTCTCTATATTCCAATTATTGTTATTTTATCTTATTTTGTGCAAACTTTAAAATTAAACACATTAATTAGTAAAAAGAAATCTCATCAACAATTCCATAGCTAAAATATTCTCTCAAATTTTCTTTGTTTCACATCCTAGTTTGACCTTTAACACATGTGACAATACCAACCTTCATGCTCAAACAGGAGTTCACCACTTATCGATATGTTATGATACCGAGTCCAAGTCAGGGTAACGAATTTGCTGAAGAAATAGTCAAATAAGTACCCATTTGTTAGTTAATAATCCTCCCGTTAGTGCTTGCTGAATAGGAGAGATTTAGCTGATTTATAGCTGACTTTCATATTGCAAAGCCTATATATTTGGGCTCTGTTTATTTGAATCCAGGCATCAGACTTATTTACATAACTTGCTATATCCTTATTCTGCAATAATACTCCAGCTTTCTCCACTCTTTTCCACCATGGCTTCCCGGCCTTCATCAAGAGTTAGTGGTCGCAACCGTCAGAACAATCTGGTTCCTACGACGGTATTTAAGGGTTTATATTTATGCAAATCAAAGGAAGCCCGAGACAAATACTAACTTAGAAACAATTCCTCTCCTTTGTAAAGATTAGGACCCTTTTGACCTAAAATCTTAAAGTAATTTTCTAATATTGAAATAAAACTGTTTTTTTTTTTCTTTTTTTGGTTATATGTATTAATAATATGTTTTGATATAGTATTCAAAAACTATTCTGAATAAAAACTTCAGAAAATTGGGAAAAATGAATTTAGTGTCTTTCTGATTTTGCATTAATTAACTTTTAGGGTTGTATCAAAAACTAACTTTTTTTTTAAATATTTACTCATTTATGTGTAATGTATTTTTATAAGAATTTTGTATCCGCTACTTTTAAAAATAAAAAATGAATTTAAATTCGAATGCAAACAAGCAATTATGCAATGTACAAGTAATGGCTCTGGAAACATCTAAACTATGACATTAACAGACTGACCAATATACGACACTAATTTTGTGAGTCCAATCTTATCTATAAAGATGAAAAATATCCAAATACACTGTCTCAAGAAAAGCACTCAAATAATTGTTCAAATTTTTAGGACGGTGGGCACAATTTCTTATCTTTACCAACCGCACAAAATTCCAATTTCTCTTCGTGATGCATCAATCGAATAGCCAAGAGTTTCCAAATACAAACATTTAACATACATAAACTATAGAGACATATATAATATATACACACACGTGAGTGAACCGCCAGCCGCCGGTAGAGGCAACAACCAACTGCACGTGTGTACGGAGAGCAAGGGTGGCGGTGCAATCATTTTAAAAAGGTCAATCTATAATGGAAGACAGAACAAGTTTGTACTGAAAATAGCTAGGATCCAGCTGGCCACTTTGTTTCAATGCGTCTTGACCAATGACCGAAATAGTAGAAGGGCTTGACCTAGAGGTTTTAATAATTTTGTTTAGGTATTAGTACAATCAATGTCATTTTAAGGATTATATACCATCAATAATAATGTTGGCGAACTGTTCTTGAAGTCCGGATACTTTGACCAAGGTACAAGATTGAGCTAATTTATTTATCATATGATCTCAAAAATGTATACGTTACGTACATAATCTCTTTCTTTTGTTCATATTGGTATTTGTTTTAAAATAACGATTGAATATTATATATCATCACTTAAAATAAAATTTTAAATATGTTTTTTAAAGAAATTATAATAAAAACCAAATTCTCAAAACATATTTATCATCATAACGACATTGTAGAGGTTATAATATCTTGACTGTTTTTACATTTAACCTTGATTAAAGTTTGTAATTAAGCTTTAATATTATCGATAATTATTTTTGTATTTTAATCTTAAGAATTTGTGTAACAAAAATAAAAATTCATCATAGGTAGATTTTAAAAAAAAAATAGGAGATTTTAAAGTGAGCTCAATTGTAAAATAATAAAGAGTATAATTCAATTATATAATTAATCTGAAAAATCATTTTTAATAACTAATTTTGTCAATGATGGTCAATACTAATTTATCATAAATCTAATTTACAAAAATCATGGTAAATATGATGTTTATATGATTTTAATACAAATCTATTAACATCTTTGATTATTAAATCATGATTTAGACATAATTATGATCTTAATAATCTAATAATTGTTTTTAGTCTATTATCAACAACTTTTAAGTTATTTTTAATTTTATAAAAAAGTCATAATTTATAATTTGATGAATATTATTTTAATTATATTAAAAATAGTTGTTAATCATAATTAATAAGTGGAATGGTCTCATTTCTTCAATTTTGTACATATATATAAAATTCAACGTACACATAGTTTCTCTGGCTTATGGATTGAAGATAAAAAAGACACTAAACATGTGTATATATACGTGATGAAGACTAAACTTACATCAATATGAAAGATTACTTGGAAGAAGGTTGGGTGCATGGAAACATCATCTAGAAGTGATCTGACGAAGAAAAATGTGAATATTGCACACGCAAATGACAGCCTCTTCCCACTTACGTAGTTACTTGGAACGTTCACTTCCAGACATAATAATTAGGCGAATTTCTGTTACCCACCCAAGGTTTGATTAAGTGAATCCAACTTTGTTAAAAAATATTTATGATATTTTGTTTAAATATTATAATAAAACTAATTCACTCACACCTATAATAGTACAAATAAGTTATACTTTATTTTTTTCCCTCCTCATTTTCACTTCATCTCTTATAATTTCAATTAAAATCACGTTAAATCAATATAATTCTAATAAAAAATTACATTAAATTAATATAATTTTAATAAAGAATTGTATCAAATTAATACAATTTCAATCGAAAATTGTTTGTGATCAGTATGATTTTGGATGTAGCCAATGATGAATATTTTTGGCAATTATTAAATTTTAAATTTATTATTTAATAAGTTTTATTCAAAATTAATATAAATTAAATATATAAATAAATTTCATAAAATTAGATTGAGTTTTTTTTCAATAATTTAATAAAAATAGTTAATAGATTTTTTAACAAATTTAACATGGGATAGAAAAATAGATTTTTCTACCTTAAAAGAAGAAATAGTTTTTTGGTAATAAAATTTTTATTTTTAAATAGTCAATAGAATAACCACTCATGGGACTCTTAAATTTAATATATAATAATATTTATGTGTTAGTAGTAGATATAAATACCAATATAAACACTAACATATCATTCAACGATGGAATAATTTTAATTTTATATCTATACTCATATGTAATAATGCTCTGTTGCCACTAGGCTTAAAAATGCATAATTGCCCCCGATTATGTGTGTTGATTGTGAGGGGAAAATATGTATATTTATAAATGACTAGTGACCTCAAATAATAATCCATTCATCTTCTTCCCTATAAATACTCCTCAAAAACTCAGTCTTCGCTCCTCTAAAATCTCACTCCAATATCAAGCCAATATAACTCTACCACCCAAATGGAAGATCATCATCAAACCCTCGCCCTTCAAAAAGGTCATCCGGAGCCAACTTACCGTGGCGTTCGCCGCCGAAAATGGGGAAAATGGGTCTCCGAAATTCGGCAGCCAGGAACCAAAACAAGAATTTGGCTCGGCAGCTATGAGACCCCAGAAATGGCTGCTGCAGCTTACGATGTTGCAGCATTCCATTTAAGAGGACGCGCAGCGCACCTCAACTTTCCTGAGTTGGCTGAGAGCCTCCCTCGACCGGCGAGTTCCACCTCTGAAGACGTTCAAATAGCTGCTCAACAGGCAGCTCTGAGGTTCAGAAGGTCGGGAAATGGCGGCGCCGAAAGTATTAGCAAAGTCGGAAGTAATTTAGGTCCGGTTAGAGTTGGATTGTCAGCGAGTCAGATACAAGCCATCAATGAGTCGCCATTGGATTCGCCAAAGATGTGGATGGAGTTGGAAACGGAGACGTTTTTGTTAGGTGAGCAAATGGAAGGGGGGTTCTATGAAAATTTTCAAACTGTTAGTAGTGAAGGGGAAGACATTGACGATATGCAGCTTGTTGAGTCCATATGGGATTATTGAATTCGTTCATTCATTAATCAAAGATAAATCTAAACATTAGGTGAAAACATATTAATTAGTTGTGATTAGTCTCTATTTTCAGGGGAAATGAATAAAAATATATGAATTTATTTCGGTAATTTCTAATGAAATTGATGAGTTTCTTTTTTCTAACTCATTTACTGTGCAAAAGATGTGCAATTTTTCTATGTACTATTGCTATTCAGAGCCCTGCAAGAAAATGTGCAGCTGTCTGTCTCTTTTTTTTTTTTTTAAATATATAATAAAAGTACATTATTTTATTTAGATGGGTTTCTTTATAATCTTAATTTTGACTCTTATCTTTCAAGTTATTTCAACTTTGTCAAACTCTATTATAATTAATATAAATGTTAAATTAAGTTTTAATAATAATTTAAGCTTACATGAACGTCAATGTTTTAGGTTTTACGCCATATCTCTCATCTACCTTATTAACCTCGTCCAACGATATATATCAATAAATAATTATCGATCTTTTACTAGTGGACATCGACACTTCAAGAATTTTTGTTAGATGACGGAGTAACATTTCTAGCTGTTGTAGTGGGTCATTATATTTTCAAACTCAACTGAAGAAAGAAAAAGTTGAAACTTCTTTTTCTTTTAATATAATATATCCTAGGAACCATTTCAAGGTACATGGGTGTTTAAACCCAGTATATATTTTAGCACTATGCGTATAAATAGCTAGAAGGCAGTTTCTTCTGGAAATAAGAATATATGAACTAGAGCTGAACAAAACTATCTACACCCAGAGTTGACCATGCAGATCTCTGTTGATCTAAGAAGGGCAAATGCCAGTTCCCATCTAAGGTTTCCTTAAATCACAAAATCTCATTTATAAAGTTTTAAAAAACCAAATACTCTCCCTTATTCTTTGAAAAGATTAAAATACCTTTTATAAAAATAAATAATATTATAATAAAATAAAATTTAATATAAATAATATTAAAACATAAAATAAAATAATAATTAATAATTAATAAAAATTAAAAATAAAATAAAATTTTAAAAAGTAGTCATCACCTCCAACAACTAGTAGGTCCATTGGCTATCGGAACTAGTCGTCTTGATGACAATTTGGTGAAGATGGTTAGATCTAGTCTCCTCTGTCACCGGAAAAAGCTAGAAATGGTCAAAATACCTGAAACCAGTCTTTCTAGCCATCTTCAATAGCAAAGGGGATTAGATCTAGTCATCTTTATTAGAGACGACAACCAGACAATCGTTTCTGACCACTTAGTCATATTAATGACGACCACAACTGTAAGCAACCAGGTGGTTGTTTTTTAAAATTTTTATTTTATTTTTTAAAATTTTTATTAATTTTTTTAATAAGTTATTACTTTTTATTATTATTTTAATATTACGTTATATTTTAATTGTTTTTTGTGAAAAATTTTAAATTTTTATTCAAAAAAATAAATATATTTCTCTAACCTTAGTTAATGGGGTGAGTAATTGACTTTTTAAAACTTTATTAATCGATTTGTTAATTAAGGAAATCTTGGGTAGAAATATGTTGTTTGGCCATCTAAGAATTAGGTAATATTAAGGATGCCACAAGTCTTCTTATTATATTCAATTAATATTTCACTTTTCTATGAATACCAAATAATCACAGCCCACAAGATTTGCAGATAGACTGTCAGAATAAGTTGGTGTGTGCATTCTCATTATCTTTTACTTTTATGCTTTTATTTATATTTTTTCGCCTGTAATTGTATGAAATGCTCTGCAAAATATAAATTAAATTATATCATGGTTATATAAAAAGTTAGAAGTACATATAATTTAAAAAAAAAAAGATTTTGTTTTTTAACCTTTTGCAATAATTCCTATGTATTTATAAAAAGAAAAATTAAAAGTGATATATATGAAGCCCATTTTCATTGTTTGATTTTCAAACACTAGTTATCGACAAAATGATCAAACTGTTATAATTCTATTTACCTAACATTAACATATATAGAGGATGGAGGTGATGTTAAATAATAATGGATGAATCATTATTTAATTTTTGGACTATATTATATTTACAATTTGTGTATTCATTTTGTGTATTTGAGTATTTTTTTATATGATTGAATATTAATTTATCTTGAATTTATTATTAATTTAAAATAATTCAATTACATTATAATACTTCATTAAACAAGTTTAATCACATTGAATCTAATATTTTGTTTAATTAAAAAAATTAAAATTCAACAATATATAGACATTATTTTCTTAATGGCACGTCTACAAGTAAAGGAAAATATATAAAGAAAAATAACATCAATGACTATGTCCCAAAATAAATTCAAGTTAATGGATTCGAATTAATATTCTTCCAATTTCAAAATAATAACAAACTACATTTAAAGCTTTTTCTAAACTCAAATAATTTAGATAAATTAATTTTTTTAAATCTAAATTAAAGTTTTACGAATATCAACTTTTTTAATGGACGTGTAACATTCACTAAAATGTTGAAGAACGTGATGTTCTTGGAATATTTTGTTTTTTCTACCTTCTCTAATTATTACTGAAAAAAAGAAAAAAGAAAAACGCAAACACACAAAATAAAACAAAAATATGTTTTACTTTAGTTCAAGTCTTCGTTGAGCACCGTCCAAATCTACGAAGGGCCCAACTAGGCTGACTTTTTTTTCATATGAAATGTCACAATAAGTCAACTTCCTTGACCAACTTAACCTATCGAGGCAGTTCCTTCGTATAATTGAAAGCGTATCTGTCGTCCAAGCGAGTAATAACTACATCGCATGTAATTCTGTAATATTTTACTGATGAACATGATTTAATAATAATTATAAATCATTTTACATAGGTCAAACCATTATTTTCCATCCAAGATGAAATGTATTAACATAGGTTAATTATGTCTTGAATTTAATAATCAAATAAGACTATATAGATTGACTTAAATCTTTGGCCTCATCAGAATAAATCCCTTTATTATTAAGGATTTGGTTTTAATACCTTCTTTTTATTTTATAATTTGTATTTATAAAAATGATTATTTAGTTAAGTAATTAAGAGAGTGAGAGAAAATTGAAAGTGCAGTCTAGAGAGTTTGTAGTCTCTCCTAATTTGCGATAGATATGATTTTCATTAACTAATTATTAGTCAAGTCATGTTAGGCTATTTTAGAGGAAAGCTTATAAAGTGTATTTGAATTTAGGGTCATGAATGTTAAATCTTTAGATATAATGTTATATTTTTCAATTTTATTAGTGGATTTTATTGTCTCTTTTCACCCTTAAACGTAGGCTTCTTTGTAAATTTATGTTTATCTCATTTTTTATATTTTGTCATTGAATTTATTTAACCCAAATAAATTTGTCTTTATCCTAATAAATTGGTATTAGAGCCAATTTAAACTTATTGTAGGATCAGTTAAGCAACGATAAAATTAAATATTGAGAAACATGATTATAATGTCAGTTTTGTTTGTTGACAAGTTAAGATGAAGACAATCTTGACACAAAACGGGTTGCAAAAAGCTTTATTAGGGAAAAAGAAATTACTAGCCACAATAACTAAAAATTGGAAACAAAAGATAAATGATAAAACTTTAACTGCCATTCAATTGTGTCTATCCAATAAGATTTTGCATGCAATCATTAATAAGAAGACAACAAAAGATTTATGGATTAAACATGAGACATTATACATGACAAAGAGCCTTATAAGTAAGTTGGTCATGAAACATCACTTGCATATGCTTAATATGGTAGAAGGTACACACTTGAAATCCCATATCGATGAGTTTAGTTTCATTCTTATGGATTTGAAGAATATGGATATTGAGCATGAAGAGGAAGATCAAGCTCTTATGTTGCTCTATTTTTTACCTCTATCTTATAAGCATTTTAGAGGTATTATGGTTTTAAGTAAAACTACTCTAATTGTGGAGGAGGTCAAAATCAACTTCATTTTCAAAAGAGCTTATGGATAAAGAACTTTCATCTAGCCATCATGATAGTCTAGTAGAAAGCCTAATTGTTAGAGGAAGGTCCACTAATAGAGATTTTGATAGCAATAGTAAAACTAAATCTAGATCAAAATCAAAACATAGGAATCTAACTTATAAACATTGCAAGAAAAAGAGGCATATTAAAGCAAATTGTTTCAAACTGAAAAATTAGAAAAACAAGGATAAAGATCAAAAGAAATGTGAGAAGCCAACTGAAGTCAGTATTATGGAAGGTGAGATGGAATGTGTTGTTCTCTCTGTAACTGAAGGCAACCTTAAACCTAGGCAAATGTGGATTTTAGACTCTGCTTGCTCTTATCACATTTTTCTCTATAAAGATTAGTTTTTCATTTATGATTCAATAGATGGTGGAATGGTGTAAATGGGTTATGGACACCTTTGCAAGGTGATTGGGATGGACATAGTAAAAATTAAGATATATGATGGTATAGTGAGAACATTGACAAAGGTCAGATATGTTTCTAACATGTCAAAGAACCTTATCTTCTGAAGTGACTTAGGGTATAGCTTCATTACACACGACTACGTACATGCCCGTGCAACTAGTGAAAATAATAGAAATAGTAAAATAAATAGAAAACAACATAGTAGAAAACATAATAGAATAAGCAAATTAATAACACAGAACAAAATAAAGAAAGCTATTTTTTTTTTTCCATAATCAGTACATCTAACTCATATAAATAAGAGAAACTCAACAACAACCTAGAAATAACATAGGTAATTGGTAGATTACGATTAGAAAATATAAATGGAAACCAAAACAGAAATAGTAATAGTTATAAAGCATACAAAACATAAAACTAGCAAATACATAATGAAACACTGAACAACTTACCCATAACTTATTAATAAGTTTAATAAGTTATACAATCAAGAACTTTAGCAAGAAATACATAAAATAGAACTATAATAACTGATTCAGTTAAACAAAATGAAATCAAGTAAGAAGAAATAACAAGATATCATGCATGATTAATAGTACATGACATATCATGCTAAACTAGTGCTTTCAGAAAAGGATCAAGGAATCTACATGTATAAGTTTTTAGCATTAAGTCAGATATCTAGGATAGTTATTAAGGGTGAATACGAGATGACATCTATGAGATTTAAACTTATTGACTACAGTCAGTATGGTTAAATTTCAGTTTACTAGTCTAAGAACTATGGTAAGATATTTTTAACTTACTGGCATATGGCTAGTTTAGTTCGACTTACATGACCAAGATACCAAATCTCTATATTTATCAGCCTAATAAGCACAGTAAGTATCTTCAAATACAAAGAAATTTTTAGATTCAATACTTTAATACTTTTAGATCTTTGGATCCTAATAGCATTTTTAATAAATGTTTTAGTAACCACACCTAAGGGAGAATTTATGTTTTTAGCATACTTCATACTATGACTCATATAGTATGATATGAATCAAAACACAGATAGCAAGATAAGAAATAAGCTAAGCAAAGAACATTAAATCAATAATAGAGTAAGCATATCAGAGAATAAATCAGAAAAGAACATAAGATGAGTGTTCCTACATGATATACATCATAGGCAGAAATATAAAAAAATTCAGCTAAGCTCTAAGAAAACTTAGGATAACAGATTTAGTAAGAAAGCTGATGTCTTAGTCATATCAATTTGGACTCATTTTCATATCGTGTTGTATACGTATACCTATATAAATATTTATGATATAACATGTAGGACCCGCCGTCACGAGTACCTGTACTGTAGAATACTGAGGTGCTTTTATTAATAATCTAAAAATATGGATACCTGCGATGGGAATCCTACGAAAATAAAATACAACCTGCTGCTACTGTACAATACATGCGGAAGCGTAAATACATAAAATCTGAAATATACATTAACTGTATAATAAGCCCACTGGCCTTTATCATATATATATATATATATATATAGACACACACACACACACACTGTTCTTTTACATTGTTCTTGCATCTAAGTACATATAAAATATACATGTGACCCAACAGGTCCAAAACTGAAATATACATACTGAAAATTAGGGTGTGGCTCTCTCCCGCTAGCCTCAGTCCACCCGCTCCCTGCCAATAACACCAAAACCTGAAAAGGAAGGAAGAAGAAGGGGGATGAGTGATAAAGATCACCTAGTAAGCGTCCTTACTTCCCTCAAACCCAAGCAAGTAACATAAAATATCACAAACATACCTGACTTCGGCCCTATTCATACATCTATGCGCTTGCTGGAATCTGAAACTGCTTTACTGATTATCTGATCTCATTCATTTACTGATTTCATTAATATTCATGTGATGATGTGTATGTCATGTCATGCTAACTGAAATATCTGATGGATGCATGCATATGAATATCTGAATATCTGAATGTACCTGAAGGTACCTACTGTGCTAATCAAACTGATGAATACAGAGATTTGACATCTTGGTCATGTGGGCTGAACAGTCGAGCTACTGGCTAGAAAGCTGATTATACTATGCTGAACGATCTAACTGGTGTCAGAAGGCTGAATCTAAATGCTGAACAATCTGACTGGTGTCAGAAAGCTAAAACTGAAATGCTGAATAATCTGACTGGTGTCAAAAAGTTGAATCCCACAGATGCCCCCTTGAGTTCACCTATACTCTTACCCATACATCAGGTTCTAAATACTGAATACTGTTGAATTCAGATCCCATGATCCTCTCTCATGCTACATGTCATGTTATGGTATGTATATGCAGCTTTTTTATCTGAATCTCTGCTTATCTGATGCTTATCTGAAGCATTTTAACCATTAAACTGATTTTCCATGCTTAATCAAATCAATTTTATACTTTTCTGAAAAATTCTACTGTTGTACGGGTGTGTGGGCAAGGCACACGGGCATGCATGACTCACACATGGGTGTGCATGACATGGACACACGGGCGTGTGCCCAGACGCACGGGCCCGTACGCTGGTTGTGCTGCTGGTCGTGTATGTTACTAGAATTATAGACAATTATTCATGAAAAAGCTTGCACACGGTCGTGTCCCTCAGGACACACAGGCGTGTGTCTGTATTTCTGCCCGTGCACACAGCGTGCACACATACGTGTGTCTGGAAAAACAAAGGCACACGGTCTTGTGTCTTGTTCTTCAACAAGAACACCGTCTAGAAATGCATAATTCCTCAACCAATTCACAATCAATTTCAAATTAGTTTCTAACACACATTCTCAGCACTTCAAATATCACATTATAAGCATCCAATTCAACATGCATCAAGTATAAATCAATCTACCATGAAAGCTTCTTCTTTCTCTCACTAAAACCATACACAAGCAGCATGCATGATCTAAGGGTGGAAATTCATCATCCAATTCAACATGCAATGACATATAAACATTCCCAAAGTTCATCAACATGCAAAGAACTCATCCAAGCATCAAAATTCACAAAGCAAGCCGGGAAAACACAAGGAGAAGTAAGCGAACACTTACCTCGCGTCATTGCCTCTGAAAGCCTTTCTCTTAAGCTAATCTTTCGGCTCTCTAGCTTGATCGGGAGCTACTGCTGGCTGAACTTCCTCTCTAAGGTTGGGAGCTGCTGAAATAAGAGAGAAATTTTGCTAAAATGAAAGCTGGGTGAGAAAAATGACTAAATCTCTCGGCTCTCTTATTTATAATGCCACTTGCACGAGCGTGCACACTATGTGCACGGGTGTGCACGAGGGAGAATGAGCATTACTCATTTTCCACGCATTCGCATGATCGAATCCTTTCGAAAGGAATCATACGAAAGCCAGACAGGCTCTGAAAACTTACTAACTCACCCCTGAACTCTTCTAGACTCCCAATCTATTTCTAAATTTCATTTCTAATCTCAAAACTCTTCCCCTAAGGGCTTTTCTAACCTAGGATGCTATATAACATGAAGTAGAAATTGAATAGTAAGATCAATTAAAGAAGAGGAAATAATTTATAAAACTAGTTAAGAACTAAGTTAAGTTCTTCAGATAGACAGTTAAGCTAACAATAGACTAAATAGAGTCTATCAGGCTAGAGACATGTTTAAGCTAAGGAATTTAAAAAGAGAAAGTTTAAAGCCTTGTGACTAGTCACAAAGATAGATCAGAATAAAACGCTTAGTTTCCTTTCTTGCAGATCAATGTTTTCGGAAGAGTTGAGCTGGAGCACGAGATGGTTTGTAGGCACTCCTGCTAGATATTACTGTTTTCTACTTTTCTATAAATTAACAATAATATAATTTCAAACAAATAATAAATACTACCAATAATACCCAACAGAAATACCTAAAGCTGAGCTGAAACATGACAACGGAAAACATGTAGTGAATATGTATACATCTATATATACATGCCTAAAAATTTTATTTTATATATACTGAAAATATATACAAAATACGTGTACATATACTGTATAGTCATATGCAAAATAAAACGAAAAAAAGAATGAAAACAAAAGTTGAATCCTAACCGGTAGTCATCTCCTCCTCTCAGCCCCCAAAATACTAACCTACAAGAGAAAAAAAAGTAGGGAGAGAGTGATATATTCACCTAGTAAGCGCTTCCTATCTCTGACCCTAAACCAATCCTTCTCGGAGGATTGCCATAACATTCAAACATTAAAACATATATATATATATATATATATATATATATATTAGAGAGAAACCAAACTGGTTCTCGCAGATACTGCTCTGATATGTGCTTTCAGTTCTGACATTTATGCATTTTCTATTTTGGTATCTGTTTTCTGTGATTCAAGTGTCATCATGTGAGATTCTTGTGTTCTGAATATTTACTGTTTTATTGTTGCTCATTGATTTACTATTTTTTACTATTGTATCATCACCTGAATGATATTCTGCTGTATATGTCATGTGAGAATAATATGCTATGAAACATGCTAAAATCGTGTTTAGGCCTTGACCTGTTTATTGAAAATATCTGAAGAGCCGTTTTATAGAAATATTGCTGTTAGATCAAAAGGTCCTAAAATCATCTAAAAAGCTTATGTAAAGGCTACTAAAACTGTAACTGAAATCACATCTAAAAATTTTGCTGTGCAGATTGATGAATATAGGGATTCAACACCCTAACCATATGAGTTTCCTATGTAAACATGTGCTAAAAACTGTCTACACATGTGATGCCATTGAATCTAAATTGAAAGCTGAGCGTCTCATGCTAAACATTGATATCTGATCTTCGGATCATCAAACCCTAAGCTGCTAATTGAGCACACTAGCATATGTCGATACATAGTGGCTAGTATAGTCATATAGACCCTGATGCTGGTTCCCATAAAGGTGTGCTGAAACTCACAGGTACCCCCTCGTATTCACCTTTGAAATCAATATTTTCTACTGAAAACATGTATTCAGATCTTTGAATCCATTTCTTAAAATAATGTATAACATGCCATGTTATACTGTGCACATGATGTATCATGTAAGCTGAACTAAGCTTATTTCACTGATTTATATCAATTTGATAGCTTTTACTGTGCATTATGCTTGTTTCATGCTTTATTTTCTCTTTTCTATCTGACGCATGGGCATGCATAAGCCTGCACGGGCCGTGAGCTAATCATACATGCTAGTTGTCCTAGGTTCTGTAATTTCTCCACATTTTCTCATTTTCTACTGGCGCACGATCGTGACATGAATATACATGGTCGTGACCCTACGTTTCTAAGTTGTGCATAGGTACATGAGCACGATCGTGACCATGAAAAATGTAGTATGTACGGGCGTGCACTACGTGTGTATGGTCGTGCATTACACTCTGCATTAACATGGTCATGGCGAATCATGCTTATTCCCATCCAATTTCCAATCCAAACATAAATCAATCATTTCTCACATGTTAAACACTTCATATACATATGCTTTTGCTACCAATAACACAACTTCACATACTCAATCATTCAAATCATCTCAAGGCATATACACATATACATATCACATATCCATCTCAAACATCCATGCATAATCCTCATCATCATCATTTCAACATTATCAAACATGCAAGAAAACATCACAAGCATGCTGAAAACAACCTCATACTCATGCACAGCCAACATATCACACAAAGGAAAAAAGGGAAAGAGGTAAGAAACGTCTATCTCTAGCCATGCGAATCAAGCTTTCTCTCTCAAGAAAAACACACTTTCAAGCTGGATTGGATGGTCTTGATTGCTGGTTTGGGTGAAAATCAAATAGAAACTTTGGGTGAAAATGGCTAGAAATCGGATAAGTTCAACTTAAAACGAAGGTAGCTAATTCTGATCGCACGCACGGGTGTGCACCTTAACATGCACGGTAGTGTGCCTTAACATGCACAATCGTGCATGTTGAGGGAAAA
This sequence comes from Anacardium occidentale, assembly GCA_026122585.1. Lineage (NCBI taxonomy): Eukaryota > Viridiplantae > Streptophyta > Magnoliopsida > Sapindales > Anacardiaceae > Anacardium > Anacardium occidentale. The sequence goes on from JAJEJH010000004.1 coordinate 581,412, forward strand.
TTGCATACTTTCTCTTTTCCCTCGTTCGTATGAAAATCCTCCCAACAAGATCTATCCATAAGTCACCTAACTATGGAAAACATCTATTTCACCCATGAACTCTCTCACAACCGTAGTATTCTTATCAAATCTCATTCTATCCCATATTAGTTGTCTAAAAGACATTCCTACCGGGATGTTACATGGTTAGAGAATGGGATGTAGCTCGAGTTGGTATTTACTCAATGTTTTCAGTTTTTTATATATATATATGCATGTATTTAGTTTTTGACAAATAGCATGTTGGCTTACATGTTTTATATTGCTCATGTATGTGATGTACAGTATTATATATATTTTAGATATTATTAAATAGTACTTGTTATATTATTTTTCTTTTATAATACTGTATATTAGGTTTTTCCATACATCACATTTCATTTAAAGCTTCTATATAGTGTATGTTTTCCTGTAGATGTTCATAAAGGGTTACTGTTATATATATTAAAGATAAAGAATACAAAAATAGTAAATAGTATTAAATATTAATATATAGCAGCGACTATCTTTCATCCTTTATCTCATGTCATACATAGCATTTAAAGACAAAGATAAGACAAACACTGGAAAATCTCATAGAGAATAATAAAAAAAAATTAGTGTGACAAGTCACAAATATAGAGAAAAATAGAAACCTGCTTGTGATACAGATAAGAAATGTTTACTGAATGATTTATCAGTCACTCTTTTATATTTCCTTTCTTGCAGGTCAGTGGCTCTTTAAGGCTGAGTTGGACACATGATGGTTTAGAGTCTAAGATATCGTTTTTGTAGCAGATAGCATGCTAGTGGCTAGCATACTTTTCATGTGACTTATATATACGTATATCTATACGGTTTACATGTATATATAATGTACAATCCATTTATACCAACTATAGTATACTTTATAGTATAGATAATATATCATAAAATGTCATTATTTTATACTTAAAGTTTTTGCTTACATATTTCAACTAGTATTTGTGGGATTCCTATTATATGTTGCCGCTGATGACACATAGTGGAAAAAAAAAAAAAAAACTATGCTTATACATATTATATTAAATAAATATAACATCACAATGATATATAATAAGGACGCCTACACTAGTGTAGCTAGTAGTATCATGTATTCTATGGTTTGCACTCATTTTGACATCTCACATACAATTAGTGTTGTTAGTAGATGCATGTGTAATCCTAGTAAATAGCACTGGTAAACACTAAAATAGATTTTGAGATACTTGCGAGGCACTAATAATTCTTGTTTGGAGTTTGCGAAGAGTAACGGTAAGATGGTTAACTATATTGATTCAGACTCTGTAGGTGATCTTGATAGAAGAAGATCCATTATTGACTATGTGTTTGTTCTTTTTGGTAATGCTATTAGTCAAAAAACTACTTTATAATCTACAATTGCATTATCAACTACATAAGTTGAGTACAATAAAGGAAGTTATTTGGTTGAGAGGTTTATTTGGTGAGCTCAATTCAGATCAATATATAATTATTATATATTGTGATAGTCAAAGTGCTATTCACTTGATAAAGCATTAGATATTCCATGAGAAGACAAAAATGCAATGATGTAAAATACTATTTTGTTTGTGATGTTACTTGACAAAGTAATATTATTGTGAAGAAAATTGGTAATGTAGATAATCCAACCAATATGATAATTCATTTAGTATTATATGCGTTATGGGATGGAATCTATTGTTCTTTGTTATTAGAAACTTGTAGTTATTATTGTCATTATCACTTCTTGAATATGAGTTATTTTGTCACATGACAGAAATATTTTACTTCTAAGGTTAGACATATAATATCATAACTTACTGAATTTGCATTTAATAGTTTAACTTTTAAATCAAATATTTTTTTAATATATAATTAGAATTAGTGGTGTCAAGCTCTAACGATATCTTTAAAACATGTTTGATATACTTGAATTTAAGTATTTTACAACTATTGCTATTATTTTCTCCTCTAACGAAACAAAGTGTTGTCTACCAGAAGGAGACCCCTGAATAATAATAAAAGAAAAACTAAAAGTTTTTCCCTTGTAAAATAGTCAATCAATCTCATTTGATTTCCACGCAACTTTTAGACATTCAAAATTATTAAGCCCAAAACTATGCGGTCTACTCAATTAATTTTATTTTATTTTGGATTTCAAATTGGTTATTAAACAATATTAATATTATTTAATTTTACTTTTTCACTATGGTCATATCTTTATGTCTTATATGGTAAGGATTACTACTCATATCTTAATAGTATGTTCTAAATTTTTAACTTTTGACCTGTCACACCATGATTCGTCAGCTCACGGTCCAATTTAATGCCAGCCAACGAGAAACCTTGGCCCAACATGGTCTTTGACAGTATCGAAATGGGCCTTTCAAGTATGAACATAGGACTTGGAGCATGTGGTGTCCGTATTGGTCTAACCCAATTTAGACTCAGATACAAAAGTGCAATTTGGAAGACAAAGTCATTAAGATGCCTTAAAATATAAATAATTTTCATTTCAAAGAATTCAAAATCAGCTTTTATAATTCTATTGATAATAATTTTTCTTGAGATAAGATTCTATTGAAGGTGATATGATTTGGAGCGAAACCGCCGTATCTCATTTTATTAGAAGACTAAGTGCCTCTCGGGATCAATGAGCCTCTGTGGTAGCCGTCCGTCTTATAACATTTTTAGGGTGGCTATTATTTTAAAATTTGTTTATCATGAATAAAAAAAGGATCATCTTTAAAATTAATAATTATAAAATAATATGTATTTAAATAAATTATTATATATAAACAATTATTGTATTTGATTGAAAGCAATAAAAGAATACTTCGTATTATTTTATTTAAATATTCATAATATATTGTACTGAATTTATTAAATAAAGATAAAATTATAATAAATTTAAAATTATTAAGTTAATATTTTAATAGTTAAGGAAAAGCAGACAGTGTTTTTTAAATTGGACAATAGTTAAACCAATAATTTCACTCGGTAATGATTTGATTGATTCAATTTATTTCAAATTATTATTTATTTTTTGAATATAATCAAAATTCATCATTTTTTTAAATATAAATCACACATAAAGTTCATTAGAAGTAACTTTGTACAATTATCAATAATACCCAAACATATTTACTTCTTTGAAACATAAATTTCAATTGAGTAAAACAAAAAAACATATTTTCTTCAAATTGAGCAACTAAAGGAAGGAATCATACTCAACCAATAAAAGTATACCCAAGACCTCCTCAAAAGGTTCAAAATGCATTATGTCAAAGAGTAACCAACCCCTATGAGTATATCCATAAAGCTAGACAAGAATGAAGGAGGTAAAAATATTGACACAAAGACATATAGAAGCATGATAGATGCAATACTGTATTTAATTACATTTAGGCTATATAACATATTTAGTGTATCCACGTGTGCACATTTTAAGTGAATCCTAAGGAATTGTATTTAAATAATGTAAAACAAATATTGAGTTATTTTAAGAGAACACCTAATGTTAGCTTATGGTACTGTAAAAACTTAATATTTGAATTACATGCATTTTTTTATGTCAATTTCAGAAGATGTAGAATAGATAGGAAAAACACTAGTGGCATATGTCAATTTTTAGGTAACATAATAGTTTCATGGTTTTCAAAAAAGTAAAATTCGATTGTAACTTCAACTACAAAAGATGAATATGTTTTTGCGACTAGCTATTATGCCTAGATTCTTTGGAATAAACAATAACTTCCAGATTTTGGTTTTGAAAAAGAAAGAACCCTAATTTATTATGATAACACTAGTGCTATCCAACTTTTAAAAAATCTCGTTTTGTATTCATAAGTTAAGCATATTGATATTAGGCAACATTTTTTGTGTGACCATGTTAGCAATGGTGATATTGCACTTGAATTTATTGATATTAACCACCAGCTTGTTGATATTTTCACTAAGCCTTTTGATAAGGAAAGATTTGCATATATAAGCAGGGAGCTTGGAATAATTGATGCAAGGCAAGTAAGTTCCTAATGCCTTGATTTTTAGTTGACATGATATTTATGCTAGTTGTGTGCTTACATGGTTGTTTGATGTATAGAAATATGTTATTCCATGTGTTGAATATGTTTGAGCTTAACAATGTGATATGTATTGCATGATATGTATGAATGAGTGTGTTTGGTTTTGAATATAAATTTGAGTCAAATTAATTCAATTTTATAGTTGACATCAATCGACACTTGAATTCATATAACAAAAACCTCATTTGATCAAAATATCTAAGTTTTATAGCTTACGATTTTTCAGGCATTTTGTTTAAAACTGAAGTTTTCTACATAAATCTGTAGATCTGTGTGTTTTAGTCACAAATAACTGTAAGACCCGCTGCCGTGTATGCCGCTGCTGCTGATTTATTTATGTAATAATAATAATATGCTAAAAACTTGGTGTACACGATCGAAATCCTATGAAAAGAAACTGTTGCTAATATTTAAAATATGCACATGCGGAAGCTGGAAAACATTTATAACATAATGGTGGGCTGAAAAGACACTTATATATATATATATATATATATTTATATGTATACATGCATATGTACTATATCATTATACATGCTTTTATACAACAAAAGTAATCCCAACAGGCCATCCGTACATACTGGAGCCACTCCCGTTAGCCCTGGTCCACCCGCACCTCACCAGCACCAAACATACTTGCAAGAAAGGAAGAAAGAAAAAGAGTGAGTGATAAAATCACCCAGTAAGCATTTCCTATTTCCTTCAACCCAAACATACATCAAACTGAACACATACCTGACCTTGGCCGAAATATTCAAACACTTTCCATGATTATTAATCTGAAATTCGTTTATTCTTGTTCTCTTAACAACATTATTGATCAATGACTTAAAATGGATGTTGTGGTACCATGCCATGATGAATACAACCTACTAAAAATACTAAATATATATACATTTGAATCTCTATGTATCCGGAGACACCTATTGTGCTAATCAGACTAATGAATATAAGGATTCGACATCTTGGTCGTGTGAGCTAAAACAGACTAGTGAAGAACTAGTAAGCTGAAGTACAACATACTAGTCCTTAGACTAATAAGCTGAAACTGAAACGATCTAACTGCAGTCAGAAGACTGAAATCTCATAGATGCCCCTTTAAGTTCACCCTAAATAACTGATCTGGATATCAGGTTCTGAATGTTGAACTAATGTAATTAGATCCCTTGATCCCTTTTTATCTACTAATGCCTTGGCATGTTATGCTATGATATGCTCGTGATGCCTTATTTTATCTTATTATAAGGTCAAATGGTCATTAGAAAGGTTTCCCATGCTTTATGTTTCATTTCCCACTCATTTTCTAAGTTTCTATTGGAGCACAAGTGTGCATGATGAGACGCATGGGCGTACGTGTTGACACACGGGGCTGTGGCCAACCATGCAGCCTGGTCATGCTAAGGTCTAGAATTCTAATGCATTTTCTCACATTTAGCTTACACATGGTCATGCCCCTCAGGCACATGGTAGTAACCCCCTCTAAATTCAGTCGTGCATAAAACGTGCACATGAACGTGACCCTGCAAGTGTAAGGGCACACAAGCGTGTGTCTACGACCGCACGAGCATGCATCCTACTTTGCTTCGACAAAACATGCCTGAAACTTATAGAATCTCAACCAAAACTTAATCAATCTGTAATTAACACAATCCATGCATTTCTAACACTACCAATAACACATAAACACACTTTAATTTCATCAGTTATCCATAACCTCATCACCAAGCATCTGAAACATCATTTTAAACGCATAAACATACATATACACATCAAACAAGTCCAAGGGTGGAAATTCCCATTATCATCACTTTATTCTCATTACTATAGCATACACATAAAGCACATGAATCACAAATCATGTTGGAAACACATCATATATCATTCATCATCAAACACACGCTGGGAAATTCAAAGAAGAGGCAAGGAAATACTTACCTCTTGCCATAGATGCTCTAATCTTTCTCTCTAGCAAAAATCTTACTCTCTTGGTGGATTGAGAACTGTTGGCTACTGAATATCAACCCTAAGGTTAGGATTCTCTGAAAACAAAAAGACACTTTGGTTGAAAATGGATAAGGATGGGTGAGGAAGCAATAAAAGTAACTTTCTTTCTCATTCTATAAGGGTACACGAGAGTGTAGAAAGGAAAATGAAGATACTTCATTTCTCGTGCTTTGCATGAAAGAACCCTCCAAAGGAGAATCATGCGCAGAACACGCTAACTCTTGAAACTTACTAACTCACCCTTAAACTCTTCTAACTCTTAATTTATTACTAATTCTCACATCTATCCCTAAATTCTTACTAAAAAGATATTTCTAGTCCTGGGATGCTACAATAACCATGTGGTGAAATTGTGCACCGATGTGTCCTTGCATGTCACACACAACTTTACATGCAATTCATACACGTTCATTCATGTCTTTTAAATTTCATACTTGCTTGCACACACGACACGACACGACTCATGTACATAGACATCCTTTTTAAGATTTTAAAAGTCTTAAATTTTTTTTCCAAAAACTCAATCATGTAATTTTCATTAGCACGATTGGTCAAAATTAGGGGCGTTGTAAAAATAGGGCTGACACATGACTCTGCAGTCAAGTAACATGGTTGTGCACATGTAACTATATAAGTAGATTCCAATTCTTATTTCATTTCATGTTGATTACAAAATCCTAGCCATAAAATCCTCTACATTGCTCTTTATCTCTCATCAATTTTACTCAAAATTATTGCTTACATTTGCTTCTAAACACATTTTCATTAGTTTTTTTTTTTTTTTTTTGTATTGTCACAAGTTTTCCCTTTGATTTTTGCATCAAATCAACCTAAAATCCCTCCATCCTTAAAACCATTTAATATGTCACCTCAAATGAAGCTTCCCATGCATTCGAACCCTTCAAGAAGTTTTAGAAGAAGTGACAATCCATTTAGAATAGTTTGTCCAAATCATCAACAAAAGGTACTTCTCGGAAAATTAATAAAATATTCAATTTTTGTAGGGAGATGCTCTATTGACGGTATTTTGAAACAAATTGGATTATTAGAGAAGATTCGAAATTTGGTTAACACTATGAAGTTAAATCAATTGTTTCATATGAGATTGAATGTCTATGAAAACTTATTTTATAAGTTATTTAGTTCCTTATCATTTAAGAAGGATGCGAGAGAAACTATCATGGATCATACTATGGGCTTTCATTTGGTAAACAAAGATTGTGTAGTCACTCTTAACTACTTGGTATAATGGCTTCAATGTGATACAACGGGTATTCAAGATTATCCTTACAAGTAGAGTTCATAGGTTATGTGGGTATTACTAGGTGGATTTGGATATTATGAGGCACAAAAGGTAAAGGCCTTATCCTTAACAAACCTAGCTATGCAGCTATTCCACCATATGGTCATTTATACCCTCAATACCTAAACAAACACTAACGATAATATGAGTGTTTGGGATATGGTAGTAACAAAAGTTGCCATAATAGGTCGGCTATTGGATATGGCATGCTAGGTGATCAATAAGCTGAATGACATACAGATGAATAATGAATGTTCATCACTTTCTTAGCTATCAACCTAAGGATATCACTCGTTGAGTTTGGTGCTTATGGAATCCTATTTGAAGAAGTTCACATACTCAACGTAGATGCACTCTACAGGATACGTAGGATTGAGAAAGATAGAACGACTGATTAGTGTTTACTGGTCGGTGTTGGAGAGCATGACCCCTCTGTTATGCCTTCCATTGGGCCTTCAATTGCATTATCTGGGTGACTCCCGCCCTAGGTCTACTGTGCATAGTTGTAATATATATATATATATTATAATAATAATAAAAATGTGCCTGTGACGGAGATCCCCACAAGGGAAAAGGACATTAACTGCTACTCAAAATACTTTAAAAATCTATATAGGAAGCGTAAAATACAAATACTATTATAAAACAAGTTATAACAGCTTTTCTGAAAATCTCAGACTACTCATGTATAAAATCATGCTATTCATACAGTGTATACTATAATATAATACACACACATAGATACATAAGATACGAATTATCAGAGCATGTGAGCCGAAATACAAAACTAACTACCAAGCCAAGCCCCTAAAACCTCACAGCTGCATCACCACATCTCAGTCTCCAACTCACTGACCTACAAAAGAGAAAGGAAGGGAAAGGGGTGAGAGACAAAATCACTCCATAAGCATTTCTTATCTCTTACACAGACAGGTTGTAACATCCCAAGTTTAGAAAGCCCTTAGGGGTAGAGTTTTGGGGTTAGAAATGAGATTTAGGAAGAGATTGGGAGTCTAGATGAGTTCAGGGGTGAGTTAGTAAGTTTTCCAGAGCTGTGTGGCCTTCGTATGATTCCTTTAGGGAGGTTTCAATCATACGAAGTGCGAGAAATGGATTATGTTCATTTTCCCTTGTGCACTCCCGTGCACCTTTCCCTACACGCCTATGCAGGTGGCTTATAAGAGAGAGAGACGAGAGATTTAGTTTTTTATTTCTCACCCGGTTCCTATTTTCAGCCAGAGTTTCTCTTCTTTGTTCTCAACAGTTCCCAACCTTAGAGTAGATCTTCAATTTCCAACAGCTCCTAATCCTGATAGAGAGACCAGAGATTAGCTTGAGAGAAGTCTTCCAGCAGCCATGGCGAGAGGTAAGTGTTTCTTACTCTCTCTTTGTTTTCCCAGCTTGTTTAATGATGTTGGAAACGTGTGTTTCCGTTTCCAGCATGTTGTGTGATGTTGGTATGCTCATATGATGATGATTGGTTTAATGTATGTTGATTTCCACCCAAATGCATGCTTGCCTTGCTTGTGTGCGTGTTAGTGAGAGAAATGCTAGATTTCCATGGTGGATTCAGTAGCAATTGATGAATGATGAAATTGATGCATGCTATATGTATATTGAAGTGCCATTGATGTGTGTTTTAAGTTAATTTTAGTTTGGATGAGAAATGTATGTGTTTGGATAGGTTTCCTGCATTGTCCAGATGGGTGCTCGTGTTGCAGAACCAGACACACGCCCGTGTGTCCGCAGGAGCACTCCGCAGGAGCACACCCGTGTGTCCTGGTTTCTACAACAGCATGCCCGTGTGCACGAGGTGCACATGGCCAGGAGTGCAGAAACACGCCTGTGTGTCATGAGGGACACGACCATGTGCCTGGTTTTCAGTAGAAATAGCCAGTTTTTCTCGAGGAGAGCACGACCAGCTACACGGTTGGTGCACGGTCTTGTGTGCCTGGGCACACGCCCGTGTGCCCTTACCATGCACGGTCGTGTGTGTCTCCTGCACTCCCGTGTGCTTGGCCCACACGCCCGTGCATCCACCAAAATTTTCAAAAATTTCAGAAAATGGATAATTAAGCATGGAAAACTTAATTTAAAGGCTAATCAGCATCAGATCAAAGCTCAATCAGATAATAATGTTGCACGAGCATACCATAGCATAGCATGTAGCCTGATAGAGGATCTAGGGATCTGAATTCAACAGTTTTCAGTACTCAGAACCCAATGTATAGGTTACAATTTTGGGTGAACTCGAGGGGGCATCTGTGGGACCTAGCTTTCTGACACTAGTCAGACTGCTCAACAGTATTTCAGTATTCAGCTTTCTAGCCAGTAGCTAGACTGTCCAGCCCACTTGGCCAAGATGTCGAATCCCTATGTTCATCAGCCTGATCAGCACAGCAGATACCTTTGGGTACAGTTAGATATTCAGATACATGCATCATCATACAGTTTCAGTTTCCAGTTCAACATGACATGACATCCATATCATGGCATGAGTAATTAATAATGATAACCAGTAATCAGCTCAGTAATCAGATAACAGAATAAGTAGTTTCAGTGCCAACAAGCGATTAGATGTATGGATAGGGCTGAGGCCAAGTATATGTGTGGTTTGTTGCTTGCTTGGGCAGGGGAAGTAAGGAATGCTTACTAGGTGATCTTTATCGCTCATTCCCTTCTTTCTTCCTTCCTTTTCAGGTCAGTTTGCTGCTGGCGAGGAGCGGGTGGATTGAGGCTTGTGAGAGGGGACCCCACACACCGTTTCAGTTGTATTTTATTTTAGTTTAGGACCTGTGTGGTCTTGTATGAAATTGTAAATGTTCTCAGATGTAAAGAATAATGTAAGAACAGTTGTATATGTATGAAAAAGGCCACTTTGGGCCCATTGTATATTTCAGATTATTTTAGCTTTTGCTTGTACACAGATTGTACAGTAGTAACAGTAGGATTTTATTTTCGTAGGATTCCCGTCGTAGGTACCCAATTTTCAGATAAATAAATAAAAGAATAGTATTATTCAGCAGCAGGGGTACTCGTGGCAGTGGGTCCTACATTGTTGGTATCAGAGCGTTCCTCTGTGCCATTTTAGTAGAGATTTGAGTTGTAAGTGTGTGGTACCTGTTTTCTCTCCTTCACAATTGTCGTCCAGACCCTCCTCACAGCGCAGTCAGGTATTATTTCCAGTTTTGATGTTATGTTTGTGTTTCTAACCCCTTGTCTGCTTGTGATGTTATAGATAGTGAAGAGTATACCTCTAGATGTATAGATGAGGTCAGTAGTAGCCCTCATGTCCGTCCTATGAGTGTTAGTGATAGGCAGCAATCTTAGAGTACCTCTCATGTGTCTATGAGGCCAGAGCAGTTAAGAGAAATGATTGGGGAAGTAGTCAGAGAAAGTTTACAATAGGTTGGTGTGGGTAATATTTCAGAATCTACCAGAGTTACTCCTCCCCAGTATGAAGCCTATCAGACTTCAAGAAGAAGACAGTCTCAGTCTCAGTCAGTCAGAGAAAGATATTAGTCTCCAGATGGGTTTACAGAGTATAGTCAGGGTATAAGTACTGAGGTAGCTGGTACAAGTTCCTCAGAGAGACTGTATCCTATTTATCATCTGCCAGGGTCGTTCCAGCCTTTCAAATTCAGTGGGTCCAGAGATCCAGCAGTGGCAGAAGAATGGGTAGAGTCAGTGGAGAGTGTGATGGGTCTATTCACAATGGGTAGAGTCAGTGGAGAGTGTGATAGGTCTATTCACACTGTCAGAGTGGAAGAAAGTCAGATATGTGGTGTTCCTTTTGAAAGGTGACACTAAAGTTTGGTGGAGTCTAACTAAGGCTTCCATCAATGAGGAATAGCTGTCATGGGTAGAGTTCGATGCAGAGTACAGGAGTACTAAGGTACTGTATGCCAAGGCCCAGGAGTTTATTGATTTAACTAAGGGGTCCAGCTCAGTTAAGGAGTACGCCACCAAGTTTAATGCTTTTGCGAGGTTTTTCCCTAGTTTGGCAGGGACAGAGATGGGACGTGTGCAGAAATTTATCCATGGCTTACACCCTGCAATAGCCAAAGATGTCATGATTGGAGCACATCCTCCCCAGAGGTTCAGTGATGCTTTGGGGAGAGCGTTCAGATCTGAGGCTGGTCTTCAGAGGATGGGTCTTATGACTAGAGAGGTTGACAGAGAGCAGAGGATAGAGGATAGAGACAGAGAGCAGAGGATAGAGGATAGAGACAGAGGCAAGAGACCTACGTCAGTCGAGAGGGTAGCCAGAGACTTTCAGAGACAGAGATTTACACCCGAGCTGCTACAGTGTCCCAGATATGATAAATGCCATTCGGGGGAGTGTTTGACCGATCAGATAGTATGTTACATGTGCCGTCAGCCAGGGCACAATATGGCAGAGTGCCCAACCAGAGATGAAGCTGGAGTTGGGCCTAGCAGAGGAGGTGTCAGTCAGTTCAGAGGCAGAGGAGATCTATCTAGAGGTAGAGTTGTTACAGAGTGAGGTGGAGCAGACATTCCCCGACCTGGTGGTGGAGCACCTGGAGGAGGTGTCGGTACTTCAGGGGGTGGTGGCGGCAGAGCCAGAGTTTATGCTGTCCACCAGGAGCAGACAAAGACCGTACCCCATGTAGTGACTGGTCAGTGACTTTATCTTGATACTCCTTTATCTGTTTTTGTTGATTGTGGGGCCATACACACAACTTTATAGTTTGGAGTGTAGTGGAGAGAGTAGGGGTTGACCCTAATGTGGCCAGTAGGAGTATCACTATTGACATACCAGATGGGAGTTAAGTGGTAAGTTGCCAGAGTTCAGAGACACAGATTGAGAATCGTAGAGAGATTTGAGTCATCCCCAGCCTAGCCGATGACAGATAGTGGTACTGGTATTCTAGTGACAGAGGATGACATAATGAGGAATGATCAGAGAGCTTTTAAGATAAAAGCAAAGAAGATTTGCTTGGTGCTCGATGTATATGGCCACAGCAAGACTGCAACAGTGAAAAAAAAAGAGAGTTCAAGGCAAGTGAATTAGAGTGCACAGCGGAAGCCACAGGAATGAGAAGTAAAGCCTTATGGCAAGAACAGCAGTGAGAGAGGCAAGAGTTTGGAAGGACAGTTTCAGAAGAGATTTTGTGGTACAGCCAGCGTGTGGAAGAAGCCACTTGAGAGGTAGAGTCTGAGATCAGGGGGTAGGTTCCCAGAGTTAGCCAGATAAATTCTGGGGTCGAAATTTTTGTTAAGGGGGGAGTTATGTAACATCCCAAGTTTAGAAAAGCCCTTAGGGGTAGAGTTTTGGGGTTAGAAATAAGATTCAGGAAGAGATTGAGAGTCTAGATGAGTTCAGGGGTGAGTTAGTAAGTTTTCCAGAGCTGTGTGGCCTTCGTATGATTCCTTTAGGGAGGTTTCAATCATGCGAAGCATGGGAAATGAATTATGTTCATTTTCCCTTGTGTACTCCCGTGCACCTTTCCCTGCACGCTCGTGCAGGTGGCTTAGAAGAGAGAGACACGGGAGATTCAGTTTTTTATTTCTCACCCGGTTCCTATTTTCAGCTAGAGTTTCTCTTCTTTGTTCTCAGCAGTTCCCAGCCCTAGAGTAGATCTTTAGTTTCCAGCAGCTCCCAATCCTGATAGAGAGACCAGAGATTAGCTTGAGAGAAGTCTTCCAGCAGCCATGGCGAGAGGTAAGTGTTTCTTACTCTCTCTTTGTTTTCCCAGCTTGTTTGATGATGTTGGAAACATGTGTTTCCGTTTCCAGCATGTTGTGTGATGTTGGTATGCTCATATGATGATGATTGGTTAAATGTATGTTGATTTCCACCCAAATGCATGCTTGCCTTGCCTATGTGCGTGTTAGTGAGAGAAATGGTAGATTTCCATGGTGGATTCAGTAGCAATTGATGAATGATGAAATTGATGCATGCTATATGTATATTGAAGTGCCATTGATGTGTGTTTTAAGTTAATTTCAGTTTGGATGAGAAATGTATGTGTTTGGATAGGTTTCCTGCATTGTCCAGGTGGGTGCTCGTGTTGCAGAACCAGACACACGCCCGTGTGTCCGCAGGAGCACGCCCGTGTGCACGAGGTGCACATGGCCAAAAGTGTAGACACACACCCGTGTGTTCTGAGGGACACAACCGTGTGCCTGGTTTTCAGTAGAAATAGCCAGTTTTTCTCGAGGAGAGCACGACCAACTGTACGATTGGCACACGGTCTCGTGTGCCCTTGCAATGCACGGTCGTGTGTGTCTCTTGCATGCTCGTGTGCTTGGCCCACACGCTCGTGCATCCGCCAGAATTTTCAGAAATTTTAGAAAATGGATAATTAAGCATGGAAAACTTAATTTGAAAGCTAATCAACATCAGATCAAAGCTCAATCAGATAATAATGTTACAAGAGCATACCATAGCATAGTATGTAGCCTAAAAGAGGATCCAGAGATCTAAATTCAGTAATTTTCAATACTGAGAACCCAATGTATGGGTTACAGTTTTAGGTGAACTCGAGGGGGCATCTGTGGGACCCAGCTTTCTGACACCAGTCAGATTGCTCAATAGTATTTCAATATTCAGCTTTCTAGCCAATAGCTAGACTGTCCAACCTACTTTGCCAAGATGTCGAATCCCTGTGTTTATCAGCCTGATCAACATAGCAGGTACCTTCAGGTACAGTTAGATATTCAGATACATGCATCATCAGATAGTTTCAGTTTCCAGTTCAGCATGACATGACATCCACATCATGGCATGACTAATTAATAATGATAACCAATAATCAGCTCAGTAATCAGATAACAGAATAAGCAGTTTCAGCGCTAGCAAGCGATTAGATGTATGGATAGGGCCGAGGCCAAGTATGTGTGTGGTTTGTTGCTTGCTTGGGCGGGGAAAGTAAGGAATGCTTACTGAGTGATCTTTATCACTCATTCCCTTCCTTCTTCCTTCCTTTTCAGGTCAGTTTGCTGCTGGCGAGGAGCGGGTGGATTGAGGCTTGCGAGAGGGGACCCCACACATCGTTTCAGTTGTATTTTATTTCATTTTAGGACCTATGTGGTCTTGTATGAAATTGTAAATGTTCTCAGATGTAAAGAACAATGTAAGAACAGTTGTATATGTATGAAAAAGGCCAGTTTGGGCCCATTGTATATTTCAGATTATTTTAGCTTCCGCTTGTACACAGATTGTATAGTAGCAGCAGTAGGATTTTATTTTCGTAGGATTCCCGTCGCGGGTACCCAATTTCTAGATAAATAAATAAAAAAACAGTATTATTCAATAGCAGGGGTACTCGTAGCGGCGGGTCCTATACAGGTCATCGAGCAAAAGCTGATCATAGATCAAACCTCGAATTCTCAGCTTATTGTTTTCTTATCATCTTGTTATTCTTGCTTTATAATAGCTTATATCATTCTTTTCTTATCTCTTATTTCTTTATTTTCTTTAATCATTGAGTTCTTAGAGTTTTCATCTGTTTTTAAGCTTTGTACTTTGCTTTTATCTCGTATGTTTTTCATGAATGCTTTACATGACATGATATGCATGCTCTGATGTCATGTAAATCTCATTTATCATAATGCTTTACCCCTTGGACCTGATTTTCTGAAAACTCATTCTTTTCTGAAAACTCTTTCTGATAAAAATCTCTTATCTGAAGATCCTTATATATATACATGTAGCATATCTGAAAACAATATCGAAAGTACTGTATTTGAAAAATATTTCTGCTATGCTGGCCAGATTGATGAACACAGGGATTTGGTACCTTGGCCGCGTAAGCTCAAACCTATAAGAAAACTACTTGTGCATGACCATGTCCTTTCTAGCGGACCATGGTTTTCCTCTCTAGCGGGCGTGCGAACTCACAGGTGCCCCCTCGTATCTACCCTTAACTGATGTTCGAAACATCGTATATATATACTTTTAAAACATCTCTTGGATCCTTAGATCCCTTTTCTGAAAATATCTCATGTGTGGCATGTCATGCTCAATGCTAGATAATCATGCATGATATGATGTTATCTCTTGTTATTCTCGTGTTTCTCATGCTTAGAATTCGCTTAGAAGTGCTTAGGGTAGCTTATCTTTACTTAAAATTCTCTTTTCTGTCTTTCTTAAGCCACACGGGCGTGTGTCAAGGCACACGGGACTATGACCTTCTCGTGCTCTTGGGCGTGCAAGGTTTTTGAAAATTTCTCAAACAAAAGGCTGACCACACGAGCGTGTGGTGTAAATACACGGGCGTACATGACTGAGCACACGGGCGTGTATCGCACTGCACGAGTGTGTATCACACTGTATGGGCATGTAACTACCTCAACACCATCCCCTATCTTGCCTACACGGGCATGTGGATTTGGGATAAGAAACACGGGTGTGTGCACTCGGGTACACGAATGTGTGTGTGGATTTTCATACGCACATGGGTAACATGCAAGGCCATGTCTCATGCAGATTTGAGGCCACACGGGTGTGTCCCCTCGGGTACACGGGCGTGCGCTTAACCCAAAATCTGTAGATGCGACTAAAAACCCATAAAATCTCACTCAAACACATCCAAATCTCATTCATTTCTCAATCAAATGTAAACACAACATATTCTCATGCCCATAAACGTACTCAACTCATACCTTTCTCATTTAGCATACCAAATCTCATGCATTTCTCATCAAAAGCATACCCAGCAACATACACAACATATATTGCATTTTGAACTCATAAATCATCACTCAAAGCATCTCATCATAATTATATCATGCTGGAAAACATTCACATTACATAGCAACCATCCAAGAAGCTTAAAAATCGGAAAAACTTGTTAGAAACCTAAGTGAAGAGGTAAAGAAATACTTACCTCTAGCCATGGCGTTTGGATCTCTCTCTTTAGCTGCTCCTGGATTTCTAACCGAAACAATGGCTGTTGGTTGGACGGATTCTTGCCTAGGGTTCGCTAGAAAAAGGAGAAGAGAAAAGCTAAAGGAAAAACTGCAGGAAAAATGCGAGAAAAGAAACTTATATGCGTATCTCTCACCTGGCACACGAGCGTGTGTCTCAGACACACAGGCGTGTGCCCTTCAAAATCTGAAATCTCTCTCTCCTCGCGTCATACATGAAATATTCTTCCTAAAATATCATGTATAAGCTACGAAAGGCTTCTAAAAGACTCTTTTACCCTTGAATCCTCTCAGAACCATTTTCTAACTGGAAATCTCTCTTTTACCCTTTATCTCAAAGCCTAAAATGATAGTTCTACCCCTGGGCTATTACACTATCAATTATCAATGGTAAAACTAGTGCTTATAGGGGGAGACGTACACGAAATTAAGCTATACCAAATGCTCAATCCATTCTTGAGTCTCAATAGATGTTAGAGTCTCTTCAATACATTCACACGACCATCGACTAGCTAACTGAAGAATTTCATGACTATTGAAGAGAATTCAAAACTTTTAAAGATGACATCTTTAGACGGATGGCTTTAATTGAAGCACACATTGAAGTTTTGGAAGTTGAAGCCCTTGCCATTAGATCCCTTCTCTATTTGCCTCCTAAGCATTGATCTTTCCTCAACATCATACTTCATGTATTGCATTATCATTATTTTGGTAGATTTTTATTAGTATTTTGAGGAACATGTTATATTTTAATTTATGTTGCCTTATGGTTTAACTTCCTTAGTTTCAAGTACATGAACTTTGATCAGCATGTTTTGGTTTATTTCTTGTTTTAGTTAATATATTACATAGTATAATAATGGCTATATTGTTTGACTAATGATAAATATATGTTTATGGTTGATAATATTGCACTTGAACTTGATGTTGATTAATGTGGATTGAAGTAGTCGGTTGATGAATAATATTGAAGTGTTTTTTTGCTTTGTCTTAAAATTAGGTAATGTCCAAAAAATAAAGGAAACTCTGCTGAAATTTTTTTGACTAATGTCAAAAAGAGGGGGAATAAGTTTAAAACATTCTTAAAAATTGCATTTAAATGAAATTAAAATGAAGCAATGATGCGTTAAAAGTTTAAACCCTAACTTCCTAGCAAGTGTACTAGTTCAAAGTAATACGGGAAGTATTCAGGGTGTCGTATCCACGGGATCGCGTAAGCAAGTACCAAGACGGCACAACTATTAACTTTATCTAAACTATCGAATTCGAGTCTAAAATAAATATGAAAAATAAAATCAAAATAAAATCAAGCAATTAAGAAACACACCTACGTAAATCGAATAACAATATGTGAGAAGATGCTAAGATTTCGGGTTCACTAATTCACTACAATGTAGGTTTTCCGTATGCGTATATATCTTATGTTATTTATGTGACAACGAAATTCCCTAAATTGATCAATATTCTTTCTCAAGCAATATTAATCCTATTTAACAATCTAATAACCTAAATATCTCTATCTAGGTTATATCAGATGAAAATGTATTAAGTTCTATGGAATCCACTAGCTTTCAGCACAAGCCTATCGTGCCTATGACTATTGCATGTATTATTAAATATATCTCTATATTTAATTAATCCATGGTTCGTATTCTAGCTGCTTTTGTGCAATATCACCTCTCGGTCTCAATCACACAACAAAAATCCTATTAAACATGGCCAAGTTTCAATAGACATTAAGTTCAGAATGCGAACTCACATGAAATAACATGTTCGTAAATTATAATTGAAAAACCCTACATATTCATGAATTAACTAGCCCTAATCTTAGAAAAAAATTTTTAGTTCATCATTAAACACAAATAAGCAATGAGATTCAAACAAATTATAAGCATAATAGAAAAATAAGAACAAAACCAGATGAAGTCTTGAATCTCTTATTGAAGCTGATGAAAAATATTCTTACAATTGCAATCCGAAAAGCTTTTGATTGAATCTCCAAAATAAAATATTCAAATTCTGAAAAGTGTGTGAAGAAACTCTCAAAAACTCCCCTAGGAAGGCTCTTCCTTATTCTAAAATTACAAAGTATTATATATACTTATGGTTAGGGAAGAATTTCACTCCTAGTGAAATTCTGCCAAATTTTGCCCATGCCGCGGCATCATGCTACGGCTTGGAGGTTCTGCCTGGGTCATGCCGTGGCATCATGCTGCGGCATGAAGATTTTGGACTTTTTATGCGCCTTCTGCACTACCCTATG